>OY856339.1:17200000-17800000 GCA_963693475.1 Ectropis crepuscularia | reverse complement strand
TTGTAGTCTATCTTTCTACCAAGAAATTTGAAAGGCACTGCCTCTGCTATTGTGGCAACTCTTTGGCCACTTATGGAGAGTCCCGGATCGTAAGAAGTATATTTGGTATCTCGTCTACCCAGACATAAACAATGACATTTACTTGGTTTTGCCCTCATTCCCTCCGTCCATGTACAGAACTCATCAACATCATTCAACAATTGTTGACACTGTTTGGGATTTCGTGTAAGTATTGCAAGGTCGTCCGCAAAGGCTAAAATTGACTCAGTGTACTTATTGTTGATTTTAAACCGGTAGCCCCATTTCTTCTCACGGGATATTAATTTATCTACTAGAATATTTATAACTATATTAAATACTATTGGTGATAAGCAGCACCCTTGGAATAGTCCCACATTATATTTAAGTGGTTTTGAGTATTCTTTGTTTACTGCTATAACAAATTTTAAGTGATTATAATATGAATTAATTATGTCAATAATTACAGCAGGAAAGTTATACCATTTTAGGGCAAATAACATAAGTTCATGCTGCACGGAACCAAATGCGTTCTCTAGGTCTATCCAGCAGACTGTTATTTGTCTCTCATGTGTTCTGGCATCTTTCAAACTTTCCGCTAGTAATGTATTGTGTTCCAGGCATCCAGAAATACCAGGCAAGAAGCCTTTCTGGTGGTTGGGCCTGAAATACCTATTGCTAGCCATAAATGTGGTCATTTTTGTTTGCAAGATACTGAAAAAAATTTTAGAAATTGTATTGGTTAGGGCTATCGGTCTGGTGTCTTTTGGATGAGTTACTTCTTTCATTTTAGGAATCAGGACAAAAATTGCTCTTCCAAATGATTTTGGGATTTGCTTTCCTGACCAGATCTTACTGAATATATTTAAGATATGTTTACGAACTGATGGACACTTTTTATACACTATGTAAGGAATGCCATCAGGGCCTGGAGCTGATTTAGTAGTTTTCTTCTTAATTTGATAGTTTACTTCCTCTTCACTAGGTGGAGTGCTTTGAAAGTTTGTTAGAGGATCATTAGGTCTTTGGATGTTTGGTACTACGTACGAGCTCCCGCGTTTAGGCACTTCGTATGTGCTTTTAAAGTGATCGTAAATTTGCTCATTAGTCAAGATAAGCTTTCCATTTTGTTCTCTGAAAATATTTTTCGAGTATTGAAAAGGGTTTTTATCAAAGTCTACTTCGTGTTTAGCTCTGTAAAGATTATCACGATTTTTACTGATTTGTAGCGATATTCCTTGTATTAATTTAAGGATTGATCTTAGAGCCCTGGACAGTTGGTGACTTAGATGGTTGTCGCCCATGGTTTTAGCTACACGAAGACGTTTTATTAGTTCTCTTTTCTTCCTCCGCAATTTCATTTTGAACGTATTTTCCTTGTTATTTCGAGCATAATAAGTTGATGGTGGATAGTGCTCAGAGAAGTATGTATAGATGGTGTCCTGAAAAGTTTCTACTTGGCTGTTTGGGTCTTGTTTTGTACCAGGATGTTCTAACAAAATAGCCAAGTTTTCGTCATGAACTTTCCAGGTGGAATTTTTTAGGCTGGGTATGCCAAGACGTGTCCTGATGACAATGGACTCCTGGTAGTTTTCACTCGATGGTTCACCTTGGGATATATGAGGGTCAACTCTATCCATAGTGTTTGTCAAAGGACTGACCGACGGCTGTCGTGCTTCAACACCATCATGTGTCTTTAAGTGCTTTAGGTACCAGGCTCGTCTCTTGTAAATTTTCCCGCACGTAGGGCATCTCAATTCCGTATTCGCGCCAGGGTCGTCGTTATTATCAACCGGTGGACAGATCTTCCGCCCCCCCTCTCGGACTGTCCCAGGGGTATTTTTCTTTTTTGGACTTTTAGCGGATTCTTTTCCCGGGCTTGGCTTGCTAGGCCTTCACCCTCGACTGTCTTTCCAGTAGTCAGATGTCTTTCCATCCGTCAGATGTCTTTTCCACCAGCCATCTGTCTTTCCAGCGTCATCCCGTCTCTCCGGGCTGTCATTTTTGTTTGAGACGTACTTCTTAGCATTCCATGGATTCACCGTGCGGGTGCCGGGTCCATCGTGTGGCAGAGAGAGAAATCTCGAATAGACCCCAAGACTTGTGACTCGGGCTGTAGGTTTAAAAGGGGCCCCTTACATTGACGTACGTCAACACTCACCTTCACTACTCGTATTTCTCTCCCTGCCCAGCCAAATCCGATATGATCCTACTAGTGCAGCTTTAGATACACGTTCTAGTATAGAACTTACTGCACTTCTGGACAATCCAAGGTCTTTAAGCAGGTTATAGAGAGATTTTGCTGGTATACCTCTCGCTCCTACTTCTACAGCGTATAAATTAACTACATAGCCATTTTTTGTTAATTCATTTTGTAGGTCGTAATACTTATTTTGTTTCATCACGTGGTCTTTAGGTATATTAGTTTCCCACGGTACGGTAAGTTCTACCAGGACTATGCGTTTCGTAGCCCTAGAAAAAAGGAAAATGTCCGGTCTGGATGACGAAACACCCACATCCTCTGGGATTTTGTAGTGCTTTTCATACGTGTCCATTAAAATTGTCCAATCAGGTGCTGAACCCAGGATTGAGTAAGGCTTGTTCTTGGAGTTTGAAGTTGAGCCCTCTTTTACAAAGTTAATTTGTCTTTTGTTCATCGTCAATCCCTTTTGGGCTCTAGCTACCGAAAGGCTTACGGCTTCACGTATGATTTCAAGTACTCTGTCATGGCGCTGTGAGTAATGACCCCTATTAAGGAGCACCTTGCATCCCACCAATATGTGCCTTGCTGTACATATCGCCTCACCACAAGTATAGCAACATTTTTCAGAGGCTTTTCCCCACCTTACCAAGTTACTCTGGTCAGGGAGGGTCATTTGGAAAGCGTTCAGATAAAATTTTAATAAGGCAGGAGACCAGTCATATAGCAAGGTGCGCCACTTTAGAGCTAATGGGATACAAAACTCACCTATGGTTAACCACTCACTTTGCATTTCTAAATTCATAGCGTGCACTTTGTAACTATCATTTTCGTCTTGTTGTAGAAAGGTTTTTACCATGTCTCGGTCTTCCCTTTTCTTTCTCGCACCCAACCCAGCTGTATTTACTTGCGCACCTGCCATAAATTGTTTGTGGAATTGAAGTCTAGATTCAAGGTCCGAAGCGCTTTTGTCTTTTGGGAGAGATGCGATTAATTCGTCTTTCGACTTTCCCAAAACATGCGTTTTTGTAACTCTTAGGTGTTTGTAGAGTTCGGATGGTTTTTTTAGTTTCAGGCCAAAACTATTGTGATCCCTAAATAGAGTAGAGGGATCAGCCGGATGTGCCAATCCAAACCATGACTTCAATATCTTTATGACATTAGCATCTAATTTTGCGAGGAGGGTTTTACCGATGTCATATACTAGGAAAGGCCAAGTGAGACGTGATGTGAGATAGTTGTCATATATCCATGCTTTTTTGATATTGCTGATAGGCTGTTGGTCTACCTTACTGAGGTCATTCATGAAATTTCCAACAACTACCTCTAATGATGGTGTACGTCCTTTGTAGTCTATCTTTCTACCAAGAAATTTGAAAGGCACTGCCTCTGCTATTGTGGCAACTCTTTGGCCACTTATGGAGAGTCCCGGATCGTAAGAAGTATATTTGGTATCTCGTCTACCCAGACATAAACAATGACATTTACTTGGTTTTGCCCTCATTCCCTCCGTCCATGTACAGAACTCATCAACATCATTCAACAATTGTTGACACTGTTTGGGATTTCGTGTAAGTATTGCAAGGTCGTCCGCAAAGGCTAAAATTGACTCAGTGTACTTATTGTTGATTTTAAACCGGTAGCCCCATTTCTTCTCACGGGATATTAATTTATCTACTAGAATATTTATAACTATATTAAATACTATTGGTGATAAGCAGCACCCTTGGAATAGTCCCACATTATATTTAAGTGGTTTTGAGTATTCTTTGTTTACTGCTATAACAAATTTTAAGTGATTATAATATGAATTAATTATGTCAATAATTACAGCAGGAAAGTTATACCATTTTAGGGCAAATAACATAAGTTTATGCTGCACGGAACCAAATGCGTTCTCTAGGTCTATCCAGCAGACTGTTATTTGTCTCTCATGTGTTCTGGCATCTTTCAAACTTTCCGCTAGTAATGTATTGTGTTCCAGGCATCCAGAAATACCAGGCAAGAAGCCTTTCTGGTGGTTGGGCCTGAAATACCTATTGCTAGCCATAAATGTGGTCATTTTTGTTTGCAAGATACTGAAAAAAATTTTAGAAATTGTATTGGTTAGGGCTATCGGTCTGGTGTCTTTTGGATGAGTTACTTCTTTCATTTTAGGAATCAGGACAAAAATTGCTCTTCCAAATGATTTTGGGATTTGCTTTCCTGACCAGATCTTACTGAATATATTTAAGATATGTTTACGAACTGATGGACACTTTTTATACACTATGTAAGGAATGCCATCAGGGCCTGGAGCTGATTTAGTAGTTTTCTTCTTAATTTGATAGTTTACTTCCTCTTCACTAGGTGGAGTGCTTTGAAAGTTTGTTAGAGGATCATTAGGTCTTTGGATGTTTGGTACTACGTACGAGCTCCCGCGTTTAGGCACTTCGTATGTGCTTTTAAAGTGATCGTAAATTTGCTCATTAGTCAAGATAAGCTTTCCATTTTGTTCTCTGAAAATATTTTTCGAGTATTGAAAAGGGTTTTTATCAAAGTCTACTTCGTGTTTAGCTTTGTAAAGATTATCACGATTTTTACTGATTTGTAGCGATATTCCTTGTATTAATTTAAGGATTGATCTTAGAGCCCTGGACAGTTGGTGACTTAGATGGTTGTCGCCCATGGTTTTAGCTACACGAAGACGTTTTATTAGTTCTCTTTTCTTCCTCCGCAATTTCATTTTGAACGTATTTTCCTTGTTATTTCGAGCATAATAAGTTGATGGTGGATAGTGCATAGTGGATAGTGAATAATTAAATATTTATTTATGATAAATTAAATAATTTAATTTATCATAAATAAATTAAATAATTAAATAATTTAATTTATCGACGGCGACTCTCGATCCGCAAAGCCCCGGGCTCAATTCTCACGTGCACCACTGTCTTTTCAAAGTCATGCGCGTAATGCAGCTAACTTAAAATGGTGAAGGAAAACATCGCTAGGAAACCGACATGCATCTAGAATCTTTCGAGGTCATGTGTCATCCACCAAGCCGCACTGGACCAGCGTGACGGAATGTTGCCTTGATTCTCTCCTTGCAAGAGAAGGCTCCGAGTCCTAGCTGTGGGAACATTTAATGGACTATTTGTGAGATAATTATTTTCGAGATGTCAGGGTTGTTATCGTTATCGTAAAAGTTTTTCATAGTAAGTTCAGCACACTTAGTACATAAATATAATGTTCTGCGTAACCCTGTATAGAACATTAGCACAATCCCTAACAGGGTTGCTCGAGCTGCGTCATTAACATTGAATTCGATACGATGTTTGATATTTAACAGGCAGCTCATTCATTGTACAGTTTTTGCTTATTTGTTTGCTAACGGGCCGTAAGAGCTATTACGCACTTTCGACTTGTCGCCGGCGACACGGTTGCTGGCGACTGTGACTTACTACAGTTTACTAGAGTCGTTACGCACTCAGTCGTCGGTCGTCTAGGCGACTCGGCGACTCGCCTCTTGTCACACGCGTAGTGGCGAGTGGCGACGCACAAGCCAGCAAGCCACAAGCGACTCCCGCGCTTCTTCCGCCTAATTAAATCGGCTCTATCGCTTTGCTAATGCTGTCTCTATCATTTCAAGCAACAAAAAAAGAGAGAGAGAAACATCAAAGCGATGACATTTTTCGCTCGCCGGCGACTAGTCGACAGTGCGTAATTACACTTAATCACACCCTCATCACTGGCTAAACGGCGCGGCGCGAGCTTTATACCTACTCGTTCGGGTCCTCCCGAATGTACTAAAATCACAAGGCCGCCGGCCGGTTGCCCGAGTTGACGTGCGAACGAACACCGAGTGCGCGCATAAATAATGTCGCGGCATTATTGTCATATTGTGAATAGCTGCAATAGCAAGACACTAAAATGTAGTAGTAATTTATCTTATTTCAAATTGCCGAAACAGGAAGCAAGGGAAGTGTTCTTATTGTTAATATTTATTTTTGAGCCAAATTTTGGTAGTTTTCAATCGCACAGAATATAGAAACAGTAGTGTGTAATATGTATATTGTATAATATCTGTTTATAATATATACAGTAAAGATTATGCATACAAATTATTTTGTCTAAAATACCTTTTTATCCCATCTTTATTATGTCTCATTAAGTTTAATATAATTTATGACGACATACTTTTTTGAATATTCATGTACACATACTGAATGATACTAATTTGTTCATTTATTCGACGGTATGAAAACAACATACAACTACCTACATTGTAGAACTAAAATATACTCCAGTATGTTTTATTGACTATAAAACATACCTACCTAAAAAACCGACAGAATTTTTAACCGGATTCAAAGAAGGAGGTGGTTCTGGCCTTATTTTTTATTGGATGTAAGTATGTTTCGTGATAGCTCAGCTAATTGTGAATCATTTTTTAACCCCCGACCAAAAAAGGGTGTTATAAGTTTGACGTCGATTTTTTTAAAAAGGTTTATTTTTGTGCGGTGGTAGTTATGTTTGGTTAAGTTAAGATTCAAAATGGCCCCCTCCACAAAACGGAGGACAAAATATTTCTTCACAACCTACCTCTATATCAAATGAATGGGCTTGTCTAATGGAATACTGTAGTGGTAGGACTCTTAGCAGAGTCCGCCTGGGGAAGTATCACACCTTTGTCAGTTCTTCTACCGCCAAGCAGTAATGTGCAAACATTAATCTGTTCCGATTTGAAGAGCAATGTTTCTAGTGAAATTACAGGGCTTAGAGATATAACAACTTAGACCTCTGGGTGACGAGCACAGTGCAATGCTAGGTAATGCTTTGGACTCTTCATGTTCCAATAGCTGCGTGTCACTGTGCTGTTATATGGCAGGCATGTTGCTTACCATGAGGCACATGTCCTGCTCGTCTCGTCACTCTTTGTTTAAAAAAAAAACACAGTAATGTTTGCACATTACTGCTTCGCGGTAGAATAACTGGCAAAGGTGTGGTCCTTCCCCAGGCGGACTCTGCCAAGAGTCCTACCACTACTACCACCTTCCACCATATCTTACAACCCTAGCACGTTTGGTCAGTGACGTAAGCAGACGACAAGTCACGGTATTTACAACTCTACGTGGGTGTGTTAAGGTGTATTTTTGCTTGCAAGTAATAGTAGGTAAGTAGTATACGACAGTTTAGGTTATTATCGTGTAGGTATTTGCACTTTTGTATGGCAGTGATGCATCTGTTACGAAGTAACTATTTTCTGATCTGTGACTTAATCCCGACTTCCCGACGTCGACCGCGTCGAATAGTCGTCTAACATTGAAGTCTTAAAACACTAGTTTCATCAAAGTCGTCTAATCATATAAAATCGTAATCATCTAATACGTGAAATTATAAACTAAATCCTACTAATATTATAAATGTGAATGTATGGATGTTTGGATGTTTGTTGCTCAATCACGTCCTAACGTATGAACGGATCGGGCTGAAATTTGGAACACAGATAGATGGATATGGATATAGTCTGGAAGAACACATAGGCTACTTTTTATCCTGGAAAAACAACGGGAACGGGAACTTCGCGGGTAACACCGCGGGGCGCTGCTAGTATATAATAAACGTGAAAGTTTGGCTGTTTGTTGCTCAATCACGTCGGAACGGCTGAACAGATCGTCTTGAAATTTGTAACACAGTCAGATAATCTTATATAATATAAAAATAGATCTTCGAAATGCCTATAGGTATACGCTCATAACTTTTGAATGACTGCACTCGATGATTCTTTATTTTCATTATTGGTTATTGTCGGGACTACGGAAATTTTGAAAATATTGACAAATAAATATGATGGTATAAAGTTCGCCGGGTTAGCTATCTACTTATACATAACAATGGATCTTCGAAATGCATGGACCTACGCCTATAACTTTTAAATGACTGCACCAAACTGGTTGACTCTTTGTTTTATGTATATACGTTACTGTCGGGTTTGTAAAGCAGAAAATTTGGAAAAAATTGACGATAAAAATATGGTGCTAAGTACCTACCTACGTAGTTTGCCGGGTCATCTATACATACGTAGCAGTCTAATAAAATAAATAAATAAATATTGGTGGACATTTCACGCACAACACCACCTAGCCCAAAACTAGTTTCAGACAAGCAATTCAGCAATTAACCAGAAACTTTTAAGGTACGTAGGTAACCTTTTTTTTTATGGCGGAGTTTAAGGAAGTTTATGTAATTTAACCTTTGAGGGTTTAATTTAACTGGCTGTTA
Source organism: Ectropis crepuscularia (assembly GCA_963693475.1). NCBI lineage: Eukaryota > Metazoa > Arthropoda > Insecta > Lepidoptera > Geometridae > Ectropis > Ectropis crepuscularia. Next base: position 17,791,521 of record OY856339.1, on the reverse strand, counting down.
ACGAACGAAGCAAAGTACTTACCTACCTACCTACCTACGTATTAAACAAAACCTGAAAGACAAATTAAATTTTAAAATAAATAAAAATATAAATAAATAAATATTGGTGGACGATTCACACACAACACCATCTGACCCCAAACTGAGCAAAGCTTGTGTGATGGCGGCCAAATAGCTGATATAATCTTAATCAGCGAGCAACACGGAAGGGAGTAGCCTTAGCTAAAAAATATTGTTCAAATCTTTCTGTCATTTCTTGCGGGAGGGGAAGTTGCACACTAGCGCAAAGCCGCACTATTACATACAAAACATACCTGTACCGATCCATTGCCGATCATACTCACACAACCCAATCACTAACACATAAAAAATAAAGCACCATTCACAAATCTAGCCCCGCCCTCACGCCACAGTATATTATCAAACTCCATGGTCCACGCGGACTTGTACTTTGACAGAGGGGAAACGCTGTGTATGCCCACTCCCTTCCGTGTTGCTCGCTGATCTTAATAATCTTAATATATATAAATCTTCTGTCACGATGTTTGTCCGCGATGGATTCCTAAACTACTAAACCGATTTTAAATTAAATTAGCACACCGTGAGCAGTCTGGTCCAACTTGAGAGATAGGATAGTTTTTTTTTTCGATTAATAGTCCTTATATTATGACGAAATCCGAGCGAAGCCGGAACGGGCCGTAGTACTTATATATAGTTTTAATCTTAATATATATAAATCTCCTGTCACGATGTTTGTCCGCGATGGATTCCTAAACTACTAAACCGATTTTAAATTAAATTAGCACACCGTGAGCAGTCTGGTCCAACTTGAGAGATAGGATATTAGGATAGTTTTTTTTCGATTAATAGTCTCTATATGACAATATCCGAGCGCAGCCGGAATGGGCCGCTAGTAATATAATATAAATCTCCTGTCACGATGTTTGTCCGCGATGGATTCCTAAACTACATAACCGATTTTAAATTAAATTGGCACACCGTGAGCAGTCTGGTCCAACTTGAGAGATAGGATAGTTTTTTTTTTCGATTAATAGTCCTTATATTATGACGAAATCCGAGCGAAGCCGGAACGGGCCGCTAGTACTTATATATAGTTTTAAATACATACTTATTATACATAGAAACACCCAGACACAGTGCAAACATTTGAATTCATCACACAAATATTTGCACTGGGTGGGAATCGAACCCACGACCCTCGGCTTCGCGGGCAGAGCTAACTAACCACTAAGCCACGAGGCCAGTCAGTCAAAAAATCAATGGAACAAATTAATTGTATTGGTTGGTGGTTGGGTAACAGGAAACTAAAAATAAAAGGAGTGTAGGTAATCTAAATGGTAGGTAAAAGTAGGTTTTTGCGAAAAAAGTAGGTAAGTACCTAAAAATAGGCCTAGGTAAAAATAGAACAAAGAGTAGAAGGACATCCGTTTACCCGTTGCCATTACAGTAAGAGTTGTTCTTTGACCATTACAATAATAAATAGTCTAACCACTTTATATTCTGAATGCGTTAGGTGGCCGAGGAATTTCGCCTCGGTGGCGACGTGGTCATCAAAGGCCACTGACACCACGGGTGCGCATGTTGGTGTTCACTTTTTTTTATCAAACTTTTGGTAGTGACTGTCACACCAGTTCATTGAGGTACCCTTCTTATTTTTCATAAGATCTGAGTCACAGACTAGCGAATAAATTAAAAAAGTCTGGCTGTCTGGCCCAAAGGTAAGTGAAATAAGTCCTAACCAGAATTGATTTTTATTTTTAGGGAGGTTATTTTTAAGGTGATTTTTTACCCCTGACCACTGAGAAGGGTGTTATTTGACGTCGATGTCTGTCTGCATCGTATAGCTCAAACGGATCGACCGATTTCAGTGCGGTTTATTTATTTTAAAGCTACTTTCTTTGCGATGGTTCTTCGCTATGTTTGGTTAATTGATTCAAAATGGTGGCCACCACAAAATGGCGAATTTCCTTTTTTTTCACCACTACCTCAATACGGGTATCAAATTAAAGGATCTAGCCCTTTCATTTGTAGAATCATGTAGATATCAATTTAAAATTCAAGGTACCTAGTCGGGGTAAAAAATAATAATTTTGTTTTTGTTCTGGGAAAAATCAAACTTGAACGTTATATTATCCTTTATAATAACAAGAAAAGAAAGGATACCATATCTACCATAACCATACTGTTGACATAATAATTATGATTTGCCATATCGGTTCGCGACGTGATGAAGATAAGAAACTACGATAAAATTAGAACATGGTCGAAGGCATCCAAATACGTCGTATTGAAGATGACTCAAAAACTGATCAGGGTAGCGATTAGTAGAAATACCTACAATAAATCGTCATCGTCATGAACCCATAATGTTCTAAAAAATAACCTCTTTTAAGACAAGTGAGCGCATAAAGAGCTATTAAGCTTTCACAGTTTAATTATAAGTTCTGAATCTTTCGATAGAAGCTAGCTTACCTATAGCATGAGCAGGTTAAAAATAGTAGCTGGCAAGGATGATTCATTTTATGTTTTGTAGCTTTCAGCGGATTTTTCTTAGGTTAATTGCTTGCCTAGTATATGAAACAAATAACGTTCATGCGGTTCATGCAGTTCACGTTACGAGATTATAGTTTTCAATATTCCTAGATTCCAAGACCACCGATAATGTGAAATTCGGCAAAACAAAAATCACATTGATTGTATATGAGTCCCTTAACATTATTTATTTTATTACGTTTAAAATTCATATTTGTTCTTATATGCAGTGGCAACAGAAATAAATCATCTGAAAAATTTCAACCGTCTGCCACAGACAGTTCATGAGTTTTTTTTTTTTATAGCATTGAGTGACGAGACGAGCAGGTCATGTGGCTGATGGTAACAACATGCCTGCCACATAACAGCACAGTAACACGCAGCTATTGGAACATGATAGTCCAAATCATTACCTAGCACTGCACTGCCCTCGTCACCCAGAGATCTAAGATGTTATGTTTCTAAGCCCTGTAATTTCTCTGGAATCATTGCCCTTCAAACCGGAACACAGTAATGTTTGCACATTACTGCTTGGCGGTAGAATATTTGGGAAAGGTGTGGTACTTCCCCAGGCGGAGTCTGCTAAGAGTCCTACTACCTCTCAGCTTGGTGATAGACGGACAAACAGACGGACGGATGGACAGTGGTAGTGGTACAAATTATGGTCAACCTCTCTATATCTCTGGGTAACAAACTGCAGTGCAGTGCTAAGTAGGTATTTACTGTCCATGTTTGAAGTACTCTACATATGGCATTGAGTAGGTACTTAGTTGTAGACAAGCGTGTTATTAACCATATGCATGATTTATATGCCAGACTTATTTTCTAATAGGTACGAGTAAAAAGGTGCGCCATTGTTTTACTAAGTAGGTATACCTTTCATTAGGTGACACAATAACTTGCTGCAGTTACTTTTATATGCCGAAGCACCAGTCTACCAGTCTAGTCACTAGAAGAGAGACGGCGGCGGCGCCAGAGTATCAACACATGTGGTGACCCACTTTGCCACATTTCCTATCCCATCTTCCAGAGAATAAGAAACTCCTGTTTTTGTTATAGTACCTATAGACTATAGAATAATAAGACGAGCAGGACACGTGCCTGATTGTAAACAACATAACATCACAGTAACACGCAGCTATTGGAACATGAAGATTGAAGAGTCAAAATCGTTACCTAGCACCGGGCTGCGCTCGTCACCCAAAGATATAAGATATTGCCCTGTAAGATATCTCAATGCCCTGTAATTTCACTGGAAATAGGTAATATAGAAAAAACTATTGTTCATATAATTATTTCTAGAGCGGGTTGTGCTTATATAAGTTACGCTCTCCTGTAAACTATGTAAATAAACTTACCTAATAAAAATAACCACGTCAAACTTATAACATGCCTCTCTTTATTATCTATTATAATATTATTGTAGATATTGCTTCTCCACCACGCACCACGAGACCTTATACATACTTATATGTATTCACAGGTTTTTTATTCTGACTAACCTAGTTATGCAAGCAAAAGGATACGATTTCTCAAAACAGTTTTTAATTTAACCTTCACTATTCATTTTTCAGCTCGATATGCGAACGCTTAGTTATTGTGTGATATTACAGTGAAGTAGGTAGGTAGTAGGTACATTCACTGACTTTGTGACGCAACGATGTGCAACTTAACATTTGCGAATAGGTTACATAGCTTAAGAGTAGGTATTATTTGAGGAGGTAGGCGGTTTTGTAACTGCGGTATGTGGGTGAGGAATCTCGCTGTTGTCTATTTTCTATCTGGAGGTCTTTTAAGACTATATTTTAATAGTTCATGGAGCAAAATAGGTTCATATATAATCTGAAGTTTTATGTTCTGTAGAGGACTCTTGGCTCTTGGCAGAGTCCGCTTGGGGAACCACACCTTTGCCAGTTGTAACTATACTACTGCCAAGCAGTAATCTGTAAACATTACTGTATTCTGTATTCCGATTTGAAGGGCAATGTTTCCAGAGAAATTACATGGCTTAGAGATATAATATCTTAGATCTCTGGGTGACGAGCGCAGTGCTAGGTCATGATTTGGACTCTTCATGTTCCAATAGCTGTGTGTCACTGTACTGGTTTGTGGCAGGCATATTGCTTAGGTACCATCAGCCACATGTTCGGCTCGTCTCTTCACTCTTTACTATAAAAAATAATCTACCCAATAAAGGTAGGTAAAATTGATTTGACCTTCTTGAGGAATTTTCTTTTAAATAGATCCAATAACTTTCATTACCTATTATTGTAAAGGCGATGTTTATTAATACGAGTACACCGGTGAGGTAAACAATAGATACCTACGTTTATGAATAAAATAAAAATAAGTAAAACAGCATTTATTCCCGGTACCATATTCAATATGGCACATTTTGATCGGCGAAATGTATTCATTAATCATAATATGATTACTGGAATAGTGATTGCTTCTTATGAAATTTGGTCGGGTGTCGGAAAATTTAATTTTACATTGAAGTCGGTTTTTAGGGTTCCGTAAAACGTAAAAACGGAACCCTTATAGATTCTTCATGTCTGTCTGTCTCTCCGTCCGTATGTCACAGCCACTTTTTGGCGAAACTATGAGAATGATTCTTTTCATCAAACCTATACGTGTGTCTGTGGATAGGTTTTCAAAAATGATGTTGAGGGATCTAGTTTCATTTTGTTTTACACTTGAATAACCTTGAAAATAAGAGAATGATAAAACTAAAAAAAATGTGATGTACAAATTGTAGATACAATACCATGCAAACTTCCAACGAAAATTGATTTGAACTCGATGTAGTGAGTAGATTTATTGGTACGTCAAAAATACACTATTATTAGGACATCGATCTAAGTTACACCGAACTACAAGAACTTATGTATTATGCTATTTGCTGCTACGGAACCCTTCATGGGCGAGTCCAACACGCACTTGGCCGCTTTTATTGTTTTTTGCAGAAAATAGATTATATTAAGCTGGTTACTTTTTATATTTAAACCAACATACGGTTTTGTGCAAAAATAAAATAAAACATTTTCATCCCACCACCTCGGAAAGAGCACTTTTGCTCCTCGATATCAGGGCGCAAAAGTCGTTTTTAGGCCCGATTCACACGGCGCGGCTGCCAACCGCTCCCGCGCGCGGCCGCGGCGCCGCGCCGCGCGACGGTTTTGTTTCAATACTCACGAGACCGCAGGTTTTCGCGGTTTCTGTTCCGGAAAGCTACTGCGCAAGAATCGCGCGCAGCCACGCGGGCGCCGCGCGGCTGCCGCAGCCGCCGCGGCCGTAAACCGCGTCGTGTGTATTGAATTCAATTTTATATGGAAATCTGCCGCGCGCGCGCGCGGGCGCGGTTGGCAGCCGCGCCGTGTGAGCCCTCTCTTACCCTCTAGAGAGTCTAGAGTAAAGTAAATTTGAATTTAGAACATCGTGTGCACGAAGGTTTAAAATTCAAAACATAATTTTGTAAACCTATTTATTTCTACCTCCTTGGTGCCGAATTCAACATAGGTACATTTTTTTAATTTGTTAAAAACTCAGACTCAGAACCTCTTTGGTGTACTTTTTTTTAAATCATTTGCGCGCCATTTTCTTTTCACGTCTGGAGGATAGAGGTAAGGAATGCTATCTCAAATGGCAGAACATTTAAAAATGATACGAATGAATCAATTGTAAACGAATTGAAGGATACCGAGTTAAATATTTTAATATTATTGTCGACTAATAATTTCAGCTACATGCGTAGTACAAAATAATTTAGTACCTAAATATAACAACAAATGATTACTATTTTGAGAAAACATGAAGCTAGAATATTATTTTTCATGAATTCTGAATAGGTAGTACTTACGTTTATTTATTTCCTTTAAAATTTACCCTGATGCTAATGTAGCGCTACCATAATTTAATGCATTTGGGCGGACACTTTTTCATGTAGGTAGGTACACAGTTGACAGTCTCACCCAGTCAACTCTCCATATTTTCACGTCATATTGTTATTGTTAAAATTATGGCTAAATAAACTCAAAGTTAAAACCTTAGGTTAATTGAATACAAGTGAAAACCCGAAATATGTGATTCTAGCGACAAATGAGTTTATTTGACGCCAACAGAATTTACTGGAACTGTTAAATAAACCATAAGATATAAAAGAGAAAGGTCGCTCATCACCGAATCTCAGAAACTACAAATGCTCAGAAAATATAAACTAATAGGAGTCTCAAATTTAGCCTGGAGATGCCTTTTAGCACGTAGGCGCTCGCTAAGACGGGGTTTCGCGAAATGCAACACCTAAGAGGGTGAAACAAGGGTTGGATGGTTGTATGAAAAATGCGGCATTTCCAAAGTTGTGAGCATGAAATCCACTGAACCAACTTTAACCAAATTTGGTACACAGATAGAATAGACCCCAAAAACGGACATAGGACACTTTTTATTACGGAAAAAAGGTTTGAAGGGGTTGAAACGGAGGATGAAAATTTATTTGGAAGTTCGTAATTGATGAAAATAAAACCATGAAACTTCGAATCGAGACACTTGACGAGAAGCCAATAAATATTTGTTCTGCCATTTTTGTAATATCGAACTGTACGGGGATAAAACAGGGGTTGAAATGGGAGATGATGGGGGTTTATATGGAAGTTCGTGATTGTTGAAGGTAAAACCATAAACTTTGTACCTAGACACTTGACGCGAAACAAATAATTGCAATTTTGTAATTTTAAACTGTATGGGGATGAAATAGGGATTGAAATGGAGGATGAAAGTTTATTTGGAAGTTCGTCATTCTTGAAGATAAAACCATGAAATTTTCCAACTAGACACATGCCATAAAAAAAAAGCACTCAGCCGCGAATCCAGGGGGGTCATGAGTCATGGGAGTCATGACCCCCTGGGCTGGGGCTAGTACCTAGGTGGACCACTGATTAAAAATTCTCTTCGTGACCAGTCGGGTTGGTCATTTGGTAAAATAATACACATTATTATTATTAATATAATATTCTATTTTTATTTTAAAGATACATTTCTATGTATTTTTTTGTCTCAAATTTTTAAGTGTGAAGCTGCTGCACCAATTTCATATAGTTGAGTGAGTAGCGCTTACAATAATTATATTAATTTATTTTATACTTTTAAGTGCCTCTTTCTGGTTTTGAATTTGGGGCAATAAAGGGATTATTTTAAAATGGAATGTTGCGACCCGGTATTTTATTTTTCATGACCCGGTACCGGGTCGCGACCCGGCGAATGAGAAACGCTGGTCTAGAGATAAACAAGAAGATCCAAGCCACACTCTGCCAGTCGGACGTTGGATTCTGACGGTATTACCACGCTGAAAGGCTAAGACTAAGTAGGTAGGTACGTTGAGCTAAGTAGTCAGATACTATTTCACGTACATCATATGACCCAAATAACGTAATAGAAAGATTAATAGCCCATGACTGACAGACCTTCCACACTTAATAAAAACTAAGAGTGTGTTAGACTTAGCGTACGCTTGGCCCAGCGACAAAAAAAATAGGAACCAGCGATGTTAATACCAGTATGAACAGTTGTAGAAAGTGATCGTAGCGACTACTTTTGGTACTGGTTAAGTTTGTACATAATTATGAAAGAGATTTAATTAATTGGTTTTACCGGTATTTGCGTAGTTTTACATTTATGTTTTATCATTTTATCATAGGCCTCGGCGATTGAGTCACTGGTCCCTGGTAGCCAACTCCTACCTCCGCTGCATGGCTGTAGGTTTAGGCGCAGGCGCCGGGGCAGTGACCGTCTATGACCGAGGGCGAGGGCCAAGCTAGGGTAACCAGATCTAACTTTATGCGGACAACATTTTGGGGTAAATTTCTGACTTAGATTGTTCATGATAAATCTAAATATTTTGTAAATACCTACAGGGTTACCTAAGCAGTGCGTCTCCAATAATTTTTGGAATGGGACCAATTTGACATAGAACTAGATCGAATATAATAAAACCCTCGATCCAAACGAAGTTCACACACGACTCCACGACTGTAACGGCGGGTTACATTATTGCAGTCCCGCGACCAAATCCAGCGCTGGATTGCTTAATGGAATAATGTAAGCCGGCACTGCAAATCATTGGCACTGGATTTGATGCTTTCCAGATTCCAGTCTCGGTGTCGGTCATTTTTCCAGTAAGCAATCCAGCGCTGGATTCGACCGCTGGACTGGAATAATGCAAACCGAGGATAATGCCCCGTTTACATGATTCCAGTCCAGCGACCGAATCCAGCGCTGGATTGCTTACTGGAATAATGGAAACCGGCACTGGAATGCATCAATCCAGTGCCAATGCATTCCAGTGCCGGTTTACATTATTCCAGTAAGCAATCCAGCGCTGGATTCGGTCGCTGGACTGGAATAATGTAAACGGGGTATAAAGTAAAACTATGTTTTTAAGATGAAACATTGAATCAATCAATCATTTATTGCATAATAATACAAAGCTGCCAAAATAAGCTGAGCATTGACCCACCCTGTTAGGGCATAACAATATTAAAATTGTACAGTTACAATCTTAGCATAAGTAGATAGATACCTACTTGTAATATTACGTAATATGTAGATATATATGGATTCTAAACTATGTACATTATTTTTAATACTAATGCCGTGAGAGTGGGATATATATTTATAGTCATCTAGGTATTCGTTAATGCTATAGTAACTTTTTTGTATAAGCAGCGTTTTTAACTTTTTATAAAATCTATTTTGGTCGGGTTCATTTTTAATCTCGTTAGGCAAGGTGTTATATATTTTTGTTATCATGTATTCAGGGCCTTTTTTAACAATTTCTAGCTTTGGCTCTGGTACCACAAGTTGAGTTTGGCGTCGGGTACTTTTATTGAAAGAAAACAAGTTGGGGTGTTTCTTTACAAACATAGCGGCTTCTAGAATGTATATGCTGGGTAATGTTAGTGTTTCTAGTTTGGTAAAGTACGGCTTACAACTATTGGGTATGCGGAGGTTTCCTAGAATACGGATACATTTTTTTTGTAATACAAAAAGATCGTGAGCCTCTGACCGATTTCCCCAAATGATTATGCTGTATTTGAATTTGAGCCAAGCATATGCGTAGGCATAGTAAGCACTGAAAGCTGTTTTCAGGTTTGTGTTGATTTTTAAAACTGCTAAAGCGAATACGAGTTGTGATAATTTTGTTTTTAGTTTTTGAATGTGAGCTTTAAAGTTGAACTGTGAGTCTATTTCAATACCAAGAAGCGTAATATTGTTGGTTTCTTCGATGTCTAATAGTTTTGAAATGGATGAAAGGTTTAGAGGTGTTTTTTGGTAGGGGTGAAATTGAATAATTTTAGATTTTTTAGTGTTCAGTTCGAGGTTGTGTAGCTCCATCCAATATTTAATTTTTAAGAAGGAGTCATTTACCTATTTGTTTTTGTGACATATAGTCAGGTGAACATTTGAAAATAAGAGAGATGTCGTCGGCAAATAGGATACATGGAGTATTTAATATTTTGGGCAGATCATTTATATATATTAAAAATAAGACACATCCTAACACGCTACCTTGTGGAATGGACCAATTGAGGGTTTGCTATTCAGATTTTACATCTGATTTAGACGTCCCATCCTGATGAAAGTGGTTTATTTCTACCAATTGTCTTCTATTGCACAAATAAGATTTTAGCCAGTTTAGTGGCTTGCCTCTTATGCCGATATTGTTTAGTTTGTTGAGTAGTACAGAATGTAAAACTCTATCATAGGCCTTTTTCATGTCTAATATGAGTCCGACTGCATAGTGTTTTTCTTTAATATATTCCAGGATTTTTTGCGTGTATTTGTATATGACCAAAGTGGTGGAAGATTTTTTTCGGAAGCCAAATTGATTTTCATCCAGTAGTTTGTATTTCTCTAAAAATTTGTAAATACGATTTGAAACTACAGTTTCAAAAACTTTTGATCTTGCAGGCAGCAAAGCAATTGGCCTATAATTGCTCATATCATCAGTGTTTCCCTTTTTTTTCAGTATTGGCTTTATTTTAGCAATTTTTATATTTTTCAGGGAAAATTTTCTGTTCTATTAACTGGTTAATCAGCATAGTCAACGGAAAAGTTAATTCTGCGATACAGGTTTTTATTAAGGTAAACCCCCAGCAAAACGAGTTTTTTGTCCAGTTTTAAGAGCTATCTACTCATTAGCCAAAACAAATATCAACTGGTAAAAAATACATTACATTTCTAGAACTTCTTGGCTTCAAAATGGTAGTTTTATTTTTTTGTTATTGAACTCATTGTTTAAATAATCGCCTCACAACGAAACCATGAAAAAATTAAATAATCGTAGTTATCATGCATCTCCTCGAAAATCGTCCATTATTTTGATTTTGTACTTACACCAACGGATAGACAATTTGATTACAAACATTTTGGTAGTTTAATTTTTTTCAAAAGACCTAAATCTGATTTTATAAAGAGTTTATTCTAAAATTTGAGCGTAAAACAGCGACAAATCCTACTGTTTCTCTCTTGCTCTTTCTTGCGGTGTGCGATAAGGTAAGAAATACTCAAGGTAATTTGCTCGGGGTACGCCCTTAATGAGGGCGGAAACTCGTCTATTCCAGTGCTGTGTTTATTGGGGAGTTTTTTAATACTTTTAAATATTTCTTGTTCTGTAACAGGGTACATAGAGTTTTCAACAGGACGTAAGGTTAATATTATTTTCTTTTGATTTGTAATATTTTGTTTGTTTGGGGGATCTGGCTTTCCAATGGAGGCAAAATATTGGTTAAATTTGTTTGCAATAGAGAGGGGTTCTTCTATTATTGTATTTTGTACTTTAAGTTTTATATTTGCTTTTTTTCTAGTTCTTGTTTTGTTCGTTGTCTCTTTGATTATTTCCCACATTTTTTTAGTTTTATTTGTAGCTGTGGCCATTTTTTTTATGTTGCTTAGCTTTTTTGCAGTTTTGGCACATTTTTTTAGTATGTTTTGGTAAGTTCTATGGTACGACATTAATATCGCATTATTGGACTCGTTTATTAGTGATTTTAATGCTCTTTTGTGCCGGCACGAGTTTTTTAAACCAATTCTGAGCCAGGTATTTTTGGGTTTTGATTTTATTGTTATGGTGTTTTTAGGTATATGGGTGTTTAACAATGTTTGAATAATGTTATCGAATTTTTCATAGTTTGTGTTTATATCTACGTAATTTTTTATTACATTGTTCCAGTTTACTTGTGTTAAGGCATTGCTAAAATTGTCTATATCTCTCTGATTGTAAAATCGTTTAGTTACAATTTGTTTAATTACATGTTTGTTGCAGTTGGTTATTGTCTCAAAGGGGTTTGGGTAAAGTTGGCGTCGTTTTTTTTTTTAGCGGCCAGAGATCTGTTATCACTTTCTTGTAACAATAAAATACCCTGATGCTATCTGTGCAATCGGATTTGCTCTAAGTCATATCGGAGCTGAGTTATAGCCTGTCGAAGTTATTTATTTTTTGGATTTTTTGTACGGGCAAGTGGCGTCGTTTTTTCATTTTAGCGGCCAGAGATCTCTTATCACTTTCTTGTAACAATAAAATACCCTGATGCTATCTGTGCAATCGGATTTGCTCTAAGTCATATCGGAGCTGAGTTATAGCCTGTCGAAGTTATTTATTTTTTGGATTTTTTGTATGGGCAAGTGTTGTCGTTTTTTCATTTTAGCGGCCAGAGATCTCTTATCACTTTCTTGTAACAATAAAATACCCTGATGCTATCTGTGCAATCAGATTTGCTGTAAGTAATATCGGAGCTGAGTTAAGTAACTGCTTTGTGATCAGAGATACCATAATCGTTTACATTTGTCAAACTGTTATCTTTGTCATTTGTAAACAGTACGTCAATGCAAGATGTTGTTTTTGATGTTATTCTAGTTGGCTGTGATACTGTTTGGTGGAAGTTATTTTCTAACATGGTATCGCACAGTCTGACGTATTCATTTGTTTTTTTCCCCCTATCCAGGTTAAAATCCCCACCAATAACAATATGTTTACTTGTTTCTTGGCCTAATATTATTAAAAGTTTATTCAAAAAATCAAAAAATATCTCAATCTCACGGTCATTTCGATACACAGTTATTAACAAAAGGTGTTGGTCTGGTATTTCGATAGCACATGTTTCTACGTAGAATTCTACTGAGAGTTTCACTATATCAGTTCTGTCTTTATATTTTATATATTATATTCCCGCAACAAGATAGCTACTCCACCATGAAGATGTTTTTTCCTGTAGTATCCTGAAGCGAATGTAAAACCTTCTATTTGTATGAGGTTTTTTTGTTGCTCGGTTATCCATGTTTCTGATAAACACACTGCGTGGATGGTCTTGTTATCGTTCAGTGTTACTTTGTAGGAGATGAGTTTTATTTTTAATACATTGTGCATTTTGAAATATTATCACAAAATTATTCACGAAATGGATGCATATTTTTATGTGATTGTGAGTCGTGTTTGTGTGGTGATGTATCTTCATGTGGTTGGTTCGCAAAAAAATCTTGCGAAACAGGGTAATTTCTCTGACTAGGCGTTTTGGTTTGAAGTGGAGAGTTGTTTATAGTTTCTTCTTTGCTGTCTTTGTTTATTGCATGTTCTTCCCCATCTATGTATAATATTTTGTGGCGTATCACGGCATGATGTCCTATTCTTCTTTGGTCGATCAATATTTCTCTTAGTACTTTCCTTTCTTGAATTTCTTTTTCATTTAGACATTCTGAAATTGCTAACCCAGAGGTATTAAAATGTTTTTCATTCTGTAGCAAGTACTTAGTCATTTTTTTACTGATAAGTTCTATCAGTAGAGGTTTTTTATACCCTCGTCTACCAATACGTGTTAATTCTTCGATGTAGCCAGTCAGATCTACACGTAAGACCTCTTGAAATATCCTTATCACATGGTCATGTAAGTCATATTCGTCTTCACCATAATCATTTAAGCCGTAAATCTAAATTGGTATATTACCTATTAGCTACGCCCCGTGGTGTGCTTTACTAATACTTTGACAAATACTAACGTTAACGGTATAAAAAGTGGAACAAACATACAGACAAACTTTCGCCTGTATCATATTAGTGTGGTTGAGTTATTGGCAACCATAAACTGCACCGTTAAATTTTCCGACATCGCCGGACGCATTATCGTAATATCCAATGTAATTTAACTTGACCATAAACATTTAAGATTTGTGTTGTGATTGATTTGTGATTCTATGTACTGTAAACGGACACTTCAAATGCTTATTATCACTTAAGTAGGTACGGCAAATTTTTTATCAGAATATCTTATCATCAATGATAATCTTATTAAAGATAGCTAAGTAATTATTAAATTACTAATAAACATTGTACCTACCTAGTTAAATTTATGGAGACATAAAATAATAATTGCATTGCCTCACTTTTGTCGGGACAGTAAATATAACTTAGTACATAATGGTAATTTGGCATAACAATTTTTTTTTTTAGTTTTATAGGTAGGTACCTAATACTTAACTTTAACCGCCATCTCGCCTGTTGCTACTTTAGTGCGTAGTATAGTTAGTGACGATGCAGACTACGATGGCGAGTGCTTACCTAGAAGAAACCGATTTACTGTCCGGATAAGCCGATTCGCCATAGCATTTTCAGCGTGATGATGCCATCGGCACCCTCCTCAAGTTCGGCAAAGTTCACCCTCTACATGATTTGCGAAGTGTGCGAAAATTTATGTGTCGCAGAACTTTGACATTTCAGACCTAGATCTGGTGATTGACCTGGAAGAGATCACTGTTAGCGATAAGACCACCAATCGTCGCACTTTAAGTTTGTAAATTATTTCAAGTTTTACATTATTTTTATTTGGTGTGTCCAATAAAGTGTCTATCTACCTAAGTATTTATGTCATTCGGTGATCATTTATAAGGCAGAACAACGTTTTTTAGCTAGTATTCGATAAGCTGCTTAAAATAGTTCAGGTGTCAGACAGACGAAATTAATATACTAATAAAAGTAATAGCGAGCCGTTTATCATTATGTACCTTGAAAATTATATCTTTTAAAACGTAGTTAGATAATACCTAATTGGTATTTTCTAATCGTAGAACCAGCTGACTTTGGGCAGCCACCAGTGTTATACTCAAGCGCGGATGCGTCAAGGGGGTCATGACCCCCTCCTGGGTTGAGGCCAGTACCTAGATGGACCACTGATTAAAATGCGTGCATGTTCTTATCGCACAGTTTTGTGACTTGACCACGACTATGTGACCCCCTGGAGCCAAAGCTGAATCCGCACTTGGTTATACTTAGGTAAGGGGGCGTCCATAAATTACGTGAGGTGTTTTAGGGGGGGGAGGGGGTCGAGTCAAATCTCATCTAATCTTACGTTGGAGGGAGGGGGGGGGGGTCTCGGCAAATATCACGTAATTTAGTTTCCTTGAAGCAAAAAAAAAAAATACTATTTTGGTCCATTTAATCCAGATTGTACATGCTTAAGATTTACCTAATCTTAAACATAATCGACGATCGAATCCCTCAGGCTGAGAACGACAACTTCCTAAAAGGACAACTTCCGAGAACGACAACTTCCTAAAACGTCGATTCCAAAATGGACAAATTCCGAAAAGGACAAATTCCTAAAACGACAACTTCCTAAAACGACAACATCTGAAAATAAATTTCCCCCTCAGGCTGAGAACGACAACTTCCTAAAAGGACAACTTCCGAGAACGACAATTTCTTAAAACGTCGATTCCAAAATGGACAAATTCCGAAAAGGACAAATTCCTAAAACGACAACTTCCTAAAACGACAACATCTGAAAATAAATTTCCGATAAAGACAAATTCAGGTAAATGACGACTTACTATAGTGTGTTCATTTCAGCCGTCATGAGAAATTACAAAAACGATACATTTAGTTATATATGTATATGTTACCGGCCAAACCAAATTAGGACAAATGAGTTTATCCTAGCACAAAAAAGTTCATCCTTTGGGTGATAGAATAAACCGTACAGACTAGCCTACCACTAACAGCACAGTGACACGCAGCTATTTGAACGTGAAGAGTCCAAATCATTACCTAGCACCGCACTGCGCTCGTCACTCGGAGACAAGGTAATTATAATTATATTAATTATAAGGTATTTTATCAGCCCAGTAATTTAGTTGGAAACATTGCCCTTCAAGCTGGATCATAGAAATGTTTGCACACTACTGCTTGGCGGCAGAGAAACTGGCAAAGGTACACATACTTCCCCAGGCGGACTCTGTAAAGAGACCAAACTCCTACTCCAAGGTCTTCCTAGTTTCTCCTTTTGACAATAAGACGAACTAGATTAGCCTAGCCTATATCGGTTTATCCAATTGCCTAAAACATAAAGCGATTTGACCTAGGAAGTAAGTTCGGCTGGTAGAGTGCCTTTTAAAACGCATAACTTTTTTTCCTAATTTACTTTGTCATAATTAATGTAGCTTAATATATAGTGTCATAATGTAACTTTTGCATAATCGTTTTTTGGAATAATGGGTTTTAAGCATAACAATCTGATGTCATACATTCAATTCGACTATTGATGAGACACATAATGGTTTTTAAGCACATTGACGAGACGCATGAATAAATAAATAGTCTGCAGGAGTTGTATTACTAAATGTAGACCCAGGTTACACAGGACCCAGATCCGACTCGGAGCACCCCGACTCCACCTAGTCTTGTCGCTACTACCCCTAGAGTGTATTTAAAAAATGCGGGAGCCAGAAGCTCAAGGGAGGTCCTGAGTGGAGCGACCCATGCGAGGCCAAGCGTAGCGAAGGGGGGAGGTGGCGAGCGAAGCGAGCCGGCGACCTCCGTAGTGGAGAGCAGGCCGAGTATGGAGAAGCGACACTCAGGGCTGACCGCAGAGCTTCTGGCGGGAGCCCACCCGGAGTCAAAACGTGCATCATATTATTTCTTACCGTACCGTCCGCTTTTTGTGCTATACATAAAAATTATGCGAAAACATAGGGTGTATATGGGGTGGCATAACATTTTCTGTCCTATTTTAGGTAGGCATAACGTTTTTTGGACTAATTATAATTTACCATAACAACTAAACGCATAACTGTATTCGCATAATGTTAACTAGCATAACTATATGTGACATAACGATAACTTAGCATAATGTTTAAACGCATAGCCATATATAGCATACAGATAACTCAGTATAATGTTTCGACGCATAAATATAAATAGCATAATGTTTAAAGGCACACATTGAGAAAAGCGTAACAATACTTAAACATAATGATCAACGGCATAAACTTTAAACGCCTAACTAAAAAACAAGTGCAAAGAGCGGACTGTAGTAACATTGTTTAAATAAAATACGTGGGTGTGTGAAATGCGGGTGGGTACTTTGACAACAATGTTACGAATAATAATCCGTAATGTAGATATCTACTAATTTAATGGAATATCATTGCCAATAGTATCTGTCATTGTCGCATTCGTGTTATCATACTGTTGCTGTGAAATTATTTAGTATATTTTGAGGATTAAGAATCGTTGGTCTGAGAATAACACCATATTTTTTTTTATGGTAAACACCGTTTTTATGGTAGGTACAATAAAAGGTCTTTATGCAGTAGTATAACAATTTTTGTACTAATTTATGTAGACATAACGTTTTTAGGACTTAAAAACCTACATACACCTAAGACATATGGTGCACTTTTTGACTCCGGGTGGGCTCCCGCCAGAAGCTCTGCGGTCAGCCCTGAGTGTCGCTTCTCCATACTCGACCTGCGCTCCACTACGGAGGTCGCCGGCTCGCTTCGCTCGCCACCTCCCCCCTTCGCTACGCTTTGCCTCGCATGGATCGCTCCACTCAGGACCTCCCTTGAGCTTCTGGCTCCCGCATTTTTTAAATACACTCTAGGGGTAGTAGCGACAAGACTAGGTGGAGTCGGGGTGCTCCGAGTCGGATCTGGGTCCTATGTAACCTGGTTATATATTACGTAGAACAACAAATAATTAAAAAATGCCTAAATGCGTCAACTGTCGAATCGAATGTAGTACAATAGATTTTTATGATTAAAACACATTACGCCAAAAAACGATTATGCAAAAGTTACATTATGACATTATATATTATGCTACATTCATTATGACAAAGTAAATTAGGAACAAATAATTATGCGTTCTAATAGGCTCCCGAAAACATATGATAATAATCTCGAAAAACACATAGGCTACTTTTTAGCCCGGAAAAAATAACGGAAACGTTGGGAATGGTATTTGTTGAAAGGTTTGAAGGGTAATGTTGCCAGAAAAATTACAGGGCTTAAAGACATAACATCTTAGATCTCTGGGTGACGAGCGCAATACAGTGCTAGGTAATTATTTGGACTCTTCATGTGCCAATAACTCCATGTCACTGTACTGTTATGTGGCAGCAGGCAATACCCCGGGGCGCTGCTTGGTTCTTACCTATGTTTGGTTAATGATGATTCATAATGGCCGCCTCCACAAAAGGGCGAATAATATTTTGTTTACACAACTCCCTCAATCCCGTTCAAGAGCTACCATGCCACACACACACACCCTCCCTCCAACACACACACACCCTCCCACATACACACACACACATCCTCCTCACACACACCCTCTCACACACCCTTTCTCACACGCACATTTTTGAAAGTTGCCGCTTTAGGAAGTTGTCGTATTAGGAAATTGTCTTTTTAGGAAGTTCTCATTTTAAAAAGTTGTCGTTTTAGGAATTTGTCGTTCTCGGAAGTTGTCCTTTTAGGAAGTTGTCGTTCTCAGCCTGAGGGGCACATTTTTGAAAGTTGCCGTTTTAGGAAGTTGTCGTATTAGGAAATTGTCCTTTTAGGAAGTTGTCATTTTAAAAAGTTGTCGTTTTAGGAATTTGTCGTTCTCGGAAGTTGTCCTTTTAGGAAGTTGTCGTTCTCAGCCTGAGGGGATCGAATCGACGCCATCGGCGTCGCGACGTCGCACAAAAAAAATCATTACCTACTCAACAACGAAACGATATTTTATGTGTCTGTAAACGACAATGTACTAATTGATATATCTCCTATATCTCAGGTGTCAAAATGAACTAATTATTGAGTATTTTTATTTGTTTCATATGTTCAGACTTTGAAGAAAACCATTTTGTGGGTCGAGAGACAAAAAAAAATTGGCTGTCATAGGAACTGCCGATAGAAATGAAAACTTATAACTCAGAATTTGATAGATTACCTTGGAATCTACAAAGGTGTAACCGGAGGGCGTGGCCTCGCCATCTTGGCATGGCCATCTAGAAATGCGTCAGCATTTCCCATTGGCTGATGCGTTTCTAGATGGCCATGCCATGATGGCCTGTCCACACCCACTCAGCATTTCCCATTGGCTGACGTATTTCTAGATGCTCTTATCATACCCGAGCGTGACGAATGAATTCAATTCACAGCCCACGAAAAATCTGTCTAGGCGCGCCTAAAGAAGTTTTCACTTCAAAAAATGAATACTTACTTAAATAGAACACAAAGAATAAAACAATCTAACGTGTTTACGTAAGAAACCTACATCTTGAAAAATCTCACGTGAGTTTGGGGGATGGGGGAGGGGGTTGAATAAAATCTCACGACATCTCACCAGAGGGGGAGGGAGGGACAGAAAACTTAAAAAAAGACCTCACGTAATTTATGGACGCCCCCTAACTAGGATAAAAAGCAAGAATAACGTTAGCTTCTACATATAAGTACTCCTCTTAAAAAGCAGATAGATTAGACAATATGGTCCGAATTTATATGTATCTACTAGCTTTTACACGCGACTTCGTCCGCGCAAAATAAATATTTTATTAAGGTAACTGCAGCCAAAAAGGCAGTACTTACTTGTACAGCCATACAAATTTACGTTTACTAAAACCGCTTACCTATATTAAACATTTTTTACACAATTTCATCAAAATCAGTTGAGTGTTAAAGCGTAACAGACAGATAGACATAGAGGTAATCACTTTCACATTTATAATATAAAATAGTATGGATTTCAAGTGTCCAGTTTTGGTTTTATCTTCAACATTGACGAACTTCCATGTAGGTAAACTGGTGAAATAAAATGTTGCAAGTTGCAATGATGAATAATCATCATTTCCACCCCTTCAACTGTTTTTCTGTGATAAAAAGTCGCCTTTGTCCTTTTCTGACTCTAGTCTATCTGTGTAACAAATTGCATTAAATCCGGTTCATTGGTTTAGACGTTAAAGCGTAACAGACAGACAGTTACTTTCATAGTTATAATATTAGTATTGATATCAAGTGTCTAGTTGCAAAATTTCGTAGTTTTATCTTCAACAGTGACGAATATAAGCTTTCATTCCCTTACAGTTCGAAATTACAAAATTGCTAGAACAAACTTTTATTTGCTTCGCATCAAAAAGTGTCCAGATACAAGGTTTCATGGTTTTATCTTCAACAATTACGAACATCCAAATTCCAAACTGTCATCCCCCATTTTGACCCCTATATTATCCCCGTACAGTCGAAATTACAAAATTGCTAGAACAATAATTTATTTGCTTCGTGTCAAGTGTCTAGATATGCAGTTTCGTGGTTTTATCTTCAACAATTACGAACTTCCATAATCCATATAAATTGTCATCCCCCATTTCAACCCTTACTTCATCCCCGTAATCCGTTATCAAAATTACAAAATTGCTAGAACAAACATTTGATCCGCGTCACGTGTCTAGATATGACATTTCATTGTTTTATCTTCAACAATTACGAACTTCCGTATACATTTTCATCCCCCATTTCAATCCCTTAAACTCATTTTTCCGTAATGAAAGTAACTTATGTCCTTTCTTGAGATCCAGTCTATCTGTGTACCAAATTTCATTCAAATCTGTTTTGTGGATTTCATGCTTATAACTTTGAAAATTATGGAATCTTCATACAACCGTTCATCCCTTGTTTCACCCTCTTATGGGTTGAATTTCGCAAACCCCATCTTAGCGAGCGCCTATGTGATAAAATACACCTCCATGCAAAACTTCAGACTCCTAGGATTTATAGTTTCTGAGATTTCGTGATGAGTGACCTTTCGCTTTTATATAAATAGATGTAGAGCACTGCAATTGATCTTGAAAAAGGCATGTACTTATTCGTTAGGTAAGCATAAATTAAGCGTGTCATGTCGGCAAAAATTGCGTAACCAGATCAATTTTGAAAGCTCCGGTTCCACAAGGACAAATCGAATTGTCTATCATAGATCATAGCACAGGATTGTGCTAGTTTCTCAACAGTAATGTAGGCGTGTACAATCAAATTCGTACAATACACATTACAATATACAGATGTACGCAGTAACGAATTACGGAATTAGTATACATAGAGAATATTCACCGAACATCGAGCAAGTGAAGTGAGGATCTGTGAGTATGGCTTAATACTCAAAAGTACCTACGGATACTTGAGTCTTCGTAAAATCTAAATAGTTTTGCGTAAACGTCAGCATATGTATGAAGGGTAGTTATATCCTTTTACATCTACAGAGATGCTGTTCTAATCTTCTACATGAAGATATATGTATATTTGCCAGCGTTTACAACGTCCCGTAAACGCTAGGAAATGTATCAAAACGCTAGTTTTGGTCTTTCGCATGCCGTATAATCAGAACTTTGACTGGCTTCGTGCCCTCGTGGCTCAGTCTTAGGTAGGTAATCGTAAGTAGCGTAGTAGTATTTAGTCTGCACGTCAGACTTCATACAAAAATAGAAAAAAAAACAATAAATTTTGGGGTGCCCCGTACTTAGAACTGAAACTCAAAAAAAGTCTCTAAAAATGATATTGAGGTTTTGAGACTCTTCCAAAGTGGTAAAATGTCCCCCTCCCTGTAACTTTTATAATAAGAGAATGACAAAACTAAAAAAAATATGATGTACATTACCAAGCAAATTTTTACCGAAAATTGGTTTGAACATTCAGTTTTTTTGTAATCGTCATAAATACAGTATTATTAAAACAACGCCCAAAGTTACAACAAACTGCAAGAATGTTTATATTATGCTACTTGCTGCTATGGAACCCTTCATGGGCGAGTCCATCTCGCACTTGACCACTTTTATTTTTCGTGAATTCTGGAATTTCGACTTAGTAATATGCCTTAAAGTTGGTCATATGATGAGTACAAGTACCTACGATCCATCCTATTCTTATCAATGTCGAGCAAAATCCTACCCTCCATATTGTTTGTCTTGAGTTAAAGTAGCTACGTAGCCTAACTTAGTTCTTGAGTCTAATAGCAAATAAGATTGCATGGTGGTCAAAGATGAAGCAATTATTAACTAATATATAGCGCCATTTGTGGCGCTAGTTAATAAATCTGTCTCTGTAATGTTTTAAGTTTTTTTGTGTCCCAATAAAGAGTTTCTATCTATCTATATTTTAGATATTAAGTATATATTATTTCATGAGTTGATTGTAATCCGATAGTTTGCTTATAATGGTAGGAAAGTTCAAATCTTCATACATACAACATTTTATTGCAGCGTATTGCAGCAAAATATCATACTGAAAGTTTATGTAGGCTGAGCTGATTTCAATAAAATTAAATACGCAGTCAATACATTACCTGGTTTAACACTTTTATTTCGTTAAAATTAGTGGCTTTCGGCTTCTGTGAAATGTTAATAAAATGATTCATTTGTGTCAATTGGAATCAAAATTGAATCGTATTTGGGAAACCAACGATCGCAATACATCGATGTGGGAAACCAAATTATCGTGAAAATTACACTGCGGGGTTCATTCAGCGAGAAATAGCCGAGTGTCCTCTGCCCTGGGTCTGGTGAGCTACGCACCAGCAGTACCAGCTAGCGGGGGTTCGCTGCTATGTGTGCCGCCGTCGACAAGTAGGTCGTGTTGTGAAACAGAGAGAGGTGTGCGCGCGCCCGAGCAGCCGGTGCGCCTGCGCAACTCCCCACGTCGCGTCGTCTACATATTTTCTCCGTAACTACATAAACAAAAACATCCTCCTCAAGAGATTAGTTACGTTACCACGTTCATAAGAATGCACTTACCAAGACGTGGCAAGGTTATGAATGAAATCTATTTATCTATTATTTCAAATTTCCGATTCGGCTTAGGTAGATTAACATATTTTTCTAATATTTGTTATAATTAAAATGTGTCCACTAATTAAGTTTATTGTTATCTTATCGCATCGTAATGGTTCGTAAAGTACAACGTTATCGATAGAAACGAACAGATTGCCGCGACTACGAAGAATTGCTTTGATCTTGCCAGTTATCGAAATAGATTAAGGCATTTACTTAGTTATTTGTAGAATAATAATTAGTTTGATACCACTTGTCTGAATGGGAAGGTTTAATAAATCCCAAGAACAACGGGGAATAACCTAACACACTGATAATTAAGTATGTTTTTACCTATACAATTGAAGTAATTTGGATATCTCAAGAGCAGTTCGATATCTACCGACATACAAACACGCTTATGTCTACTTACTTAGGTACCTACTTTTTAATACTACTTACTAGGTATGATTGTATCAGACTGGTTCCGATATGTTTATGTTAGTTTATAACCTAACCTGCCGTAAGATTACAATATCATGCGTTAGATTATATAATCTGACGGTTTTTTTTAATTTCACGGTGTGATATAGGTAGGTACCTACGCAGTAAAACGGAGCTGAAGTGGGATAGGTGGGATACGTAAATGGCATTAACTTCCCAATACACGATATCTAACGATTAGGTACGAAATAGCGTAGTCCATCGGCTATCTATTAATAATAAATAAAGGTCAAGAATTCAATTAGAAAATCCATTAGTTATTTCATGTTATGAGGCTGATTTTTCCTCTTATTTTACTACCTATTTAAAGTAAATTTCTGAAGAGCATACCTACACATCGTAATATCCATATCAAGGATAATAAATATAAGGTGCAGCGGCAGCGGCTAATTCAGCTGAGCGACTCAAACGGCGCAAATATGCAACCCTCGGAAGAGGTTACATATATGAGCCCTTTGGGGTTGAGAGGTTGAGACATTGGGTCCGTGGGGGCCGGGAGCTCACCTCATCTTCAAAAGCCTTTCCGAGCGTTTGGTCGACGCGACGCGTGACCAAAATGCTGGCGTTTATTTGGCCCAACGCACAAGCATTGCCATTCAGCGTGGTAATGCCGCCAGCATGCTGGGTACGCTTCCGATTGGTAGTGGGCTTGAACATCTTGATTATCTGTAGACCTTCATTGGTCTATGGATAATTCAGGTGTGCTTAGTGTAAGTAGTTGTTAGGTATGTAGTAGCGTAGTGTAGTTCTCATTGTATTTTAGTTTTGTTAATACTAAGGCTCTGCCAATTTAAAAAAAAAAGGATAACTTATAAACTTATTTCTACGTCAATTATCCATTATGGATAATAATTCACGTCTCATTGTAGGTATATTATGTACTTATGTTACAATATTGTTTACTGAGTTTGGTAGACATTCAAAGAAATTGCCAGACATAAATGTTTAAAATTTTGAGGGCCTACAAAATGTGATATTTTTTTTTATTTAAAACAAGCAATACCCCGCGGTTTTACCCGGGCGTTTCCAGTTCCCGTTATTTTTTTCGGGATAAAAAGTAGCCTATGTGCTATTCTAGATAGATATTCCAAACTTCAGCCCGATCCGGTCAATCGTTCGAACGTGATTGAGAAACATTTAAAACTTTCGCATCTATAGTACCTAATACTAGCTACGCCCCGCGGTTTTACCCGCGTAGTTCCCGTTACTTTTTTCCGGGTAAAAGCTTTTCTTCCAGACTATAATCTAACTGTATTCCAATTTTTGTTATTTGTTCCGTTCACACGAGACTCCATGATTGAGCAATAAACATCCAAACATTGACATTTATAATGTAAGTAAGATGTATGTACCTAAGCTTCAAAATTTTGATGCGGTGTGAGTTATTTAGTTGTAATATTACGATACTGTACTTATAGTACCTACAGGGTTTCGGTAATCAGCCTGCATCATTTTAAGGAGATGTTAAGTAAGTACCTACATTAAATACGTCAACTTTTGTTCTACAATCTATAATTTCTAAAAATTTGTACTATTTTCATACAAAATAAAAAAAGTTTATGGGTCCGGTGTGCGGTCTACTTACAAGCATCCAACTCTTCGTAACAAGAGCGCGTGTGCCGAAGTGAATAAACACTAAAAAACCGCTAAACAGTGCAAGATAGAGCAACGAACACTATTTTTAGGGTTCCGTAAAACGTAAAAACGGAACCCTTATAGATTCGTCTTGTCTGTCTGTCTGTCCGTCCGTATGTCACAGACACTTTTTGCCGAAACTTTGTAAGTAGATGTATTCTGAGAACCGCATTAAGATTTTTATAAAAAAAAAAAAAAATTAGGTAATCATTGCCCCCATACTTTTTTTTTTTTTTTTTTTTTTTTTTTTTTTTTTATTTGAATTATCTACTCCACAGACTCCGGGGACCGTGATCTTTGTCATTTGTTTTTTTTTTTTTTTTTTTACATATTTCTTGGATTAGAAGAAAAGGAAAATAGGGGGGAGTTGGGCACATTTCAAACCTAATTCTAGTGCTCGTTAGTAGAGCCGATCACTAGCGGTTGGGATTCTACCGCTAGTAATCGGCTCGACATCGAGTCTTTGCCTAGTTACCATTTGCCTAAGCCGCCTCCTCCCGGCCCAGAGCCTCCACTACGGCTGCATTTCTGTCCCTGATGGCCATCTGTAGGTTGAACTCTCGGATGGTCTTCGGTGATGCAGCCAACGCTCGCCGCACGAACCGACTGATGGCGTCGTCGGTATCGTCAGCGTAGTATATGAAGGTCCCCGTGTGCCGTGAGATTGCAACAACTGCATGGGGCACGCTCTCGTGCAGCTTCATGTTTGCCTTGGTTTTGATTGCGATTACCGATTCGTATGTTAATCCCTGAGCTTCATGGATGGTAAGGATGCGTGACCCGGTGCCTGACCCATAACCCTGGTTTGTCAGGGTCTCTTTCTCCTCTTGAGTGTGAACTAAAAAGAGGGTGTTTGGTAGGGTGTTGGGTATTTGCGCTCCCTTATACCTTCTCTGCTCTAGGGACTTTATACGGGGTGCTGAGGAGTACATACCGGAGTATATCTCTCTCAGCGCATATGCGACGTCCATTGGGTTTCGATGTGTGCAGAGCAACTCCTGGCTGATCTTTGTTACCAGGTTTGGGCGGTGATACCTCATTTCGAAGAGATTTTCCCTGTCGATGTAAGGCAACTGATTGACGTCTCCGATGAGGACAATTTCACCAACACCAGACAGCCTTGAAGCCATCACAATGGCTCCAAAATGGTTCATGAGAGCTTCGTCCACCATGAGGCGACTGAAACTTTCTCTTCCGAAACCATTTACCAGAGCAGAAGCCATGGTTCGCACTCTGGTTTTAACCAGGTTTCCGATACGGTGCGATAGCTTTTCTCTTAGATCTTTTGCTGCCTCAGTTGTTGTGGTGATGATGGCGTCCTTGTCCACATCAAAGTTTCTTATCACCCATGTTGTCTTTCCACATCCTGGAACTCCGTTGACCCACTGTATTCTCGGTACCTCCCAGTTTTCCCAACCAGCTTTGACGTTTGAGTTCCTTTCGATGTTCTTGGCCATCTCTAGGATCTTATCGTCCAGCATAATCTTGGTGCATCGGGCAGTAACTACAACTGGGTCGTTTTGTGGTGTCGCATAAACAGGCACTCCCGCGCGCTCTGTCTCTATCTCGTTCAGTGTCACGAAGCCATTTTCTGCACTGTAAGCTGCCATATACTGTCCTGTCATGGTTCCCTTGATGACCCGGGAAGTGACATTATTGTAAATAGCTGCTTCGGCCTCCTCGAGTTTCGCCTTTAAGAGGCTTTCACTTCCTAGCCTATAGGACTGCAAGATGTTTTCGCAGGTCTTGAGGTTGACTTGTCTTGTCGCTCTCAGTGTGGCTATGAATTCGATGAAGGCGTTACGTGCATGGCTCCGCGGCTCCGAAGCCGTGACATAGCGGGGCGGTTCTACCTGACCCATATCGGCTCTCGTTCGGCTTATTTGTTGCTGTGAAGCTGCTTTGAGGGTCTTTGTCGTCAAGGGGTGTGATGAATGGGATGTGATTCGGAGTATGCTCCTGGCTGCCGCGTTGAAGGCAGTCACGAAAGCTGCGTTCGTTCCCCGGCTGCCGCTTTGATTGCCTGCGGCTTTTTCCGCGGCTGCCCTCTGCTGTGCCCTTTCGGAGCCGGTTTGAACAGTCGAACTAGGAACAGGATGTCCCAAACTGTCAGTTGCATTTGTTTGGTCGTACGAAGGGGCTCTGAGGAAGCTCAAATTTTCTCCCCTATCTTCATATACAACAACCTCATGATGTTTAGAGGCCTCAATGCAACCCAGCCGGTCTGCGACTCTCGCTCTTGAATATTCGACTGCCATCGCATCCACGCTTATCACCCGTGGTGTTTTACCCGCGTTTCTGCTTAGATGTGCGAGCAGCGCACTTGCTTGTGTGAAAGGCGTCCGACCTTCCGAGTACTCTATTAGTGCAATCGTTTTGTTTTTCGATCGCACCAACCGAAATCGGTGGCCGTCTACCTCACACACCGGCATAGCGTCGTAGGTTTTCCGCTTCATTGTGACTTTTGCGGTACTCCCATTAAGCAGGCAAGACAATCCAGGTGACAAACGGGCTCGTTCCCGTTCCCAGGCAAAGCAAAAGCTCACTCCGAATCTTTCTTTGTTGCTGTCCATGAAGAGAGCCACTCCGCGGATACGGATCCCTGCCTCTCCTCGGTCTGCGTTCTCCAGTAGTTGTTTGACGGAGATGCTCTTCGAGGAGTTATGTTGGGCGGGAACTGCATTCCACGCGGCGTCCACGGACAGCGGGGTAGGGTGTGGTGGCGAAAGGGGGCGCGTATTTGAATTAGTAGAGTTTCTCTTGGCCGCTATGCGGAATGAGCTCTCCATGAAGGACAGGAGCCGTGTTCTGTCATCTGGATCTGCTAAGATGTTGTGGAGATCCGAGACAACCAGCCTTCTGTCGATCATAGATTCGAGCTCATGTCTTGCGGCCATGAATCGGGGACAATCGACAAGCACGTGCCAGACCGTTTCGGGTTGTTCGGGGTCACACTCGCATGCAGGACTGCTCTTGAGCTTAAATCTGTACAGGTATTCTGCTATTCCTCCGTGTCCCGTCAACGCTTGTACCTGGAAGGGAGTCAGTTTCGTGGTTCTCATCACCCGATATGCGTTTGCTATATCGGGGAGGAACGTCTGGGTGACTTTTCCGGTGTCCGAGGTCTCATATCGATCCTGCCATTTCTTGACAGATTCTTCGCGGATTTTCCGTTTGACGTAGGACAAGGGGATCCCCTCATAGTCACTGGGCGACAACGTGAGCGCAGCCGATTTGGCTAGTTCGTCGGCTCTTTCGTTGCCGACGGTGCCAACATGCGCTCTCACCCAGAAAAAACGAAGAGATTTCCCCTCAGCATTTATCCTTCCAATGTTTTCCTTTATGCACTTTACCACGGGGTGACTCGTTTTTGGGTTACATAGCAGATCGAGTGAAGATCGGGAGTCACTCAGGACATTGACTTCTGGGTCCTTACTTTCTAACGCCATTTGAGTTGCCCGGTAAAGAGCATAAAGTTCCGATTGAAATACTGTGCATTCGGAGTGGAGCTTGAATGTCGAGTTCTTCACCTCCCTGCCATTCTCCCACCATGTTAGAGCAGCTCCAACTTTGCCTTTAATCTTACTGCCATCAGTATAGATTTGAGGTCCTTCTGGAAGATTGGAGGTGTCTTCTAGGAGCTCGTACTTTACGGATACCTGTGTGGATGGATGGGGTTGGTCCAGGCAGTTAACGTTCCGTTCGAGTTCCACTTCTGGTGGGAGGTAGTCTCGGGAGAGGTTTTTTTTTACTCTGTACAAATTTGCTGCTTCCTGTATCCTCAGATCTAGGGGGAGCAGACCGGAAAGGGCAAGTGCTGATTTCAGAGAAACAGTACGGTACGACTTACAAATTTTCTGGGCAAAACCTCTTTGGATCGCTTTCAAGTGAGACTTGTTTTCCTCGAGGTCTGCCGCTTGCGCCCATACACTTGAGGCATACATGATGATTGGTTCCACCACCGCGACGTAGATAGTTCTCGTGATTTCGCCATTTAATCCCCAGGTCACCTTCGCTGCACATGCTAGCTGTCTATAAATATTCGCCACTTTTTTACATTGGGCGGTCACATGTGCTTTAAAGTTGAGCCGTCGGTCGATCAGTAGGCCCAGCAGTTTGACTTCCTCAACCAGATCGAGCTGGACGCCAGACATGACTATGTTTGGAGGTTCATACTTCAACTTTTTTGTGAAAAGCATTGCGTTGGTTTTATGCGCTGCAAAGTTGAGTTTGTTGATTTTACCCCATTCCACTGTCATGCTCAGCGCCCTGCCCGCTTGTTGTTCGATAATGGTCGGGCTGCCTGTAAATACGAGAACGACGTCGTCCGCGAATGCTTGACAGTATACTCCCTCGGCTTCCAGCATTCGCAGTAACGAGTCTAGGATCACATTCCAAAAGGTTGGTCCACAGATGGATCCTTGGACGCATCCCTTAGTTGTTTCCTTCTCATAGACTGCTCTTGCATAATTGACCTTGATTTTTCGGTCGCTGAGGTAAGAGTTAACCATGTCGTAGAGGTTTGTTGGGCACCTCTTCTTCGCTAATTGATTTTTGAGGGCGGGCCACCATGCATTGTCGAAAGCGCCCTCTATATCCAGGGAGATTAGGAGTACGGAGTCTTTACTGTCTACTCCTTTCTTGATGTGCTCTACCAGGTCATAGAGGGCGTCCTCAGTGCCTCTTTGGGGCATAAAACCGTACTGTTTCCTACTGATGGTTGGGAGGAGATACCATTGGAGTCGGTTTGCCAAAAGCTTTTCGACGATTTTTCCGGGAACGGACAGAAGACCTATGGGGCGGTACGATTTTGGTTGTGTGTAGTCTGTCTTACCGGGTTTGCGTAATATGACCACGTGCGCCTCTTTCCATTGCTTGGGGAAGTGTTTTAGCGACAAGCATTTGTTTGCTATCGCCAAGAAAACCTCCCATTCGCAACGTATGGCTGCTGCGCAAATATCAGCGGTTAGCCCGTCTGTACCGGGGGCTTTTTTCGGATTCAGAGTTCTCAATACTGATTCCAGTTCCGCTGATGTGAATGGTGGGTCATTTTCCGGTAAGTCCATAGGCGTTTCCGTCGTTTGCTCCCGTAGCTCTGTATGACACGGTTGGTCTGTGCTCTCAGAGTCGTCGGGATAGAAAGTTTTGGCAAGTAGTTCTGCTGATAGTTGCGGGGATAGAGTGTTACCTTCGGTGTCTCTTAGGAGTATCTCATCCTGTCTTGTCGAAGTTTTTCTCATCACTCTGTAGATTTTGTCCCACATACTTTCTTTCTCCTGATTCGTGCAGAACTCCTTCCAGCTTTCCGTCTGAGCTTGTTTGACTTTTTCCTTGTAGTCTTGCCGAGCAATTTGGTACTGTTCGACTACAAGTTCAACTCTGTCAGGGGCGGCATTCCTAATCCTTCTCTTTCTTCTGAGAACTTCTTTCTTCAGATTTTCGAGCGTTTTAGTATACCATAGGGGTGTTGGATTTCCTTTCGGCGAGCTTACCAGTGGAATGGTGAATTCGCAGGCTTCATGTATACTTGTTGTGTAGCTCGTAATCATCGACTCAAGTTCTAGTGGACTTCCACATTTCTCTACTGACTCCGGCGAGATGTTTCTTTCTTTAAGGGAAGATTTTAGCTGTGACATAAAGTTTGGCCACTTTGCCTTCTTGGTGTTGTATTTGCGTGTTGTTATTGGCTTCTTTTGTTCAAGAGCCTTAACTAGACGCAAAGTGAAGGTGATTGCGTTGTGGTCCGATGTTGTAATACTTTTGTCAACCTCCCATCCTTCGATTTTTCCCAGAAGAGACTCGCTGCACGTTGTTATGTCTACTACGCTTGTGCAGAGTTTGCCTTCCCTGACGATTTCGAAGGTTGGTGTATCGCCGGAGTTGAGAATGTACAAGTCCATTTCATTGAAGAAAGAGCTTACAGTTTCTCCTCGCTCATTTTGAGATGTGCTTCCCCACCAGTGGGACCATGCATTCACGTCACCAGCAACAATAAGGTCTTTTGTAGCTAGTTTTTCGCTGAATACTTTGATCCTGCTGAGGTAGGGGTCGACTTTTTGGTCTCCTTCTAAGTAGACAGAAATCACTCCCAGTTTTAGGCCTGTACTCACCAATAGTACAGCTGCTTCCGTTTCGGTAACAATTTGGGGGTCATGGATTACCTCCAACATGTCGCCGAAGACTATTATGGCTGCCTTAACTGGTTTTTGCCTATTTAAACTGCACTGAATAATGCGAGTTCCAGGATATTGTTTCATCACGCCCCTGTTTCCCACATAAGGTTCTTGAACTAGGGCAACTGAAACTCCCCTTTCTCTCGCGACCTTCAGGAGTTCTGTCGTTGCATTCTGGGAGCGCTGCAGGTTTGCTTGGATGAAACGCAAACCTGGTTCGCCTACTCTTTGGGAGACTGAGCCACGTTCCTCATGAGTGCCCTTAGCAATAAGATATTCGAGACCGCGCTATCCCATCCCATTTTACCCTTTCAGGGCACTCGCTACTAAAGGCGTTATGAGCGAGTTCCCTGTTGGGGCTGTTTGGATGAGCAATCGCGCAGTTTTTGCATTTGGGTGGCAGGTCTTCCTTTCTTGCCTTGCATTGGGTCCAGGAGTGGGTTTTTCCGCAATGACTGCAGGATTCATCCCTTTCCCGGCAGATCGTTTTTGTGTGACCGAAACCTAGGCACTTGGTGCACTGCACCAAAGGCGAGTGGTCTGCCACTGGTCTCCTCTGGAGCCCAATGTAGACCTTTTCGGCGTCCAAAAACGCTCTGTGAATGCGAGGTGAGACCTCGATCACCGGATGGCACTCATGCTGGTTACGCGCTTTCTTCCTGTACCGCACTCTAATCGAGCTTTCTTGCAAATCAACCCCTTGTAGCAGATGTTTATTCTGCGCCAAAAGGTTTTCCACTATCTCGTTGTCTTTGTGGTAAGACAGGACGTCTCGGATTATGATTAGTGGATTACCCGCTTTCGCGGTCTCCACCTTCAGAGATTTGTCCTGCTGCACACGATTTCTAACTAGACCAAGGTCTTCCTCTGTGCTGCAACTCAGGATAACTTTCCTGTTTCGACCTTTGCGCACTCGGTCAACCCTTGCTCCAGTCTTCTTCGTGTCCAGTGCTAGCGCTATCCTCTCTATTAGATTTTCGGTAGTCGCAGGAGATGTGGAATTCGCCGTTGTCACGATGAGAGTGTGGTTCGGTTTTGGCACGATTGGCTTAGCCGCTATTTTTGCGTAGTTGGGCTTAGGTGGCTTGCCCGTCTCCGCTTGGCAGATTTCAGCTTCGATGCTTATGGCTGGTGGGGGAAGAGTTAATTTTTCCTGCCGCATCGTCCGGAGTTCCGACGATACAGCTTCTAGCCGTTCTGTGATAGGCAGCATGTGCTCGTCGATGTTTATTTTAATTGGGGCGGTGGATGGTGTTGGCGTTTCTTTCGTCATATTTTTTTCTGTGAGTATTTGTTCTATCTTGCTGAGACTATCCGAATAATTTGGGGGAGTAGGAGGTGGAGGAGTCGATGCGAGCTTTTGCAGCATGTCGGTGTTTTGGTGAAGGACTTCGACGGTTTTTTCGCTTGTTGTGTTAGAGTGTCTCCGGAATTCGTCGACCTGCCTCTGAAGACTTTCAATTCCAGTTTTTATGCCTAGAAAATCGTTCCGCAGCGGCGTTAGGTTGACCGTGGTGTTTTCACTCGGTAAAGACTTTATGTAACCGCCGATGTCTCTCACCGCTTCCACTGTTGCTTTTATGTGCTGGTGGGGCTCTCTCGACTCGAAGCTCTGCCAGTCTCTGACGGCTTTAGTTTCTTTTTGTAGTTCCGCTAGTTGTTCTCTGGCCAGAGCTACCTCCTTTGTAAGGTCTTGATAATTTTTCTGTGTTGATTTTGTGTGAGCCCTTTCTACCGAGAGCAGCTCCATGGCGTGCCGAGCCCTTTCTTTCTCGAGCGAGGCGATGTGACGATGTCTGGACTCGGAAAGGGAAAGGACGATCTCGTAAAGCGCTTGTAGGCTTTCAATCGCCGTTTGCCTTATATCGCGCCTCACGTTATGAGACGACTCGAGAGCGTCCTTGCCCCGGAGCAGCGCGTCGTTTGCCACTTTTGTGGCGCTGTCCATCTCGACCCCCGTCCGCTTTGAGCAATCTCCGATCAGCATGCTGACCCTTGTGCTGCGGGCGGAGGTCGGGAAAGACAGCTCGGACACGCTGTCCGTCTCGTCATCGGTTCTCAGCTCTTTAGGCGGTGATACCCCGCACTGCTCCCAGTTCTCGATTCTGTCCACCGCCGCCATTTGTCTTGAGCTCGTCTCGGGGACCGAGGTCACCGGGGCCGAGATCTCACTAGCTGTTTGTGACTGTGGCGGCGACGGCACATTGCCGAGAGACTGAACGCGGCCGGAATCTACTTCGGGAATCTCTATTGGCTCACTGGGGCTCTCCCCGTGTTGCCGCGTCGGCTGCACCACTTCTGACCCGCCGGCTTTAACATTTTTTTTCAAAATTCGCTTGTGTAGGTTCGACGCTACAGATCTTACTGAGAGGACCCTTGGTCGTTTTGGTGCAATGACGGGGGCAGAGGCGGAGGAGGCAGAGGTGGAGGGGGCGGCTTTCTTGTTTATGTCGGACATTTTGTATGACAGAATTTGTTTAACAGAATTAGGTAAATTTTAATTGTACCACTCTTATACTAAAACTTATACTACTCGTGCTTGATCCCTTTCTTCTTCGTCTTCTTCTTCTCCAAGTTAAAATTTGTCAGTGTTCTTCCGCACGCGCTCGTTTTAGATGGTGTTCGGGCTGTCCAGTAGATGTCCAGTCACCAGCAGTCAGTTTTTCCGCAGGGTTGGCGATGATGATGATGTTTTTACTTGGCGGAGAGAGGTGTCGTGCGTCGAGTCACCGGCGCCGGTCGGTCGTGCAGCGATAAGTACGTGTCAGACGGAGGTTTTCTATACCGAAGAGGTCGCTATCAACTACGTGACTTTTGACCAAATACAACTTCGCGATCTTGTGATGTTGAAACAAAACTAACCTTTATTTTTGGCTGTTCGTCCGGTATTTTTGGTGATATCTCCTTATCCCTGACGTCCTGGGGGCTGTCAACACGGCTCCGGGCTCGCTGAACTGTAGCTGGTTCACTGATATCACTGGGCTGCTCGTAGCTCCAAAAAATCCGCTTGTATTGATTTTTATTTACAGAGCTGATGTTGAGCGTGTACGTGTTAGGATGTGATTACCTGCCCCCATACTTATAACTGAAACTAAAAAAAAATATAGGTCGGTAGATCAATAGGTCTTCAAAAATGATGTTAATGTTTCTAATATCTTTTGCCTACACTGAATAGTTTGCCGGTTTCCGAAAAGGCTATGGTACCATAGACCACATCCATACGCTTCGGCAGATAATACAGAAAACCGAGGAGTATAATCGGCCACTATGTGTAGCGTATGTGGACTATGAGAAAGCATTCGATTCCATCGAGACCTGGGCAGTGCTTCAGTCTCTCCAGCGATGCCGCAAGGACTATCGCTACATCGAAGTGTTGAAGTGTATTTACAACAAAGCCACAATGTCTGTCTGATTACAGGACCAATGCACAAAACATATCCGGCTACCGAAAGGCGTGAGACAGGGGGATGTTATACCTCCGAAACTGTTCAATGCTACGCTGGAAAATGTTTTCAAGCTACTGGACTGGAACGGACATGGCATCAATATAAACGGGTAATGTATCACTCACCTTCGGTTTGCCGACGACACAGTCATTGTGCTGTCGCTGGAGGACCTCGGTGCTATGCTCAGGGACCTCAGTAGAGTATCCCAACAGGTAGGTTTGAGGATGAATATGGACAAGACCAAGGTCATGTCAAACGTTCATGTCTCACCTGTACCGGTTATTGTTGGGAATACCACACGAAGTTGTTGACGAATACGTCTACCTGGGTCAAAAGATCCAATTAGGTAGATCCAACTTCCAACAAATACCACAATGCTTGAAGACGAAAGTCTTCAATCAGTGCGTGTTGCCAGTGATGACTTATGGAACTGAGACGTGGTCCTTAACTGTGGGCCTCATAACAAAGCGCAAAGTCACACAGCGAGCTATGGAGAGACCTATGCTCGGAGTCTCTTTGCGCGACAGAATCCGTAATGAGGATATTCGCAAAAGAACGAAAGTAGCCGACATAGCTCGAAGAGTAGCTAAACTGAAGTGGCAATGGGCAGGCCACATCGCTCGCAGAATTGACAACCGATGGGGAAGAAATGTTCTCGAGTGGCGACCACAAACCGGAAGACGCAGTGTTGGACGGCCTCCCACTAGATGGACAGATGACCTCACAAAGGTCGCTGGAAACCGCTGGTTTCAGGTTGCGCAGGACCTTTCGTTGTGGAAATCTAGGGAGGAGGCCTATGTTCAACAGTTGACGTCTTGCGGCTGACGATGATGATGATGATGATGATGAATAGTTTGTGCGTGAGACACTTCCAAAGTGGTAAAATGTGTGTCCGGGAGGCACACTATACTCTCTAACTTCTAAAATAAGAGAATGATAAAATTAAAAAAAATATGACGTACAGTACATTACCATGTAAACCTCCAACGAAAATTGGTTTGAACTCGATCTGATGAGTAGTTTTTTTTGGTACGTCATAAATACATTATTAAGCATCGATCACGCTACCTACGCTATGATATGCTACGGAACCCTTCATGAGCGAATCCCTCGCACTTGGCCGCTTTTATTTTAGGATATGTATTCAGCTTTAACAAAAGTTGTTAAAATATACAGAAACGGATGCAGGCAGGCAGGCCAGTAACCCAGCATAGTTGATCAAAAGTGAAATAAATCTCAAAAATTACAATTTTGGATGCGGCCGAAAGCTTTCTTGGGTCATAACCTAATATGAACGTAGTTCGAGACGATGACTGAGGTTTTGATATTAATTTAACACACTAGTAGTTATTCACACTAAACTTTTCAATATCGTAAATTTAATTTATTTTCACACGATTATCTAATAGGTTTAATAAAAGCAATAGTTTAAAATTACATAAATTGTTTATTTAAGTTTTTTATATTCTCAAATAATATCTCTAAATTACTAGTTTTAAAAGAAAAATAAAAAGACTAATTAATCTATGTAACATAAAGTAGGTGAAAATCTGTCTTACAGATCATTAAATTACCAGTAGTGTGCCCAACTTATCTGGGATGTTGGTGAAATCTGAGAGTAAAGTATTGTACACGTTAGTTGTGTTCGGTAAATGTAGCACGAATAGTGATTTCTTCGACCAACTCTTTAGATACTTTGGTCGCACTTTGTAAAGTAATTTTGGAAGAGATCTTAAATAAAGATAGCGTTTTGTTTTTTTTGCACAAAGCCGTACTTATACAATTTAGAATACATATTTCCGAGCTATCTATTTATGTTTAAATCGGTAAAAAACATGTATAAGTAGGTATACTCGACTCGGGCTCTATCGCCTAACAACACTGTTTAGTGTCTGTCTTTGCTATTTCGAGCGAAATCAAAAGGAGAGCAAATTGCAAGGCCACAAGCAATTTTCTAAGGCGGTAGTCCTTGCGAACATTTGCAGTAGGGCTGTCACCACACCAGTTACATAAACATATACCGGACGACATTTTTTTTAAATATTATCCTGGACCCATAGATTATATTATTGAACAAGCATTGTTTATTTCGTTGAAGTCTTTTATCTGTGTAGTAATAAGAAACTAGCCCGAATACCCCCGCAAAGTTGGACAAATCCAGAGATATTCGAACGGATGACAGCCCTACTCAGCAGTGATAAGCTAACACAGCTAACACAGTAGACTGTCGCTCTATAAAGCAACTAGTGTAAGAAAGACCTGCTAAGGTCAGCGAGCAACACGGAAGGGAGTAGGCATACACAGCGTTTCCCCTCTGTCAAAGTACAAGTCCGCGTGGACCATGGAGTTTGATAATATACTGTGGCGTGAGGGCGGGGCTAGATTTGTGAATGGTGCTTTATTTTTTATGTGTTAGTGATTTGGTTGTGTGAGTATGATCGGCAATGGATCGGTACAGGTATGTTTTGTATGTAATAGTGCGGCTTTGCGCTAGTGTGCAACTTCCCCTCCCGCAAGAAATGACAGAAAGATTTGAACAATATTTTTTAGCTAAGGCTACTCCCTTCCGTGTTGCTCGCTGGCTAGGGTAAATATACAAGCTACCACTTACAGTTTTTTTTACTAAAGTGATAGATCTACCTACCTAATCATAACTCTTGATAAAATTAAGTAAATGTTCAAATTAACAATAAAACTACGTGTGCGTGTCATAGGAAGCGCAAAGGTGGGCTCTACACGGATTAAACTTCGACCATCAATCTACTTAGATAATCGTAGGTAGCTAGGGCCATCATAGAAGTAGCTCAACCGCGATGTGCCGCTAGCCACATCTTGATCTTGCGCGTTTTGCAGATTGGCATGTTTAAAGCTAAATAGAACCGTGAAGATCAAAACGGTAGGCAAATCCAATGTTCAATGATAACAAACTATAATAATTGACTGTAAAATGGCATAAATTTAGGTCTGGTTCGATTTGGCAAAGTTGCTAGCTAAATCAAGGAAACGTCTCTGTTAATCGATTTACCTAATAAATTGCCAGTTTAATACGTGATATCAACTCAACATTTTGAAAAAGATCACGATGCAGACAAGTGCAAAGTAATTTGGCTTACACAATACACATATTACCTATGCAATAAGTATACACAAAGAATTACGCAGGAAGAGTATAGATAGATACTACTCCGGAAAGAAAAAGGGTCCGTAAGTCCTTCGAAGACTTGGCTTGCCGCTTTTATGTTCCTGATTTAAGGTTTGACCATAGAATAGATAATACAGATAGAACGGACACTCCCCACCCCCCGCCAGTTTCAAGCTTCCTACCCCGCAAGAACGCGAGAAGCACTCAACGACACGACATAGATGACACGCACACATGCGTAAATGCGTTCGAACGACATATGCGAGTTGTGTGAGTGTAGGTATGTCAACTGCACGGTCTGTATAGATTTTAGGCCGAGTGTCCGGGGTGTGGTTTGACCGTAGTAAATAATATTGCACAGTAAGTAATTCATATTATCTAGCGAATACAAGGCTTTCTTTTCCGCCTGGTACATCTTAGCCCTTCCTTCGTAATTCAGAATTATCGAATAGCACGAGCGTAGCCCCCGCTTCTTATAACGAATCGTAAACATGATGTTACAGTATAAAAAAACTTAATATCACAAACTCAATAGCGCAATTCGTAATTAGCACTTCAGTAACTAAGTGTAAGACACATTATTATCTAACTTCTTGATATAACATACTTTCTAAGTCAGATTCTGTACAACATGTAATCGTAATGTCTAATAAAACACGAAAAATAGTACATACATTTTGCACAAGATAAATTAAATTAAACTTTTGAGGCCATATAATTTGTGTTACGTTTCCAACTATTTACCACGGAGCTCAACTATTGCAAGGCGCACGATTATCTCGCTTTCGCATCTTGAAACTTTTGAAAATATTTCTTAAGAATTCACACAGTGAGAAAATTAAAAATAAATATTATTTATTTGTAGGTACATCCACATATTTCATTTTATTAATTTAAATTTGTTTAAAAAGTCAAATTCGCGATAGCGTCAATTGCGCCCAGGTGAATAATGAATGTTGCGAGACATTTCTTGCATTGTTTCGCGAATATAATAAGTAATGTTATACTACGTATATATATATTTATGTAATTTAATTATTACATAGTTTACATACAATTGTAGAGTATTAAGTAGAGTAATTACAAATATAAAGAACTAATTTTAGACAAGACAGAGCTAAAATGATCAATAATAGAAATAGGTATACATAATAAAATATTAGTACAAGTCTACAATAAATATTTGGGAATTAAAATCCAATGTTACTAATATGTCAGAAGATACAATTATCATTTAAATTGCAGAATAAATAAAAATATGTCGTGCCAAGTATGACAGTCCTTGGTAAATAGCAGTAGGTAGGTACTTAATTATAATACAAAAAAAAACTTTTTAATTTAAATATCCAAAATTTGACTAGTTATTTGCTTAGCAAATTGAACCAAAAAATTTAAAAAATATAATTATATTTTACAACAGATACACATTCATAACACCGTATCCATTATGACCGAATAAATTTTGTAAATAAAGTCAATAATAAAATGTTTTCATAAAGATTTGCTTCAAACAAATTTTTTAAGATTTGATTTTAATATTGTGGCACAAAGATTATTCTGGTACTTTAAGCGAAAAGCCTTTAAGCGAAAAATACGTGATATTACGAAAATAAAACTAACTAATTCTAACTAAATTTTCTTTATCAGAGTAATTAAGTGCTTATAAAATTATCATTTCCGTATGAGCAGATAATTTATCGATTGCCAGATTTATTAGTTGGCATTACATCAAAATATTTTTTTAAAGATGTTTTCAATTAATCATTTGCGTACATATCTTATTCATTTGTTGTCTTTAAAAACAGAAATAAACGCTGATAACCGTGATACAGTTGCCTTTTAAAATAAATGACTAAATTAATTTTATTTTGTTTCCATAATATTATTTAAATATATTATTACAGATCTAGCGATCTAAGATTGGAAAATTTCAAATGCCTAATACAATAATTACGTAAGTACATAATATATAGGTACAAGACTACGAGTATTGATTGAATAATATGCCTTAGCATTTATTTACAAAAAAGGCATCAAATATAATTGTGTTGTGGTTTAGGATTTGACAATGGACAATGTCGTCAAAATTATGCGAAGATAATCTTGTGATTTCACAAGATTATCTTCACTTGGCTTTTTATACCTGTTTCTAGATATTCAAGATTTGATAAGAACACATTTTTCCAACGAAATTGTTTTTACGAGTAAAATTATGTAGTATCTGATATCAGGTACGTAATAAGCTATTTAATCATGTTCTGATTGTCTCGCGATTAGTAAAGTTTCAAAAAACAAGCGCCAAGATTTTTAACTTCACGGCTTTGTAGCTCTATCGTATACTAATTGGAAAAATAAGCACCAAATGTTACATTGTCAGTTTAAGTTCATCAACGTTTTAAAAAGGATCTAAAGAAGATATGAACACAGTAAATGTGTTCACAAGATTTTTCTTCAGAAGCTTGTAAAACTACGTTCATAGTATATCATCACGAGTCAACGGCCAATTACGCAACGGTACCGTAGGTAAAATTCGATATTGTAGAAATGTGTCGCTTATTTAATTCGTTCATATCTCGATGTGTTTTACGATGTCGAGAGAGTAAACTGGTAATAAACAATATACTCTACACGTGTTCTGTTATTTCATCGTTGCAGTCCAGATACCTACTCAAGTTATGATACTAAACAACTGAGTTAAACTACTGAACCCTTGGTGCATACAAGCGAAAGGTAAGACCTTGAAACCGAATGATACAATCTTGAATAACTAGGTACGTTAAGTAACTAAGAACCGCTTTTTAAAAAACAAAACGAAAACGCGCCATGGTTATGGAATGTCCTTATTGGTTTTTATTCGGAATGTTAAAGATAAATCAAGTCGACCGAAAATGAAATCAAGTAAGAATGGTACAGACGCGGGAGTCTTCGTTATTTACATTGGTTGTAATTTTAATATAACAAAGAAATTATCATATGTAACAGCATAACAGCAACAACAATGTAAATACGAAATCCTTATAAAAAAAATATAGAAGTATCAGAAAGATTTTAAGTTTAGTATAACTTACTAAGTAACTATATAAACATTTTCTTTCTTAGCAAACATGAAAATAGTGTCATTAAAATTTTATGTACAAAATTTATTTTTCAGAATTGGGGAATATATTATCATTATTGTCTATCATTTAATCATGTAGATAGCATTTTTTTTTGTATTTGAGCTTAACTAAAACATAAATTTTACACAAAATGGATTTTTACATGAACTTCACCTTCTGGTCCTTAGTAATTTTGTACCTTTGTCATGCTTCTTCTATTTGTTTATTTTACAGCAATAGACAGGAAGGTATGTATATAATAATTATACAGTAGTTTTACTTTCTAGATGTACTTAATGAGTAATTAATAACATGTGATGATGATGAAACCTTACCTATGTTGTATTTACAAGAGATTTTTGTGATAATATGTACACCACTATTGCAGCTTCACTCCACTGTAACAGATTTAGCGAGATTGCGTGGGCAATCTACATTACAGTCACGCAAAACTGCAAGATGGTATGCTAGCAATTGCATGGGGATGACTGTGAGAATGCCCTGCAAGCAATCAACTGTTTTAGGGATTTGCAAGCATTGAGAGGCTAAGCCCATGGTCTCAGTGTCTCCTTCTTCACAAATGATGATGGGTCGGCCTTGGCGCGCGGTCACTTGCTGTAATGCATTCATACACTTAGTGTGAACAGGGTCTCTCATAACTATCATCATAACTGGCATAGAACTGTCAATCAAAGCCAGTGGCCCGTGTTTCAGCTCTCCTGCCATTATACCTTCACTATGCATATATGTTAACTCCTTCACTTTAAGAGCACCTTCGAGACAAGTAGCAAAGTTATACCCACGACCCATAATCAGTAAAGAGCGCTGGCGATAAAGATCCTGTGCTAATTTTTTAATTTCAGGATCGAGGGCTAACACTTGACGAATTTTGATATCCAATTCATGCAGACCCTCGATAATGTCGGCGCGTCGCTTTTGCAGCGAGATACGATCTTCACTAACAACTAAGGCAAACATGACAAGAGAGACAAATTGCGATGTATATGCTTTGGTCGATGCAACACCAATTTCAGGTCCAGCATTGATGTGTACCCCACAGTGTGATTCACGGCATATAGAACTTCCTACTGTATTGGTGATTCCGACAATTAAAGCTCCGTGCCTCTTACAGTAACGAAGAGCCATGAGAGTGTCAGCAGTCTCTCCAGATTGTGAGATGAAGAAGCAAACATCATCACGGAAAACTGGGGTGTTTCTATCTAAGAAATCAGAAGCCAACTCCACCATCACAGGCAGCTCGGTCAACTCTTCTAGTAATTGACGTGTGGCAACAGCACTGTGGTAACTTGTACCACATCCAATCAGCATTAATCTTCTGCAACGCTTTATTTCCGGAATGTAGTCTTTAATACCTCCAAGTGTCACTGTACTCTCTGCAAAGTTGAGACGTCCTCTCATTGTGTTAACAATGGACTCTGGTTGCTCAAAGATTTCTTTTTGCATGAAATAATCATAATTGCCTTTCATTATCTGTTGCAGTTCTAATTTCAAAGTAAATATTTCTCTTTGATGAGGGTCATTGCTGCTACCAGATAGCCGATGAATGCTGAGTACACCATCCTTAATGTGGGCTACATCATCATCTTCAAAGTAAAGTACTTTGTTAGTATGTTCAATAACAGCAGAAGCATCTGAAGCAAAGAAATACTCCACATCTCGCTCCTCCTCAGGTTCAAAGTGAGCATGACTGTTCACACGTGGTACTGAGGGAACCACTCCTCGAGTTGCCTTGTTATTAGTGTACATAATAGGAACATGGTCACTTGACAAACGGCGTTTTGTTTTGATTCCCACAAGCAAAGGACTGCCTCTACGTGTAGCCACACATTCATTAGGAAAATAACGTGATTTAAAGCATAAGGCAAATGCTCCCTCCAATTGCTGGATTACCTGTTCAACAAGTTCTTGGAAGCTGTAATCCTTGTGTTGGTGGTAAATGTGATGAACCAGCTTAACAATGGTTTCTGTGTCAGTCTGGGACTCAAAGACGTAACCTTTGTTTTCTAGGAAAGTCTTGACTTCCTTGTAGTTTGTGATGATACCATTGTGGATGGCCACAAAAGCGTTGTCTTCGCCGGAGCGGTGAGGGTGGGAGTTCAGAGCACTAGGTTCACCGTGCGTAGCCCAGCGGGTGTGAGCGATACCGCAGTGCGACTCCATGCATTGGTCCAAGACGAGTTCCGCAGCTCGCTCCTGTAGCAACTCCTCGAGAGCAGCGACCTTGCCGCTTCGCTTCACTACAGCAATGTCTTTTTGATCGGGAGCATCTACAGCGACACCAGATGAATCGTAGCCTCTGTATTCCAGGCGCTTCATACCATTCACCAGCAACTCCAAAATTTCACGCCGGGTTTTAGGCGTCAGATGGTTAATATACGCGAAAATTCCACACATTGTAAAGGCTCAAATCGATAAAAGAAACGACTGAACGGAACCACGGCTCGCGAGAAACTGCAGTCCTCAGAAAACACAACTGATATTGAAGGCCTACACGTATCGCTCCTACCACTAATATGTTACTTTCACTTACGGCAAGGCACACGTCATCGTGTTTCGTTATCAACAGACTACTCGCCAGTATCCGCAAAGTAAAGGTAAATACAACAAAAAAGCGAATTTGATTGCTATTTGGACTTAGCTGACAGATGACAATCAGTTGGATTTGACAAAGTGACAAAGACAGCCAACTCGGTGCTACCAATATGAAAATACCACATAAATTTTAGCAATATATAGACTGCAAAATTGTTGGAGACTGACGTGCGAGTAAAACCATAAAGGCATGTTCACACCGGAGCGGTATTCGTTACCGCTGTGGGTAGCGGTAAATACCGCGCGGGTTTCGCGCGGTATTTTGTACGTACCGCCTGGGTAGGCGGTATTTTTTGGTGTGAACAGTAATTAGAGATGGCCGTTTTCGTTAAATTTTGTCATCGATGCGCATCGTTATTAACTAAGCCGCATCCGTTGCCGGCATCGTTTTTTAGTACGCAAGAGTACTTGAGGGGGAGGAAGCTTGAAATTGGCGGGGGTGGGGAGTGTTCGTTCTATCTATATTATCTATTCTATGCCGGAGTTCAGCAAATTTGACGCTTTATGGATTATTAATAATCTACTTCCGGAAATATCCAATGATAAATACTTAAAAGCTTATGACGATTTTGATCAATAGAAAACAACAAGAAAAGTGAATTGTCTCGCACACGATATGAAAAGTAGAGTATTCACCTCAGGAGTAAAGCACTGCCTTGTGTCATGGGCGGCTTTTTGGTAGTGAATAATCTACTATTAAATCATAGTTACGCTCGATAATTATTCCGATTGAATAGTAAAGCCATCGATTT
Organism: Ectropis crepuscularia; assembly: GCA_963693475.1. NCBI lineage: Eukaryota > Metazoa > Arthropoda > Insecta > Lepidoptera > Geometridae > Ectropis > Ectropis crepuscularia. The sequence goes on along the minus strand of OY856339.1, from coordinate 17,747,506 downwards.
TTTACTCATCGTGAAATAGTTCTGTTAACTTATTGTTTTAATTTTGTCAATTATAGCATAACCTACAATCGCTGCACTAGCGGACCGATGCTATTCATTTTAATGATGAAAGCACGAATATTCGACAATATATCACTGAATATATAATTAATATCGACAGAATCATTACCTTTATCGCTGTAATTAGCGTTGCTTCACTTTTCACTTTTCACTGCACTTGATTTCATATTCAGTGAAATCATAATGTTTTTGTTTTATTATTTTCATGATCTATCATCTATCATTTCAACCGAATAAAAAAAATCTGGTAATACAATTCATAATCTGCATCTGCCATAAATCCCTATTTTGTCATCTTTTTTATCGAAGTGGTGGCAGTAAGGATTTGCTGGTCTTTCCCGTCGTGGCATGATCACAGATGTAGGTACATACCAAAGATAGTTTTACCTCATACATACATACCTACCTACATACATACATACCTACATACCTACGTCTGTGATAGAAAAGATGACGTAACACAGAGAAGCACAGAACAGTCAACTTGCACAACCAAGCATAGGTACTTAAAATTTCAAACCTAATGAAAAAATTTAAACATAAACAAACTTAACCTTATCAAGTAGTGGCGCTATTCTCACCAATATCTGTATATCTGGACCACCGTAAATGTCGCGCTCACAAGAAGAGACATGAGTGCCCTTTAAAAAAAAATCGGTTGTCTGTAAAGTTACTGACGATAGTTGAACGTGACAACTTCAACTCCAAGCCTTAAATGGAACGCCTCAGAGCGAGGTAACGCCGCATGCCATCATGCGGCGAGGTAACGCCGCATGACGCCATGTTTTTTCGTGCGTGCAGCCGGCTTCATCGAATTATAAGACGTTGTCATGTCATAAAAAATAATAATTATATATTCATCTACCTTGTAAAGCAGATTGGGGCTTGAGAATATAGAAAAAAACGTGTCATATTTTATGTAGTTCCTATCCCATCGATCTTTGTGAGAAATATTAAATTATGCTACAGAACATAAGTTATCATATCTACATATTATACAGATACACTGAAAAATGGTCTACATTACAGTCATTACATGATTTAAAACTTTTATGTAAAAGGCAAAAAAACAAATTCTTTGAAATTCGTAATAGGTAGATAGATACTGTTGTAGTCTTGTAGTAGTAGGTACTTGCGCCTACCTCATGTCGCTTCTAGTAATGATAACTCCGCAAGCGTTTGCCGCGCCGCGCTCCATTGTTATGTTGTCTTTGGTTGTCTTCCTCGCACATTCTCCAAGTGCAGCGAGAGTGAGAGAGCAAGCTACACTTCGAGCCAGTCTTCGTTCGGTTGTGGTGCCGATGCCACCAAGCCGTGCGCTGGCGCCACCGTGCGTTTTTCCGTTGCCGGTCAACTGGCGTTACTCGCATCGGGTGTCGCTGGCATCCGTTTTTCAATACATTCGGCATCGGATGCCGGCATCGTAACCTGGGTAGCGATTCTGCAACCATTCGGTTGCATCCGACACGGAATCTCAACTCTCGATCTTTGTCTTATCTGTTTAGCATGACAAAGACGGAGAGATGAGATTCCGTGTCGGATGCAACCGAATGGTTTCAGAATCGCTACCCTGGCATCGATGCCTAGAAACGTTTTTACAAAAACGACCATCTCTTACAGTAATATTACCGCTTACCCACGCGGTATTCGCTACCGCAGGCGGCAGCGAATACCGCTCCAGTGTGAACAGGCCTAAACGAGTAGGCTCGTCGATTTAAGATCGTTCGTCGATCAGTGCAGTCACAGGCTAGATCAGCCACAGAACAGAAATCAAGTAGAAGGCTCGTAGCTGAATCTCACTAGGAAAACCACCGTATCAAGTTTGCACACAAACGTGGTTTTGATATATTTTAAACACATTGAAACAATGCAAGTGATTTGTCCCATAGTGACGAACCTAAAATGATGTATTGCATTTAGTTACGTACTCAAAAATGAACCCTATTGCTGAGCACAATAAATCTGTTATTGGCAACTATTCAAAATGTTGTTACGACTTTCTTGGATAACTCAATTTTGTCTAATTACAGGAAAAAGTACCGTATCCTGAATGTGACTAAGTCGCTTATTTTGTATCATTATCAGGACTTTTAGGGCGTATCGAATACATCAGTGCCACGAACTTTCTAAACTCAACCTTAGTAGAATAGAATAAGGTGGTAACTATTATCATCTTTCAAAAATGTAAGTTGTTTTCACTAGTGAGCACTAGATGTCACTAATTTTAAGATTAGTGACATCTAGTGCTCACTAGTTCTGCTACTTCATACTAGATGGCACTTTATACTGTAATTTATGCAACTATGAACGCTACCTTCTTTAAAATAAGGGATTCGTAAATATAAGCCGGTCGTGCTAATAGTGATGTTAGACAATGCTGAAACATTTTCATTACATTATCGATATTACGTTATTCAGTTTACGTACCTATCGTATAATTTAATATCATAATATTATGATTAAATTTGTTCATGTACCATCTTAATTTTATTAACTATAGAGTGTAGCGTAACAGAGTTTTGTAAAAGAACGCAATTACTAGGAAGAAATTACAAAAATACTCGGAAGAAACTAAATAAATATCTTAAGTAAATAAAGTAATGATGAAATTGGTCTTGGCAAGTAACACTAAAATTTGTATTTTATTCGAATGATATTTTTCTTGAGTGAGGTAAAGATAAATAAATATAGGTGAAACATTTACACACAACACCATCTGACGCTAAAGTAAGCTAAGCTTGTAATATGGCGGCCAGATAGCTGTTATAAATACTTACTTATTATACATAGAAACACTCAGATACAGTCAAAATATTTGAATCCATCACACAAATATTTGCACTGGGTGGGAATCGAACCCACAATGTAAGGAAATAGTTATTTTCTTTGATATGTATCCTTGTCATTTAAGTTGTTGTCAGTAAAAATTCAAGATGTTTTTATAACCATGAATAGAAACTTGAGAAGACTAAAATAAACAAAAAGGATATAGAAAAGGAACAGGGTTTCAGTAAAAACAATACTCGAACTGATAAAAGTTTATACATAAAAATCAACAACAAAAACAGTGCAACATAACCATTTAAAAATTATACAAATTTCAATTTCACTGCTGATTTCCTCTCAATTACGCTATAGTTTTAAAAAATAAATACCAGCCAAGTGCGAGTTGTAGACGCACTCAACTTTTCCGTTACCAAAATCCGAACAACAGCAACAGCTGTGATAATTTTGTTACTAACTTCGTATTATGAGCTACAAAGTAACTATTTTCTGATCTCTGCTAGTATTCCAGATTGAGTATGAGAGAATTACACTAATCTTAAGCAAAAACCAACTATTCGTATAATATTCATTGCAAAAACATTACAATATAAAAATGTTGCATTTTAAAAACAACGTTTTGCATGATATTTATTTCAAAAATATCTTACATCAAGAAATATTTTATTTTACAAACCATCATTTTATAACCAATTACATGGTAAAAATTTCACTTAGACAACATACTCAGTGACATTTTTTTTGTACATTTTTAATTTCATACATTATTCTTTTTACAAATATTTAGCGTTGCGCTAATTCAATGGTTTTTTGTAACCGTATTGGTATACATTTCGCGAGTTGAATATATCAAACATTAGTGATTAATTTAAAAAAAAATCCGTAGCCTCACTTTCCTTAAATGACACAATTTCTAAATCTTTTCGGCAAAATTGCATAGCCTCTGCCACGTTTAGGCTAAAAAGTTGCGTGTCTAACTTCACCTGTCTCTGAGTTTATTAGATAAATGGAAGTTTTCACCTTGTTGTATTTTATTTAGCTCAACTAAATATTGCCACTAAAATTTCTTTGTTTCCTTTTTTGCCTATTTCCTTTTTATTAATTATAAAATCGCTGTCTAAAAAGTGCTCAGAGCAAATCGTGCTTGTTTTGGAAGGAAACCAATTTTGCCTTCTTGTAGCTTCTATCCATTTCTCCTTAGCAACGGGACTTTTAGGAAAACTGAAATGATAAAATGTACTTTTTTCAAATAAAACGTCAAATTATTCAAATACCAAATAATAAAATATAATATATTTGTTTCACACAATTGTACAAGTTAGAAATATCGATATTAGCAATTTCAACAGCTTTCCCGTCCTTGACTGAGTAGCTCTACTGAGTAGCGCTACTCGCATGCATAGAATGATCTAGAATATCAGATATAGTTTGAATGAAAATGGACCTTATAACAATGATTTTAAAGTTGACTTCCTTTAAATCATTTCTCTCTTTAAGCTAATATTAATTTATTTTCACAATAAAATCAAAAATAAATAAAATAGGACTTACCGATGGTACGATATGCCTCCTTTGGATAAAGTTTTGGCAAGGCTATCGTTTTTACACTCAATAACTGCACAATACGGCATGACTGCTTACTTTTTATTCAAAATCGCGGATTCAAGAGTACTGTAGTAGTGGCAGAGCACGACTAAGTATTCGGAAGTGGGCGTACTCTCGAAGTATGCGGAGATTGCGCTTACTTAATACTACGATTTCCCCGCCTACTTGCTACTTCTTCTTGATATCTGTTCTGTGAGATCAGCAACCAATTACAAAAAAGTTTGGTATCCCAAATTACCAAGTAAAACTAAAACAAGAAATATGTATATGAAAAACTATTAAAAAAATAATTGGCAGTCATAAAGCCTATAACTAATCCTATAATATTAAAAACCTATAACTCAGAATTTGATGCACTTTGGAAACTACGCGGTTGAAACCGGAAGGCGTGGCCATGACCATGGCCGTGGTCCTAAGTTTACCCGAAGATTTCTTTCATTTACGAACGTGACGCTTGAGGTCAATACACATTGCACAGCTCACGAAAAATGTGTCTATGGTGCGCCAAAAGAAGTTTTCACTTCTACAATAATTTAAATAATTATAAAAAAAAAAGAATTGGCAGTCTTAGGAACTGCCGATAGAAGTGAAAACTTATAACTCAGAATTTCATAGCTTTGGAAACTACACGGGTGTAACCGGTGCGCGTGGCCTGTTCATCATGGCATGACCATCTAGAAATGCGTCAGCATTTCCCATTGGCTTACGCATTTCTAGATGGTGATGCCATGTTGCCCTTTCAGCATTTCCCATTGGCTGACGCATTTCTAGATGGCCAATAGCGATGGTCCCGAGTTTGCCCGAAGATTTCTTATCATACCCGAGCGTGACGCTAGAATCCAATTTACACCCCACGAAAATTCTGTCTAGGCGCACCTAAATAAGTTTTCACTTCAAAAATTGGCAGTCATAGGAACTGCCGATAGAAGTGAAAACTTAAAACTCACAATTTTATAGCTTACCTTGGAAACTACACGGGTGTAACCGGATGGCGTGGCCTCGCCATCTTGGCATGGCCATCTAAAAATGCGTCAGCATTTCCCATTGGCTGATGCGTTTCTAGATGGACATGCCATGATGGCCTGTCCACGCCCTTTCAGCATTTCCCATTGGTTGATGTATTTCTAGATGGCCAATAGCCATGGTCCCGAGTTTACCCGAAGCTTTCTTATCATACCCGACCGTGATGAATGAATTCAATTCACAGCCCACGAAAAATCTGTCAAGGCGCGCCTAAAGAAGTTTTCACTTCAATAAAAAAGATTACAAATACATTGAATTTCATAACAAGGTATGACTAAGTCGTCCACACGGTCCACACAAAAATAATCAAATTTTAGTTTTTTGATGATATTTAAAAATTGCTGCACCGATTACAATAAAAAATATAATTTTTAAGACTTTTCTACGAAAAGAAAAAACATTAAAATCTATTCACAATTAATTATTATTAGTAGAGCTATCGCGTAACATACATTTCGTAGTGGTAGGACTCTTTGCAGAGTCCGCCTGGGGAAGCACCACTACCACTACCTTTGCCAGTAATTCTACCATGTCCCCTGTGACCCCCCCCCCCCTTCGGACCGCGCATGGTGGCAAGACTCTTATCTCTGCTACAAAATAAATTTCAGAAGACTATAACAACGATCAAACGCTGGACATTGGCGAAATTACGGTAACATTACCGAATGGAGACCATTAAAAAAAGTTGAAGTTGACCACTTACATAAAACAAACTATCTTTGCATAAAACATAAAACAGAGTATCTCTCTACTTAGTCTGTGCATAAAACATAAAACGGAGCGAACGCAAGGCGAGGAAAGACGAGACGAGGCGTTCCCTCGTTCCCTCACGTTCCCTCGTGTCGCCTCGCGGAGATACTGGTTGGGGCATAAAAGGATAAGACATAGACCGAGAGATTTGATTCCGTATCGAAACCAATCTGACTGGGTTCAGAATAGCTACGCAGTACACTCATTCACCACACAATCGGATTGACCTCAACACGGAATCAAACCTCTCCGTCTTTGTCTTATCTATCTAGAAAGACAGAGACAAGGATTGTCATTCTGAATTTGAGTCGTTTGGATCGTGACGGACCCACCATACCACTAGCCCTACCCCTGGTGGTAGGGTGGGTCCGAAACCATACCACCATAATGATGTGACAAAGTACTTATATTGTGATTTATCTAAGATGGTTATTTTTTCCGCAACTATTATTATCTATTTGTTGCAAAAATGTAAGTCTTATGCAATTATTCAAGTTCAATATTCCTTGCATTATATTTATTATACTGACTTACATTAAATGGGCCGATTTTGGCAATTAACGCAATTTTAAAAGTGTTATACTGACTTACATTAAATGGGCCGATTTTGGCAATTAACGAAATTTTAAAAGTGTTCCCGAACGCGTGTGACTTTAGAAGCGCAATATTTGGAATAAAGCAGCAAGTAACAAAATAGATAAGTTCTTGTAGTTCGTTGTAACTTTGATCGAAGTTTTAATTATAGTGTATTTATGACGTACTAAAAAGAAACTACTTACCGGATCAAGTTTAAACCAATTTTCGGTGGAAGTTTGCATGGTAATGGTAATGTACTTACATCATATATTTCTTTTAATTTTGTCATTTTAGAAGTTGCACACATTTTACCACTTTGGAAGTATCTCTCGCGCAAAATATTCAGTATAGAAAAAAAATAAATTAGAAACCTCAACATCATTTTTGAAGACCTATCCATAAAGACCCACACATACGTAAGGATTTGATGAAAAAAAAATTGAGTTTCAGTTCTAAATAAGGGGCACCCCCAAAATTTATTGTTTTCTTTTAATATTTTTGTATAAAAATCATCTGAATGCGGTTCACAGAATACATCTACTTCCCAAGTTTCAACAGATGGGACCATACCAGATGTTTGCCTTTCGGAACCAATCACTTGAAAAATATTGATGAAAAAAAGAAAAGTGGTTACTATAAAAGTTAGTAAATTTAATTTAGAAGAGAAAATGGCTCCACAATTTTTGACGTGATAACGTCTTATAATTCGATGGAGCCGGCTGCACGCCCGCAAAACATGACGTCATGTAACTTTACCGCCATAGATTAGATAATAACTTACCGCCGTTACCTCGCCTTATTACTTTTCGCACCATCTAGTGAGTGAAATGTGTATTACGTATTACGTTCAAGGAGTCTGTCCATGTTTTAGAAAAGCGACGATATGAAGTTAAGAACTTGTGGTAGTACAATGATGTACCCAGAGATGGCGCTTTGAACAGCTTTTCAAAAAGCTTCAGAATGTTTTACCTAGATGGCGCTTAACACAATCAGTATTTTCTTAAGACGTTGTCACGTTCAGCTATCGTCAGTAAACCGACTTTACAGACAGCCATTTTTTTGCCTAACACTAAGAGTTCGAGATATCGAATTAAACGCGTTTTCATAGAAATTACCTTGAGCTGACCATGCCAGAATCCCTCAAATTGGAATATATGCTCAGAATAAACTATCTTTGCTCAGAATGCACCCCCCCCTATCGGTCCTTTATAGTCCCCAAACTACATAATTTACTGTTTTTTTTTTTTTTTTTTTTGCGTAATTGCATTGGACTATTAGGCCAACATCATTAACAAGTCTGCAAAAAATCAGATCTACCGGATTTAACGCTTCATACTCCATACTTTCAGGCGATTATCTTTACGTTACTGGATTATTTTAGGATGTTGTTCTCAGCCGGAGGGGATTCGAATCTGGGTCCTATGTAACCTGACCGGTCCGAACAAGGTGGACGGTGGGGAAACAACCGCTACAGTCTATATAAAAGAAAATGCATTTTCGAACTTCTTCGTTTATTATAGGACTAAAAAGATACGGTTTTTTACAAAATTACTGAAAGATTATAAAGATACATTTAGCTTAAAATGAAAACGAGTTAACTACCGTATTACGAGATTCTTGTTTTTTAAGTTTTACATTTACAGCATGTTAGAAAAAAATAACGGAATGACCTAACTTGAATGTTCAAACCACTTGCGATTATGTGTTTAGATAACAAATAATTTGTTAAGTCACTACAATTTACAAAGTCTTCAAAATGTCTTTCTAAACGTTTTAAACGTCATTCAAAGGTTTAAAACCTTCGCCGTCCTTGCGTTCAACTCGGGTGTTAATTTAACAATACATTTCAACCTTAACTAAAACACTAACTAGGAGTGCTATTTATAGCGATAACACTTTGCTGAAGTCTGCAATCAACATTTCATAAATCACATTAATAGAAGAAATATCAGTTCCAACTAAAAATTAATACTTACAATCGACAGATTGCACGTTCAATAATTTGTGATTCACATACAAAGTATTGATAAACATGAATGGGTACAACAAGTAGTGTTATTTTTACAGTCGATAATTAAATACACGTGAAACTGGTTTAAAAATTCAATAGCCACTCCGTTCCTTTCCTCCTGAACTCTTTCCGATGAAAAATTAAAACGTAGCGAGCTTTCAAATGCGGAAACTCAAACTCGACGTGTAACTTACGACTAAAATAATCACAAAGATATAAACTTAAGACATAAGCGTAACTAAAATCTACTACTTTTAATATCGCGCTACGATAAATGCATAAGTATTGGGCGAGAGTGATGTGGCCAGTGAAGAAGCTCCGGTGAGAGGGAGGCGCGCGCGGGCGGGCGCGGCCGGCGCGGCGCGCGCCCGCTGCCGCCGCCGCCGCCGCCGCCGACAGAGTATTGTTGAATGTGCCCCATAGTTATTTCTTCTTCTGGGCCTTCTCGGCCGCCTTGGTGATTTTACCAGTAGTTACTTCTTTGAAATTCACGCTCTGTAACAGATACAATTTAGATGAAAAAATACTTATAGTACCTATGTTTAACAGACTTCAAAAAAAGGAGGAAGTTTTCAATGCGGTTGTATTTATTTTGTATGCGTGTTATGCGATAGCTCCGACTATTGTGATTATATTTTGATAGTTTTTTTTTGGTATGTATATCATTTCATAGGTGGTCCCATATTTATTATATCGAAATCGTCATGGCGGTTTTCAAAATAATAATATCAACAAAAAAAATTGCTTTCAGTAATCTGGACGTCGGATGCCGACGTAGTGGGTAGCTTCTTAGGCAGTTTACTAGAGTATCTAATTTAAATTTTCAATTGAAGTTAGCTTTTATTGTTATTTTGAGAAAATAATTAATTTAATGAAACTGACAGGCTAATTAATTTTCCAGGTTTCGGTACCAAAAGGTTTAAAAACGGGACCCTATTACCGAGACTTAGCTGTCCGTCCGTCCGTCTGTCACCAGGATGTATCTCAAGAACGGTGATAGCTAGACAGTTGAAATAAAACGCGCTGTCAACTTCGTCGTTAGAAGCATAAGGTAAAATCAAAATGTTAGTGAACCTTTTTGGATGAAAGCCCGTCTGTGGAAACCCTTGGCCCCCGCATACCTTGATGACGCCGACGGCGACGGTCTGGCGCATGTCCCGCACGGCGAAGCGGCCGAGCGGCGGGAACTCCTGGAAGGACTCGACGCACAGCGGTTTGGTCGGAACCAGCATCACGATGGCCGCGTCGCCAGACTTTATTGACTTCGGATCCACCTCCGTCGTTTTACCTGGACACGAATAGATATCTACCTTACACTGTAACATTGTAATCATAGATTGTACTAAATACTCGTATGTAAGTAGAGTAAAAAGTAATTTGGTTTTGACTCTGCTCCAGCCTGTCCATTGTCTTGCTTCCAAACTAAAATGGCAAATTATGTTTAAGCAAAGGATGGAATTGCACTTTTTTTAGCATATACCTACCTACTACTATTTATGGCCATGACGTGTAATTAATATCTGTAGGATTTATTAACAAATAGGTTTCCTAATAAATCCTCCAGATAAATTAGATTTTACGCATCCCAGACAAAGATCATAGGTAGTATAAACAAAGATCGTCTGTAGGTAGTTTGTTACTATCTGGTCCCCATAGCATAGAATATATTTATGATATTATAATAATTTGTCCATAGTAGGTACAACAAAATTTACTTAGTATGTAGATAAATAGTGTTAGTGAAAAATGTCCACCGAATTAAATAAATAAATATTAGTAGACTTTTCACACACAATACCCCAATCAATGTAATCAAAGAATACAAATTACAAACGTGTTTAGCTCTGCAACCATAACCACTGATCTTCAATGAAAACTTCTTTTGGCACGCAGGCGCGCTTTTAGACAGATTTTTCGTGGGGTGTGAATTGAATTCTAGCGTCACTGGCATCACGCTCGGGTATGATAAGAAATCTTCGGATAAACTCGGGGCCACACCCATTGGCCAGCTAGAAATGCGTCAGCCAATGGGAAATGCTGAAAGGGCGTGGCCTAACCATTACGGCATGACCATCTAGAAATGCGTGAGCCAATGGAAAATGCTAACGCATTTCTAGATGGCCATGCCATGATGGTCAGGCCACTCCAGCCGGTATACCCGTGTAGTTTCCGAAGTCGGCTTCAAATTCTGAGTTACAAGTTTTCACTTCTATCGGCAGTTCCTATGACTGCCAATTTTTTTTGCTTTGGATTTTTTAGAAGACTAGAAGGAAGGTATCGTGAGGTCCTACGTGTTCACAGAATAAAATCTTGAAATTCGTCTGAATTTTTCTGCAAATCCAACAATACAAAAACAAATCATTAAGGGCTCCCACACAAAACCACGAATTCGCGTCGCATTGGAAATATCTCCGTATTCGCACGAATGCATCGCAAGAACTTCTGACGTGATTCGCATCGCGCATTCCTCCACCATGGTGTCACCACCATTTTAGTCAGTTCTAGACAGAAGAAGAGAAAGACGATGACAGATTTAATTAGGTATTACTTTAGACATTTAGTAACAAATTAATTTTTGTAATTTTGTAACTTGATTTGATGACATGACTTTGTAAAGTTTTTTATTTTTTGTATCTATATAGTTGAAAGGTGGTTTTAATATAAGGAGCGAGTTGTTAAGCTAATTTTGTGACTAGACTTATAAACTAGGTAGATAGAATTGGAAAAATATTTGTATGCCTACCATATCAGGCAAAACGTGACGACAAGCTACTTTGAAATTTTGTGACCTATTATATATATAAGATAATCATTTATTGACACATTAACACATACACTAACCCTAGCTGCAAAAATATTTACAACCAATACTTAATGTAGATCATAATATGTCTCGTCAATTTCAATACAATAGTTAAATTACCGTTATTAAATTTGCTGTATAGGGGCAAACTGATCACAAATTATAAATTCAGAGTCTTACATAATAGTAGTACATAATTCTCAATAAATAATACTTTAGATAATAAATCAAGTTCTGTGTTATGTTCACAATATGAGGTCAAATGGCTAAAGTTCTAAAACTACATTCAAAATTAGCCTTCCGGTTTGTAACATCGGCAAAGGATCGAAATTTTAATATTAATTCTTAAATACAATATGGTTCTGGGGTAGCAGGGAAGCGTATTACAGTTTGATTATGCTTAATGTCAGTTGCTAGAGTCATAATAGTCATAAGTTAAATACTCATTGACGGTGTACAAGGTGCGCTTCAAAAGAAGTTATTGTCTCACTTTATTTAAAAACATTGTCTCATTCGGTAGAGTCTTATAATGTTCTGGCAACTTATTGTAAAGGACTCTACCCATGTTAGTTGGAAGCCTTTTTGCCATTGATAGTCTGGAATGCGTTGGCTGTATGTTGGTTTTTATCAGACCCGTTCGCCGTTCCTTAGTTATTTCTATTTTGTATCGACCTATGTTTGTACGACCTATATCATGCATTAAGTATGTGTGTTTGTAATTTACTCATGCTTTGAACAAATAAATTATCTTTTATCTTCAAATGAAGATATGCTCATTCTAAAATAATAATAAAAAAATCTACTTCTATTCTTAACCCATAATACTAGCGAGTAAAATAGTTCCCATCAGCATTCATAATCGTAATATGTGTATGGAACCAAAATCTTTTCTTCTTTCATATCTACTTAACAATAACAGCAGTACGTACAACAATCTCTTTGTGATCCATTTTACGCTTCCGAAAAAACACGTCCAACACGGCGGACTACCGTTGAAGGTATGGTTACCCTAACCAACGGTTTGCCGCACGAATTCGCATCGGAGCAATTTGCATCGCAAGTTCCTCCGATGCGGCGTCGCATCGCAGTTTTGTGTGGGAGCCCTTATTGCATTAAATGCAAATGCGATTATGTCGCTAATCACTAAAATACATCGCATGATGTGTGCGAAAAGTAATACAATAATTTAGTTCAATAAATGCACTTAAAACCAATTACAAAACAACACTAAAACAGTTATATTTCAGTTTCCTCAGAACTGGTAACTTCGTTCGTAAGATCGCCCAGAGTGTAAAATGGTTGTCCATGCAACAGAGCCTTCGCCGTTCGTCGTAGAGGCTCCCTAGCTAACAGTGAGTACAGGGTACAGGTTACAGGGTGTATAGTTACCAGTACGGCGGTCGCACTTCTCCTTGATCTCGGCGAACTTGCAGGCGATGTGTGCCGTGTGGCAGTCCAGCACCGGCGTGTACCCGTTGCTGATCTGCCCCGGGTGGTTCAGCACGATCACCTGACGCCGACAAACCAACACAACATCAGATTACCACATTTATGATACACTCCTACATAAAAGTTTTTTTTTATTATTACAGGTTTCAGCGTCTGAGTTGCCTTATAGTCGAGGTGGCATTTGACAGACAGGCCCCAGCCTGCGCGGGCCTGACTTGCAGGCCTTGCGGTAACCGTAGGATAAGGTCTTGACGCCATGGTGCCACCCGGACCCATTCGGCCCAGTCCCACCCTGATAGGTTTACACTTGATCGCCATCTCGCCTGAAGTTAAGCTACGATGAGGTACTACGATGGAACATGATGATAACTTAAATGACTTATATATATATAAGTCTATACTACTCTATACTAACTATATTTTTTCTTCACGTAGGTATTATTTGTGGAGTTGGAGAAAATGACAGGAAAAATAAAACAGATAAAAAGTACCAAGCGCCACGTGGAATTAGGCCGATTGTAGACAATGAGTGTTGTAAGAGATGACATCATACACGAACAGCGAATTCGATTTTTGGCTCCTTAAATACAATTAGACATTATGCAATTCATCTAGTGTTTTATAAGACCTATACCAGTTGACCAAGCAGGCGAATGCCATAATATAGTATTACAACTAGCGGTCCGCCCCGGCTTCGCCCATATATATAATAGCCTATAGCACTCAGGGCTCACATACATTTCCAACGGTGAAATAATTTTTGAAATCAGTCCAGTAGTTCCTAACGATAGTGCGTTCAAACAAAAAAACAGTTTTTCAATATTTTTAGTATGTATAGATAGATATTAGGAAGTACGGTTTAGTTTCCATATTATTATAATGCCCAACGAAAAAATATTTAGTTCAACAACGATTCCTCAATATAACTTTACTGGTAATCAAATTTAAAGCTTTCTGGAAGAAGCAGTTTTTCAATATCCTGAATCCGAAGCATTTAAATTTCATACCTACCTATTTCGCGATACTGAAGGTATCGTATGTTAGCTACTTGTGCAATTTAATTGCCCAATTTCTATTTTACTTATTACGTCTATTAGTAATTAACAGAGAGAGCATTTCAAGGCCACCAGATAAATAGTTACAAAATAATGCGGACATTTGCAGGAAATTCACGAAGCGATATGAATGAGCGATTGACATTTAGGGTTATATTAAACTAAAATTGTATTTTCAAATTCCAATAAAGTTTCATTTTCTGTAGGTACCTACTATGTAATGAACATATTTTATCCGCGACAATAAATGTAATACTGGAATATATTCGCAAATTAATGGTTAAGCGTCATTATAATCACAGGTACTGAGCAACTGGAGTGGAAAACATTACTTGTACTTAGTCGACCGAACTAGAACAAACAAACACTAGTTAAATAGAACTCACAAAAATAAAATTGGCAATCATAGGGACTGCCGATAGAAATGTGCTAATGTTGCACAATAAGTAACCACCAACCCGCACTGGGCCAGCGTGGTGGATTATGGCCTTAACTCTCTCCTTGCGAGAGAAGGCCCCGAATCCCAGCAGTGGGAACGTTTAGTGGGCTGTTGATGTTGAAGCATGTCGTTAACGCGAACTCACCAGATTTCAACCATCCACTAGCGTCTAACGCACACGTTCCACTCCGTAGCCGCCAACCGAAATTAGAAAGTCGGTGACGCGAATCCACTATTAAAAAGTTCTCAACGCGGCTGAAGAAGATATCACTGCAAAAACTGGTAAGCAACACACGGGCTGTACGGTTGTTTTTTCTAATTTAGCTTGGATGCTTTACTCGTAGATTCTGGTGCTGGTGCCAGCAATATAGGCGTAAGTTATGACATGTAAGTAACCTGCGCAGTGAAGTCCGAAGCGCCCTTGGGCGGGGCGTTCTTGGAGTCTCCGGCGACGTAGCCGCGGCGAAGCTCCTTCACGGACACGTTCTGCAAACAAAATATTTATAGGTATTAATATTTTGTCACTCAACAATAGTTAAGTTAATCTATCTATTATTTTTAACTATTATATGCTTACACTTGACCACCATCTCGTTGCGTCAAGCGACGATGCGGTCTACGATGGAACGTGGTTGCCTAGAAGAAACCGATTCACACTCGATTTGTAGACGCCAAGATTGTAAGTACCGGGAAAAACCCACTCAAGACAACGCATGCCACAGCCAGTTCTTATCTCAAAATTAGAGTCAACCCTCTTCGTTCAGAGTCTTTGGGACGACGAAAGTATTGACGGAGGGAGGGATCCCGATAAGGCTAATTCTAACACTCAACAAACATGTAATTTATACAAAAAGCTAATTAAGCTGAACACAGGAAGAGCTACTTAAGATTGCAAGGCAATCTGCTTTATGATGTGACATTCAGAATCGAATCAAAATTACTTCCTACACGAGACGCCAAGTGAAAGGCTAGGGACACTAGACAGACTAAACAAAAATAGAAATAAGCTTCCGGAAACTATATTTTAGGTAGGTACAGTACCTACTACAACTTAGCTAGATATCTCAAACTTAAACTAAACTTGACCTATAGCAGTAACTCTCAAAATAACCCGCAGTACAAAAAATTAAAAAAAAAAACATATTTTAGCTTTATGTAACCGATAACGTACTAAATGATTTATTATTCTTTCCTATCTATAAGGCATCAAAATAAAATTATAATGGAGTATTTTTGTTTGTTTGAACACACAAACTTTGAAAACTTATTTTGTTGGTTGGTTGGGTTACAAAAAATTAAAGAATATTCAAATAAAATCTAAGGATCAAAGTTGGGACGTTTATTGCTCAATCACATCGTAACGTGAACGGATCGGTTTGTTTGGAACATAGCATATAATAAAATATATTAACACGACATATTTTATTTCAGACGATAATCTTATCTGTTTTGGCTACTTATTTTGAGGGAATAATAACAGGAAAGGGAACTACGCGGGTAGGTTTAATTAAGTAGTTAATGTAAATCCGGCCGAGGTCTGCCGCGTCCCGCGTACCTTGACGTTGAAGCCGACGTTGTCCCCGGGCATGGCCTCCTGCAGCGCCTCGTGGTGCATCTCCACGGACTTCACCTCGGTCGTGATGGCCGCCGGCGCAAACACCACCACCATTCCTGACACACACCACGTTTATCAACTCACCTGTGTATTACACGACTACCTAAACAGTATTCACACATTCTAATAAATGTCCCCACAGCTTGGGACTCGGGGCACCTCGGGGGTCTCTACTCCCGAAAGGAGAGAATCATGACAAATAATCACGCTGCGCTGGCCCAGTTTGGGTTGGTGTTGGGATTCGAACGGATCGAATCGAATTCGCCGTTCTCTTGACTAAACCAGCCGTAACTTGCTAGGCCAGACGTAGCGTTTATAGTAGGTGCATCAAACTAAACCTACCTTATATTGGATCAAAAAAGAGCGACTGGAGGTGAAACACGAATTACCTACCTACTTTCCAAATTGTATAACTAACATGACATGAATACACTTTTTTGTGATATTGTAGTTGTGTTACACACTTAATAAACTGGAGAAGCTTCAGTGATTTCGATAATTCACTGAATAAGTACTTTGAACGCTAATGGTAGAGTGCTGAAAGCTCCACTAGAGTAAAAGATTTTTTTTCTTAAAAATCATATAATATCTCGACAGTGCATAATAATATATGATATCTTAAAAAAATACAAAGTTGACAGTTAGCCTTCAAATATTTGATTGGTAGGTATTTCAGGAGACAAAGTTAGCGCCAACCAATCACTCAGAGCGAAAGTTTTATTTTTAATTCTATTTGGTAATATTCCGGTTTGCAGCTTGCGTCAAGGTCGAAACAACCTACCTGTTTTTCACGTTCCATAATGTTCTTATAATACATTAGCATTGAATATATGCGACCAGTTTTAAAACCGAATTTAGGTAGGTATATATAACTAATCAGTTTTCATTATTATATTATGCTAAATTGTTAATAGTATAATTAACAAAACATGTTAGTAACTCAATATGTAAGTCTTATTAGATACTTAAGTGATAGGTACCTACACATCCATTAACAGATCCTGAATCTGAATCCCCATTTTCAGAGGAGCGTCAATATTGAGTTTGTATTCATATTTTTCGAGTCGGAAGTTCTAATCTTATTTGACTTATCAGAACTGGGAACGAAAACTTTACCATCGCTAACAAGTTATAAAGTCACCATTTCAAAAACTTGTTTTGCTTGTTTTGCCCAGCCTATTTCGCTAGGTATTGCAGCAGATCTCCTGCTTGAGATGTGAATGATCCAATCTCCGGGGTGCATTCTCAAAGATGGGCGCCCTCGCTTCACATTATCTTATCATTATCTTATATGTAGTAGCTTTTTGTCAGAATCTGATACGATCTCGTATTTATACCAGTCACTCTGTCTCTTGAGAATGCCAACTGTCGATCCGGAGCTCCTGGTTCGAATCCGACGCGCACCACTGTCTTTTCGAAATCATGTGCGTGTCGCTAACTTATAAATGGCGATGGAAATAAATCCGACAGAAATGAGGGAACCGACATGCTCCTAGAATCTTTCGAGGATATTGCGTCATCCACCAACCTGCACTGGGTCAGCGCGGTGTATTATGGTCTAAACTCTCCTTGCGAGAGATGAACCCTGAGTCCCAGCTGTGGTAATAAAGGTAAAATAAAGTGGTTTATTGCGCCTGCTACGCTATGCTGAGATTTAGACATGTTTATCTGAAGTTGTGTACCTGGCTTCAAGATGCCAGTCTCGACCCTGCCGACGGGCACGGTCCCGATGCCTCCTATCTTGTACACGTCCTGCAGCGGGAGCCGCAGGGGTTTCTCGGTGGGCCGTGACGGAGGCTGAATCGCATCCAGAGCCTGCTCGGACAAAAGGTTTATATTTACAACTAGCTGTGCCCGCAGTTTCACCCGCGTTTTAAGGTTCTCCCTTTTTTACGGAACCTTAATTATTTTCCTCAAGTAAGATTAGCCTATGTTATATGCTTTAGAAGATCAGCTATCTGGTAGTGAAAGTCCAGTTGTAATCGATCCAGCCGTTTCGGAGATTAGCCGGAACAAAAAGACAGAAAAAAATATAGTTTTTTAGGCATAGACCGTATAACCGTATATACTTTCATTTAAACTTAGTGAAAAGCTGTTAATTTGATATTACATGCAGACACTCACATAGACACATATTTTATTTATTCTTATAGACTAGCAGCGCTCCGCAGGCTGCAGTGTAGCCCGCAGATTGCCCGAACTATTGAATGTCATTTTTTTCTAAAATAACAGTAGGCAAAGTTTCACTTTATCTGACAGATAGTCTCGTTAAAATTGGTTCAGATGTTTCAGAGATTAGTCGGAACAAACAGACAGGCAGACAAGGAAAAATGTAAGGAAATGATTTTCTATTTTAGTACCTTATACTTCCACAGGCCTTTAAAACAAAATGTAATTAATTTGGATTCACAGACACGTCAGTTTTATGAAAGTATATGAAAACTTTACGAGTGTTTCTCTACAAAGGTTTACAATTTACAATATTTATGCGTGTGGTTTCCTAAGGTTGCGTTTTAGTTGTGTATAATTTGGGAAATCGCCGCGATAGATCAGACGTTTATGATTGTTGTTTATTTATCAGTGAGCTTAGGTACTCTGGCAAATACGTACTTAGTTTAATAGAATGAATGCACTTCGATAAGATAACAAATACCTGCGCAATTTTTCGATCATCTATCATTGCCCTATCACATATTATGGTTTTATTAAAGACAGACGTCTTAATGATAGTGCTAAGTTTCATGTAGTAGGTAGGTATTATCTCTCATCATCAGTTCAGACTGTTGTAATACAGACATACGACCGTAACTTCGGAGAATTAAAAAATATATATTGAACAACTAAGTATAACCGCAACCCCATATTTAAGGGTTGTTGTTGTTCATATAGGTACTACAAAACGTTGAGACGAGACATTTTCTGTGTTATTTATTCCACGTCATTTCTTTGCTAATCCACAACACTTTGTCAATGTTACTATCACTAAAGAGGCACGTGGTCAATAAATTACTTATATAAATAGTATATTTTATAAAGATAGGTACTTATTAGTGACGATATTATTATTTTCTTGCTGTTACTTCGCATCCTATCCTTACTTTGTTTCTCGTCTAACTCCCATTTCTTCCGATCAATGCTTGCGTAGAAGAAATCGCTGGAAGCGATAATGCCGCCATTTATAACATTAGATGAGGTACAAGTCATTTTCATTGCATTTTTTCTGGTTTACATAACAAAGTGTCTGTCTGTGTATCTGTTTGTCATCTAATGAAAACCTCGAATTAAAATCTAGACAAAGAATGTTTAACATTGAGGTTGATATCTAAAACTATTTCGGCATAGACCTTGAACTTTCGGCAGCGACATCCTGTTACGTGTCACCTTAATAGCAAAACAAAACATCCGGCAGATACCTCCACAAATCTAGGAAAGACTTACCTCAATGAGGCATTTCCCTTCGACTTTCCCGTCCTTGCGGTCGATGGTCCAGCCCTTGAACCAGGGCATCTTGTCGGATGACTCCAGCATGTTGTCGCCGTGCCACCCGGAGATCGGCACGAACGCCACCGTCGCCGGGTTGTAACCTTGCCGAATCAATCATGGATTTTATTTTTATTAGTCCCCGTACACGCTACTTTTTATGCGACCTAAGTGGTGGTAGGTACGTGTACATCATTTTAGTAAAAATTATGACTGATTCCTAACTGAAAGGAACATTAATAAAATATTTATATAAATGTAGGTGTCTCAAACCTGAACGTGAAGCGGATACGTGGCAAAAAAGTCCATTTAACTTTTTTCCACAGAAATTATAGGGCACTGTACACACAGACGAGCGCAGTGCAGTGTCAGGTCACAATGGCAACAAAGGTTAAAAACAACAAAGAGGTCAACCGTGAGTTACTGATAATTACAGTAGACTTATTTGTGATCAAATCTCGCGAGAGGAGTAAGCTTCTCTAAAGAGCCGGAAACAAGAGCGGTAGGTACTATGTTAAATTTTATAGTTCACAGGATATTAATAAGAAGTTCTAACTCGATGACTAATATGGGTTAAGTTTACATAGTCGCTCCATCTTAGACAATAAAGAAATAACGGTTTATTCTGTTCTATCTAACCAGTCACGACGAATTTACCACATGGTTGCGTGGTCCGAAGCAGGAATTGCGTAAAACCTTGAGCTTGAATGGCGGGTGAGAGCAGTGTATAACCTCACCCACTTACATAGTGTCGTATGCGTAATTGTGTACCTACGTATTTTTAAATCACGCGCTCTGGATAACCTGTATCATGGCACATGTTGGATGTGTTGCGTTGTTTCAACTCACCGATCTTCTTGATGTACGATGAGACCTCTTTCTTGATCTCCTCGTAGCGCGCCTCGTGGTAGGGCGGCTCGGTGGAGTCCATCTTGTTGACGCCGACGATGAGCTGCTTGACGCCGAGCGTGAAGGCCAACAGCGCGTGCTCGCGCGTCTGCCCGTTCTTGCTGATGCCGGCCTCGAACTCGCCGGTGCCCGCAGCCACGATCAACACCGCGCAGTCCGCCTGCAATACACGCCAGCTCTCATCCACCATCTACACTTCTCAACAAATCGGTCATGTAATGAGACGGCATGACCAATCAGACCACTACCTACATGGTGCCGAAGTACTTTTTTTTTCAATTTCATCCTATGCATAGGGGATCGACATTCTCGAGCGTGGCTAATTTTTATTTTTGAAGTGAAAACTTCTTTTGGCGCGCCTAGACAGATTTTTCGTGGGGTGTGAATTGAATTCTAGCGTCACGCTCGGGTATGATAAGAAATCTTCGGGTAAACTCGGGACCTTGGCTAGAAATGCGTCAGCCAATGGGAAATGCTGAAAGGGCGTGGCCCGGCCATCATGGCATGGCCATCTAGAAATTCGTGAGCCAATGGGAAATGATGACGCATTTCTAGATGGTCACGCCATGATGGCCAGGCCACGTCCTCCGGTTACACCCGTGTAGTTTCCAAAGTAAGCTATCAAGTTTTGAGATGCATAGGTTTTCACTTTTATCGGCAGTTCCTATGACTACCAATTTTTTTTTCTTATCATTTAAACTTTGCAATCCAAAAGGTCTATGACGATCGAATAAATCCTCATTTAATATCGTGAGATCCCCTACCAGTAGTAATGTGGTAACTTATTCGAAGTCAGTAGGTGCTAAGCTATTTCTTAACTTAGGTGAGCATAGACTACAGATAAACTACTAAGTAGTAGTAATAATAGGTAGTATTTTATATTTAGTTAATACTTCCCATGGCCCATATAGCGTTATTGAAGTTAATTCTACTTTTAACAAAAACCTGACCACCGTCTTTAGTAAGAACATAAAAATCGTACAAATAGGTTGGTATACAAAAATTACTAAGTATATAAACGCAAATCGCCGACACTAGAACTGTTGTAAAACAAACACATTTCTGTAAAGGCCGATTTACATCAGACGAGCGAATGCTCATTCTAGGACTGTATCAAATTCATTTGGTGTAAACAAATGTAGAGCATTATTTTGTTGTTTTGTTTGCGTTCGCAAAGATTCTATGGAATATATAATATGGAAAACGCTAAGAACGATCTTTCGTTTACACTAAAAGATCGAGAAAGAATACTCCTGTTCCAGCTCTAGCTCTATGTTCGTTCAGTTTAAATCGGCCTTAATAAGTAGCACACCCCGGACACTCGGCCTAAACTCCAAACAAACGGTGAAGTCGACATACCTACACTCACACAACTACGCATATGTCGTTCGAACACATTTACGCATGTGTGCGTGTCATCTAGGGTTACTAAATTATTTTATGGAACAGCTGTGACCCGTGAGTTCACCTGCCTGTGTTAAGTGGCTTACAATCTTACCTAGTTAGTGTTCGATCTTTAATGTAGGTAAATATAACTTTCATCAACAATCAGAAGGGAGAAGATTTAAAACAAAATAGGAGATAATAAAGGTACCATGTACGAATTGATTTTTAGTTAAGTACACTTACCCAAAGAGAAATCTTTGGGTAAGAGTGCTATATTGTACTATACTATTCTGACAATTCAATTCTGACAACGAAAGCCGCAGTTTAAAAACAACGAGTTTAATAATTTCGTCACAGGACTTCAGTGTTGGCGCGTACTTCTAACCAGAATAGCTTAACACAGTTTATAAAAATGATTCAATCTTTATAGAAATTCTTATCAAATTAAAAATCTCTTATTCTTGTTTCGTATAATAGACGAAAAATTTGGTACCATTTTGTTAAATAATACAGCATCATGGTCGTATTCTCATAGAAAATTATCGTCCGATATAATAACCCTTCGTTGAGTCCGCCTCGCGTCCGCGAGGGGGAGGAAGCTTGAAATTGGCGGGGGGTGGGGAGTGTCCGTTCTATCTATATTATCTATTCTATGTAAGTAGGGTACTTGCATCAAACTTTATTTGTGCTTCCCAGGTAGACTGTATAGATTCTACCACTAGGTACAAATCTCGTCATGCAGAGATAGGTACAAAAGATCTAAAAGCTCTGTAATTGTTTTAGAATGTATACTACTCAAACCGAAACAATATGAATATTACTGTTTGCTGTTTGGCAGTAGATATAATAAATGACAGATGTTTTACTTTATTAGGTGTTTTACTTTACACTGCAAATAGCTGCCTACCACTTACACCGTACCTAATAAAATAACGCGAGGTAACAAACTATCTAGTTTTCAGGCAGTATAGTAGCCAAATAAATTCAGCGTGACTTTTAAACCGTAATAATATGTTTTACATGGTAACTGAAACTGGTGCCGTTTTAAGTTCCACGTGTATTAAAAAATAGTATGGTACAACACCAAATCTAGACAGGCAAGTCTTTGGAGGAAATCAGGTTTGGAAGTTGTCCTTGGACTTGTGAATATTTTATATTTTATTTGGAGATATCTCTACTAGTTTGATGCTATTTGATCACCTATAAGATTTAGCTAACATTTGCATAAAAAATAGCAAGGTCGTCGAACATTTAAAGGTCAGTTTAAGCCAAATGTTAAATAAGTATGTGGTAATGAATAAAACATCGGTACAAATCTATTTGGTTATTTAAGGTATTGTTCAATTTAAAGCATATATTTCAAATGTTTTCTGGAATTATTCTGGTGGCCATGTGAGCTGTGTTAGAATCTTTATGATTACCGACGATTGGTACAGATAAAATTCCTTAGGTAGATAGGTAGGTACAGTCATCTGAATAAAGTACCTACCGACATTTACATTATTTGTCAGAGAACGAACATTGCATAGCTAATGTTAAAGCTCAAAGTTCATTGAAAATAGTCAATAACTTGATCCTGAATGGTAGCTTTCAAGTTGAGATTTCAAGTTAATGCTGTGTAGGTAATATTATTACGTTGTCATAGATTGGTCCTTCAGTATGAGTCTTAGTTTTATCTTACAAACAAGAGATATAGGTACTACTAGGAATTCCTACGTACCTACCTAGTTATTTTAAGTTACCCTCTGTATGTACCTATTTACCTGGGATGTTCCAGTAATCATGTTCTTGATGAAGTCCCTGTGGCCTGGAGCGTCGATGATGGTTACGTAATACTTGGCAGTCTCAAACTTCCACAACGCGATGTCGATCGTGATACCACGCTCACGCTCAGCTTTTAACTTGTCCAATACCTGGAGGAAATCATGCACTCATTTTTTTATATGTTTGTAAAGGGAGTAATGTTTTTTGTTTTGGATTGTATGAGGCCTTTTCACACCACAGTTGCCGCGACAGTAGGCTGGTAAGCATATAAATAAAGTAGGTATAAAGTAAGCATAAAGTGGTCATAAACGATTATAATTGGACAACATTATAATCGTTAAAATATAACATTGGCATCTGGATAACGACAGCATCATTACCTACCCCTTTGAAAACCTTAATACCTATCATAACATAAATGCTCAAATTTTACCAACAACATTTAAAATTGTAATTACCGTCAGTTTACAACAAAACGCGTGATATTATTTATTAATAAACCTACGGTAGGTTAATTTACAACCAAACATCTTGTCGTCAGATTGTAATCTAACGGCTTTTAC
Source organism: Ectropis crepuscularia (assembly GCA_963693475.1). Classification (NCBI taxonomy): domain Eukaryota; kingdom Metazoa; phylum Arthropoda; class Insecta; order Lepidoptera; family Geometridae; genus Ectropis; species Ectropis crepuscularia. Next base: position 17,723,234 of record OY856339.1, on the reverse strand, counting down.
AGTTTTACGGTGACATATATGTACACTGTATCTGACGAAAAACCCACAATTACTTACCCAAGCATATTTGAAGGAACCTTTGCCCATCTCCTGGGCTTCCTTTTCAAATTTCTCAATCGTCCTCTTATCGATACCTCCACATTTGTAGATCAGATGGCCGGTGGTAGTAGACTTGCCAGAGTCTACGTGACCGATCACTACAATATTGATATGAGTCTTCTCCTTGCCCATCTTAGCGCTTCAAATGCAACGGAATGCGATGTTATTTATCTGTTTAAAAAAACATAAACTGGATCAGTTATCAATTAATCCGTTAAACACTTAGGGAGTTGTAATTACAGAGTTGTTAAAATTGAGAGATAAGAGAGACATCTAATTGTTAATTAATACCTTCAAGTACGAAATATTTTACTTAAATCTTCAAAAGGACTAAGTTTACTTAGGGAATCTAACTGAGATTCCTGTTTGATTAGTAGGTACTATTCGTTGCATTATTTTGTCACTTGTGATTTTAGCAACAAAAACCACTAGATTGTAAAGGTAGATAGATACCTAACTAAAGTCACTCTATTACATATCAGATCGGCTATACTATAAAAAACAACATTTAAATCAACCTCTAAACTTCTAAATTAACGAATAGGAGAAAATATATTATTTAATTCTTATTGAATTTTGTTAACATGACGAAGTCCATATTTTATAAATGGTCGATTCATTGAGTTATAAGTACAATCACATGAATTTTCGAAGAAAAAATAAACAATAATAGAGACATGAGAATAGGCCCAGTTTTATAGTTTGCAAAACTTGCAAAGTTAAAATAATTGTACCTATATACAAGTTTAGTTTCTTAAATAATAAAAGACCTGCTAAATTATCAGCAAATTCAAAAATATTATGAACACCTACTAGATTTCAATCAACTAAAATAAGTAGCTCGATATTTAATTTGATCTTAGCTCTTCAAAGTTCCATCAAGCTTTAGATAAGTATAATTAAAACTACTGATACCTAATTAGGCATGATTCACAATAACTAGATTCAATTGTATGTAATATATGGACCAAAATATGATAGAATTCCACGAGACTAAACACTATTGTTGCGCAATGAAATAAATTGCAAATGTTCGTTGGCGCAACCCCAGACACCGCCTACATTACAACAGCCTTTCACGACACCTATTTCCTAATTCAGATTCAATTAAAAATGTACGCTTATTGTACGAAATGCACCGACCTCGCGCGACGTATGCACCTGATTCTGGACTATGACTGAAATGGACGTAATATTTCAATGAAAAATCCGTTTCGGGCGTGCGCATCACAGAGGTCCGGGACATCGATACAGCGGGCCTGCCATTCCAAATATAGACTATTTCCAGTACGCCTGCCTCCGCAAATTAGAAACACGACCTAGCCCCGTACTTTGAACGAGATAACTATTAATTAAAGTAATAGACCATTGAAGTACACCAATAACTTGATGCATGAATTTACTCTTTGTAAGTATCAACAAAATGCATCTTAGGGTAAAGGTCAGACGAGCACAGTTTTATTGATTGAATAAGATATGAATATCATTTGTACAGGTGTTTCTCAACTATTTTCAAGAATGCACCTTTTAGCTTGAGAATGTTGTATAGTTGTTGAGTTTTTATTAACATTAACGATATCAACATGACAAATAAGTAAAGTTAAGTACACTTTCTACAGGGGCAGCACGGCATAGAGTGAATGTTTACAACAAAACAAAGACAAATTCATTCGGTACATTCAATCTAAATAAAGCCGGATGATCTGTGAGCACTAGTCTAGGTAGTATACAATGCTGTTTCAGAATAGAATAATCGCATGCAATAATATGCAGAGCTGACAAACGACACACATGGGCTTTTTTAGTATCCATTTTGTTCTCTGCACAATAGCCTGCATTGGTTATATTATGTGATCTAACATGTCGTCACGTTTCTACATATTGTTACATTTTTTGTAGGTTTGTATCTAGTAATCGAAATGACATAAAATCAATTTTGCTAAGTAGGCACGTCCATAGTTTAAATTTAGAAAATAAAGACTGTAAAAAGAAATCTTGTAATATACTGAGTAGAACCCGAATGAGCTAATAAAACAAACACATGATTGAAAAAAGTTAAATGAAGGCAAAATCATAGAAAGCAGCTTAGTGTCATCACTCGCTGTTTTATTTGAAGTAAAATTCCGATTAACGTGAACATTACTACGATTTTATATTTACGACCATTCAAACTATATTTTATTCAAATTAATGACAAATTGCGTAATTCGGTACTAAAGCCGGCTTAATCTCAGCGTGCCTTTGAGAAACATTCGGTTCACCATAACTTCAAAATTACCTACAAAAAAGTTGATCTGCGCGCCTAATACTAAAAGAGATATTGTAGAAAATAATAATAACTGCTGTTAAGGGCAAAAAAGAACACAATTAAGAAATAAAAACAGAAAACTCACCTTTTCAGCCGCACCGCAGACACAATTTTTCAGAGTGATTTTCTTCGCGCATGCGCCAAGAGCAACTCGCCCGGGAAATGCAATCGATAATATCATGTAAGAAACCTTTTAATGAAAAAGCACAATAAATATGAAATGATATCAACTATTAAATGTTTAACCATAGAACTGTTTATTTATAATAATTAAAACATGGTAACAGGTTTACAAGTAATAAAAAATATTAGTAATGTGTTGACTTGACGCAAAGGAAAGCGGATATAACTAGTACCTACATACTTTATTTTTTATGGTTCTTGTCTTTCGAATGAGTTTTCATTAGACTGAAAACAAACTTTTTGCAAGAGAAAGAGATCTGTTTTCAACTCAGACAAATTATTCTCACTATTGCGAAATACAGGTTTTTAAAATGTTATAATATAAGACTTAGAGCATTTAACTATTATTCCCATGAAATAACGTAGGTATCTACATAATTCCTTGTTCCCTGAGAGATACAATCTAGAACTTTTCAAGGTCAGAGTGAATAGGTACTTTCTAGGTCAACGTGCGTCATCTTCGACCACACCGTCGCTTACCATCAGGCGAGTTGGTGGTCAAACGCGGACCTAATAGCGATAAAAAAATAAAAAAATTATATTGAAAATAAATGTGCATAGGTAATAGGTAGGTAAAATAGTTACCTATACCTACTTAGTAAGTACATACAGAATTTAGAAAAGTACCATAGGTAGATACAATTTCTAAATAATCACAACACTACAAAGCTGCAGGTGACTCGCAAAGAATCTCAATACAGTAAGTTAATATTGATATCTATACTTAATATTATAAAGCTGAAGAGTTTGTTTCTTTGTTTGTATGTTTGTTTGTTTGTTTGAACGCAAGTATCTCTGGAACTACTGGTCTGAATTGAACGATTCTTTCTTTGTAGGATAGTCCATTTATCGAGGAAGGCTATAGCACAGTATTTACTGTGGCTATAGGCTATTTAACATTACGCTACTATCAACAGGAGCAGAGCAGGAATGAAAAATGTAACAAAAACGGGAAAAAATATTGCTTTTTGAGAGCTTTCGTTGCGTGACAGCATATGTCATATTTTAAAGGTTGCGTCATTAGATCCTAAAGTAACCGAATTTGTTCAAAATTTGAATTGGTACGATCGATTTTCGATAGATGGCGTAGCAACGCGCGCGCGTTCAGCTAGTATCATATAGTTAGATTCATTGTTATACCAAGAACAGATTCGCTCCTGTATGGAGTACTGTTCGCACCTTTGGGATGGATCGGCTAAGTATCAGCTGGAGGCTCTGGAATCGATCGATAGACGTGCCAAAAGGCTCATAGGCAATGACACCCTCGTGCGAAAAAGACTGCAAAGTCTTGAACATCGCTGAAAAATTGCTAGCTTATCGGTTTTTTATCGGATACACTTCGGAGAGTGTGCGACTGATTTGCACGATCTGATACCACCTTGCCCTTTTTGAAGTGAAAACTTCTTTTGGCGCACCGAGACAGATTCGTGGAGTGTGAATTGAATTCTAGCATCACGCTCGGGTATGATATGAAATCTTCGGGTAAACTCGGGACCATGAATAGAATAGAATAGAATAGAAAATATTTATTATCATGTAAGTCACATTCACAAACATTTACTTAAAGCTAAACATTTGGAATGATTCTATACAGACTCGTCAATAATTATGAAAATATTATTACAGGTGTAATTATTCTGTAGATCATGGGTATGATCACCACTGCTATAACAATAATATTTTGATTTCAAAAATTAGGTACAAAAAAATGAGTTTATTTCTAAATTTTACAATATTCTAAAAAGGGCAGCTGTAAAGGGGCTGTTATTACAAGTCAATAAATATGTTTCAAGTAATTCATGTAAAACGAATATAAAATACATAACCTAGACCTTTTAAGCCTTTTGGAAAAGCAAACTGGTGTCAAGGTTGCTAAATTCTGCTTCTTGTAAGGTAAGGTATTGTTTACAAATAAACAAAACCCACAATTAAAATAAATAAATAAGAAATAAGAAATTAGTAAGTAATTAGTAAGTATTTCTGTAAAAACTCATCAGAAAAGCGAGACGGCTAGTCTCTAGCTCTCAACCCACATGAAAGCGCTAAAACTACCTACCTATGTAGTGTGGTTGCACCACACATTAATTACATATTATATTATCAAACTATGCCAATTCACATTTCACAAATAACAATAATGATACGATATCCAACTGTTCACACACAACAACCAAAATAAAAATTAAGCCAAAACAATGTTCAACGCTTCGTCATAAAAATACGATTACATGGACAAATGAGGGTAACCTTAATAGAACATAAGCATTCATGGTCGTAAGAAATGTAAGTACCCACATTCGACAAAATTATGAGTCCTAATATAAAAAGTTGCGATGTCTGTTGAACGCTAGTTGTAGAAATTCATATCCAGAATGTATGCACATAAAGTCGACAAAATGTATTATGGCATCGCAACAAGTATCATTATAATTCTACGAAACAGCTACATTTATATTATTATCATTTTTTTTTTTTTTTTAATTTTTAATTTCTATAGGTATCGACCTATATAACCTGACCGTCATCTCGCCTGATGTTAAGCAACGATGCGGTCTACGATGGAGCGATGGATGCATACTACTCACATAATAATAACTGTTACAAATTCATGTTTGTCGAATGAAAGTCATTATAGTCATTTGTTAAAAATTCTGTGATTTTATAAATCGTTTTTGACAGTAACAGCTGCTTCACACTGGCCTGAAACTTACCCTCACTTTCTATTTTCTGTATGCACAATGGTAGCCTATTATACAGTTTTTGCCCCATGAGTTTAGGTAACTTTCCTGACATGTTTAATCTGTGCCGTATTGGCAAAAGGAAGTTGTTTCTATTTTTACAGTTTCTAGTGTTAATTTTAGTTTGCCTTTTGTAAGTATCAAAATTAGCGCGCACGTATTTTAAAACTTCAAAAATATATACAGAGACAGATGTCAATATACCCAAATCTTTAAAATGGTCTCGACATGTTTCCCTGAACTTGCTTTTAGTGAGTACTCTAATAGCACGTTTCTGCATCTTGAGCACTCTTTCGTAATCTGTAGAAGAACCCCAAAGTAATATTCCGTACGACATGGCGGAGTGTACATACGAGAAATATACGTCTTTTAGTTTTGACTCTGACGTAATATGTCTAAGCTGTTTGAGAGCGTATATGCCTTTAGACATTTTTGTGCATGTCATGTCTACATGGTTCTTCCACGTCAGCGCAGAATCCAGCTCGAAACCCAAGAGTTTTGTATTATTTACACTCTGTACAACGAGTTGCGCATTTACAGAGATTGATACAGTTTTTAACAAAGAAGAAATTGCATTAAAGCAAATAATACTAGTCTTGTTGGCGTTTAATTTCATGCCATTCATCTGAAACCATTTCTCAAAAGCATTTATAGCATATTTAATTTTCTCTTGCAGTTCCTCCATAGTGTTTGCACTAACTATAACAGAAGTATCGTCGGCGTATTGGACTATGTCTCCATCAACATCCAAATGAACTAAATCATTCAAAAAGGCAATGAACATAACATTGCCAAGAGACGAACCTTGTGGGACGCCTATACCTTCAATCCTTTGTGGTATTGATCTCAATAACTTACTATCTATTTTAATTTCTACAGTCTGTTGCCTGTCATTTAGGAACGATTTCATGAGATCTTTAAAACCATGCTTTATACCATACACCTCCAATTTTTGTATGAGCAATTCGTGATCCAAAGAGTCAAATGCCTTTGACAAGTCCAAAAGTATTACTGCCACACGTTGTTTGAGCTCAAGGCTTGCCAATATTTTATCTACAATAGCTAACGTAGCCAAAGTCGTTGACTTGCCTGATCTGTAGGCAAATTGATTGTCGGATAGTGCTGAGTTATCGTTCAAATGTTTCATTATAGCCTCAGATAATATACATTCAATTAATTTAGAAATCGTGGGCACTATAGTGATGGGTCTATAATTTCGTACATCATCCGTGTCTCCTTTTCCCTTAAACAGAGGCGTTAGACGAGACATTTTAAGTTCTTCGGGGTATAACGTGGATTGTATTATATTATTGACTAAAAAAGTTAAATGAGGGCCTATAACCGGCATAATTTCGAATAAAAAGTTACCCGACACATCAAATATATCTTTAGTTTCCGAATTCCGTATTTTATCTTTAGCTATTTTTAAAAGTTTATTTGAAGAAATTTGATCTAACTTGAAATCCGGCAAAGGCGTTACATATTTTTTTAGAAACTGAACCGCATCATCTCTATTTGGTCTAGTATTACGTTTTAATTCTTGCCCTATAGCTACAAAATAGTCATTAATAAAGTCAGGTATTTTCGCAGAGGGTATTTGTGCGTTAGATTCTAGGTCCCTTAAAACCCAATCGTATTCCTTTTTATCTTTATTAGTTTCCTCTTTTATAATTTTCCATACTTCTTTTTTTTGGTTTTTCGAATTCTGAATGCGGTTATCAACATATCGTTTTTTATTGACAATTAATAACTCATCCCTAGTTTTAATTTTTTGTGATATTACGTCTAATATTAGAATTTGAGGAAACTGTCTTTGCATAGTATATAAGTCATGGATGTCTAGTTGCATTTTTATTAAATCAGCACTTAACCATGGCGTGCCTCTCTTAAATGTCTTTTTTAATATTTTTTTGGGGAAAAACATATCCATGTTCCAGATCAACTTTGACATGAATAATTTAAAGGATTTATCGCTATATGTTTCGAAAATATCATCCCAGTCATATGCTTCAAATGCTGTTAAGAAATCATTCATGCGTTGTGGGTCTACTAATCTTTTGACGATAGAAATAAATTTGGGGTTTTGTGCATCACTAGGGTAACTGTGAAGTGTAATTAGCTGAGCATCATGATCTGATACAGCAGTAACAATAGACTTGACCGAAATCTTGTCATTATCCATTTGTGAAACAACAAAATCGATCGATGTTTTGGTACTATTCTCTACTCGAGTCGGAAAGTCAATAAAGTTTTTAAATTTCGTAGGATTCATTATATCTGTTAAGGCTTTTTTACTAGCAGAGTCAATGAGAAAATCTACGTTCCAATCACCTGTTAAAACGATAGTACGGTTCGATAAATCCGATAATTGATCAAATAATTTAGCCACAACTTCTGTAAAAACTTTAAAATCCCCCTTTCCCGTTCTATATAAACCGATAGTGATTATCTTTTCTTGGGTAATATCGTTATGTACTTCAACAGCAGAGAGCTCGCAATGGTATTCAACTGATAATCTATCAATTTCAGGTAGCTTTTTTGTTTTCAACTTATCCTTTACCAGTAGGGATACGCCACCATGAATCCTTTTGTGACGTATAAAATAATTTGCATGCTTGTAACCACTAATAATGAAAGAATCTAAATCAAATTCACACAACCATGTTTCGGTCAAAATTACAATGTGTGGTTCATAAGTTTCCACTAGATTTTGCAATTTGAGCCGTTTTTCACTACTCTTAGCACTCCTACAGTTTTGATGTAACATCCGTAACTGCCCCAGCATCACACAATGGCTGCTACTGTGGCTCCTAAGCCTAAAAAAGGACTATTCTCGCTTTCCAATTGAGTCTCTACAGATTTATAAACAATGTCTTCTTTATTAAAATTACATGTCAATTCAACGTTATTATTATAAGTATGCGTATATTCAAACTTAGAATTAATCATTATATTCTCAGATAAAAATTGCATAAAACTTGGTGTCAATGTTTGTGCACGAGTGTATATAGCTCTATTATAATTATTGATGTCGATTAAGGACATTCCGGTAGATCGTGAAACTAGGCTGTATAATTGTTGATTAAGATTGTAAATGTAGTTATTCAATTTCGTATACTTCACCGCTTCATACGGTATTGTTGTTATTTGCAGTTTGAGCTTTCGGCATCTACAAATTTCTCTTGCGGTTTTAATCAAACTCACTCTGAATGTAGTTGGGTCTGATGAAATAATAATTATGTCATCTCCTTCTTTTAAACTGTTAGCGTGTTTTGCGATATTTTCAATAACAGATTTCAAAGATGCTCCCGGTTTACAAATCGACTGCACAGAGTCATATCCCATCTCACTATTATTATTAATGTGTTCTGCTAATCCTTTTCCAATTTTGTCACACAGTATTACCATTTTTTTATTGGGATTTATGTTTGAAAGGTTAACAGTATTTGTTATCTCTTCGGCGTTTATATCTACTTTCGACGGGAGAAATTTCTTATTTAGCAAACTTGCTGATTTTTTTGGTTTCCCTCCTCTTACTGTTATCCTATCCTCTTCATTTATAATTACATTGTGATCATTTGTCTGCAAATTCATAACACTGCTTTCTTCGTCTGAATTACTTATCTCTTGCATAACCATTACGTCACTATTTATTTCAATTTCTGAAAGAGTATTCTGATGTGCTACGCATTCTGGAGGATTTCTTAAACTTAAGTTTTCTCGCTGTAACGCTAAAATGTCACAATTTAAATTGTCGATTTGGTTAATTAACTTCTCGACAGCCTTTTCGTTGTCAATATTTGAAGATTTCTGTAGTTCTTGAAACATCATCGCGTTTTTTTCATGCATTCGAATTAAATTTAATGCATCTTCATATTCGTCGATTTTAATGTATTTTCCGTCTAATATACCCTGTAGTTCATCCTTGTCTGACATAACTTCCTTTAACAAAATGTCTTGATTTGCTATTTGTACCTTCAATACGGAATTCTTATTTAACAGCTCCTTATAATCTGCAGAATATTCTTCATGGTCTTTGAGTAACTTAAGGTTGAGCTGTTGCATTTTTTGTAGTTCTGCTTTAAGTTCCTTAATTTGATTTTTCGCTTCGGACAAAGTAAATGTTTTGCATTGAGACATCGTGATTTACTTGGAGTCTTGATGGACACAGAACCGAAACAAATGTATATCGTGGAATTTAATTAAAATGTAGCTTGTGCTGCGCCCGGGCGAACCAGGTGGCGGGCGGCAGTATGTAGTTGCAGGCGATGCGAAGCGCACACAGCGGCCGCGATGACTCACGCATTGGCTTCTTGTATCGAGCGGTCAGCTGACTTGAGATCGTAGCCGACAGTTCATAGAAATATTCAACAATACCTCACTTTTATAAACACCAAATTTCACCGAGTAAAAACCATAATATTCACAGTTTTATCTATGTTACGAATGAATTAATTTTAGTATCCGATTATTACTTTACTCGACACATTTAGGTTGATTCGCGCAATACCAAACTAAGATACGTGTTTTCACAAGGACGAACGACGACGGAATGGCGGAACGGAATGGCATGGGCATTGGCTATTGGCCATCTAGAAATGCGTCAGCCAATGGGAAATGCTGAAAGGGCGTGGTATGGCCGTCATGTCATGGCCATCTATAAATGCGTGAGCCAACGGGAAATGCTGACGCATTTCTGCCATCAGGCCATGCCATGATGTCCAGGCCACGCCCTCCAGTTACACCCGTGTAGTTTCCAAAGTAAGCTATCAAATTCTCAGTTATAAGTTTTCACTTCTATCGGCAGTTCCTATGACTGCCTATTTTTGAAGTGAACACTTCTTTAGGCGCGCCTAGACAGATTTTTCGTGAATGGAATTCATTCGTCACGCTCGGGTATGATAAGAAAGCTTCGGGTAAACTTGGGACCATGGCTATTGGCCATCTAGAAATACGTCAGCCAATAGGAAATGCTGAAAGGGCGTGGACAGGCCATCATGGCATGGCCATCTAGAAACGCATTAGCTAATGGGAAATGCCGACGCATTTCTAGATGGCCATGCCAAGATGGCGAGGCCACGCCCTCCGGTTACACCCGTGTAGTTTCCAAGGTAAGCTATCAAATTCTGAGTTATAAGTTTTCACTTCTATCGGCAGTTCCCATGACTGCGAATTTTTTCTATCGGAATGCTCGCAGCTCGGAAAAGCGACATCGTTTCATGGTTGATGTTCCAAAGACACGAACGAAGAGATTTGACTTTGCTTTTGTGATAAGAACATCATCAAGGAACATCAAGGCTGTGGAATACGTAGCCTGAGTGACTGAGTGGGTATTTCTCGATAGTTACAATCTTTGTCTTCAAATCGAGGGTGAATCGATTTTTTCTAGGTAAACACGCTCCATCGTAGACCGCATTGTCGCTTAACATCAGGCGAGATGGCGGTCAAGTGTAAACCTATAAAAGATAAAAAAAAAAAGTGGTTAAGTGCGAGTTGGACTCGCCCATGAAGGGTTCCGTTGCAGCAAGTAACATAATATAAGTACATAGTACACATAGTTCTTGTAGTTCGTTGTAACTTTGATCAAAGTTTTAATAATAGTGTATTTATGACGTACTAAAAAATACCAACCAGGCCATGGTCAGGGACAACCCTAACTTTTATTTTTTTCTTTTTAAATCTTAATGCAGTTCACAGAATACATCTACTTACCAAGTTTCAACAGTGTAGTTTTCATAGTTTCGGCAAAAAGTGGCTTGGACATACGGACGGACAGACAGACAGACAGACATGACGAATCTAGAAGGGTTCCGTTTTTACGTTTTACTGAACCCTAAAAAGTGAAATCAACGACATCGCGTCAATGAGTGAAATGATAAAATTGAAGCCGCTATCGTGAGCAACATTTTTAGTATCTTCTGTTTTTAATAGTAGGTTAACACTCGACATCTCGCCTGATGTCGATGGAGCGTGCTTACCTAGAAAAAACAGATTCATTCTCGACTTAAAAATACCAAGATTTCCATTCCATTCCACAGCCTAAACGTTCTTATCACAGAAGTTGAGTCAAACCGTCTCGTTCGAGTCTTTCAAACATCAACCTGGAAACGATGCCGCTTTTTGAGCTACGAACAGTCCAATATAAATGTCGGCTGATTAAAAAACAGCCGGAATGTATTCGACGCCAGAGACGAACTTCTTAGCATTCCATGGATTCACCGTGCGGGTGCCGGGTCCATCGTGTGGCAGAGAGAGAAATCTCGAGTAGACTCGACTTGAAAATACCAAGATTTCCATTCCATTCCACAGCCTAAACGTTCTTATCACAGAAGTTGAGTCAAACCGTCTCGTTCGAGTCTTTCAAACATCAACCTGGAAACGATGCCGCTTTTTGAGCTACGAACAGTCCAATATAAATGTCGGCTGATTAAAAAACAGCCGGAATGTATTCGACGCCAGAGACGAACTTCTTAGCATTCCATGGATTCACCGTGCGGGTGCCGGGTCCATCGTGTGGCAGAGAGAGAAATCTCGAGTAGACCCCAAGACTTGTGACTCGGGCGAAGGTTTAAAAGGGACCCCTTTTTGACGTACGTCAACACTCACCTTCACAGGCGCGGTTCCAGCCTCGAATTTTGGGGGGGGGTCACCAGTACGCAGCCTCAGATTTTGTAATTCTACTCGTGACCCCCCCGGTCACGAGTAGAATTACAATAAATCGAGTAAAAAGACTTTACTAGTAGCGCCCCACGATTTTACCCGCGTAGTTGACGCTCCAGTTGTTTTGCCGCGTTTAAAAATAGTTTTTATGTACCTACTACTACACATTTTGATTTTTTTTTAGATTTTTAATCTAATGTACCTACATGGGACACTCAGAAAGTTTTGAGAAACTAAAAAACTAACTTGTATGAAAAAAAAATTTACTAAATCTTTTCAAAGAACTCTCCACCAGCCTCTATACAAAGTTTCATGCGTCTGAACCAATTTTCAAAACATTTTTTCCAGTCCTCCGCAGACACTTCTTCCACGGCCTTCTCAAACGCTGTTAGCGCGTCTACCGGCGATGAAAACTGTATCCTTTTGAGCTGATTTTTAATTTTAGGGAATAAAAAAAAAAACACGGAGCCAAATCAGGACTGTAAGGAGGGTGCCCCAAGACTCTGACCGGTGTGGAGTCCAAGAAGTCCCTCGTTTTGATCGCAGAGTGCGCGGGTGCGTTGTCGTGGTGAAGAAGGACCCCGCGGAGCCCGGTGTTCGGTCGCTTGTTTCTCATTGCAGAAAAAACTTCTGGCAAGCATTTTATGCTGGACCATTCGGCGTTGATACTGCAAGTAACTTTCTGATCTGTGATACTGCTTTGCTTTGGTCTCGAAGTGGAATTGAAATTAGGTACCCCGTCAAAGTGAAGAAACTAGCGATCAAAATTTTCCTTACGCTCCTCGATCGCTTCACTTTCGTAGGTGTTGGTTCATTTTGAAACAGCCAAACTGTCGACTGCTTTGTTTCTGGATCGTATTGATAAATCTAGGATTCGTCACCTGTCACAATGTCGTAAACGCGCCGTGATGAGCCTGCATCAAATTTTGTATCATATTACGGCACCAATCCACACGGGCCTGCTTCTGAGCTTAGGTGAGGTTGTGCGGCACCCAGCGGGAAACTATTCTCCTTACGCAAAGGTGCTCGTGCAAAATCTTCTGAACACTTCCTGAACCAATCTGCAGAGTATGCTGAATCTCTTCGTACGTAATGCGTCTGTTTTCTTGAATTAATTTTTTTACTGTCAGCACACTTTCTTCGGTGACAGCCGTCGTAGGACGACCACTCCTTTGTTCATCCCCCAAAGTAAAACGACCGCGTTTGAACTCGCTATACCAGCGGTAGATGGTTGCTTTTGAAGGTCCTTCATCCATAAAACCAATTCGAAGTCGATCAAATGACTCGTCAGGTTTTAAGCCACATTTGAAATCGTAAAAAATCATAGCACGAAAATGTTCTCGACGCAAATCTATTTTTTAATAAAACAAAAAAAAAATATTGGCTCTCATAAAAACGCGGAGGGAAATTTGAAAGTCGCACAGTTTTTTTTTTAATTCAAAATTGCTACTCCACAGACTCCGGGGTCCGTGACTTTTGTCATTTCAAATCTTATTTATTTTTACATATTTCTTGGATAATTAGAAGAAGAGGAAAATAAGGGGGGAGTTGGGAACATTTTAAACCTAATACTAGTTACCTAGTTAGTGCTCGTCTGTTGAGCCGATCACTACCGGTTGGGATTCCGCTAGTAATCGACTCGACATCGATTCTTTGCCTTATTGCCATTTGCCTAAGCCGCCTCCTCCCGGCCGAGAGCCTCCACTACGGCTGCATTTCTGTCCCTGATGGCCATCTGTAGGTTGAACTCTCGGATGGTCTTCGGTGATGAAGCCAACGCTCGCCGCACGAACCGACCGATGGCGTTGTCGGTGTCGTCAGCGTAGTACGTGAAGGTCCCCGTGTGCCGTGAGATTTCAACAACCGCATGGGGCGGATTGCGATGTGTGCAGAGCAACTCCTGGCTGATCTTTGTTACCAGGTTTGGGCGGTGATACCTCATTTCGAAGAGATTTACCCTGTCGATATAAGGCAACTGATTGACGTCTCTGATGAGGTCGAACAGTTGTATTTATGCTTTTAATAATCGAAGTTTTCAAAATAATTACAAGTGTCTTATACATAAAAACGCACCTTGCGTCGATACTCTGGCACCATCACATCTTCCAGAGACACATAGTAGGCTAGTGCAGCGGCTAATTCAGCTGAGTGTCTCAAACGGTGGAAATATGCAACCCTCGGTAGTGGTTTTATATTTAAGCCTTTTGGGGTTGAGTGCCTGTGAAGGCCGGGAGCTCACCTCATCTTCAAAAGCCTTTCCAAACGCTTGACGCAACGCGTGACCAAAATGCTGGCGTTTATTTGGCTCAACGCATAAACATTGCTCTTTAGCGTGGTACTGCCACCAGCATGCTGGGCACGCTTCCGACTGGTAGTGGGCTTGAACATCTTGTCATCCAGTTTTTGTTAATATTCAAAAAACCGCCTCCCTGTTTTCCATATAATATATGTACATGGTAAAAACAGGACCCTATTACTGAAACTTTGCTGTTCGTCCGTTCGTGCGTCCGTCTGTCACCAGACTGTATCTCAAGAACGGTGATAGCTAGACAGTTGTTATTTTCAAAGATGATGTATTTATATTGCCGCTCCAACAACAAATACTACATTACACATTTTCCAATAAATATCAGATCGTGTTTCGTACCTGAGCTACCAGTTTAATGTTTTTACACTTTAAAGTTTTGGTTTCTAATTTTGATCATTTGGAAAAATTTGGTCATGTACGTTTCATTTAGCATACTTACCTATTTAACAATAGTTATTTGGTGTACAAGAGTGCAAAGTGGCTTTTTAACCGCGTGTTCAATTTTGATGACTGAGCAAGCGAAGGATTCTAAAGTTGAATCACGAGCGTAGCGAGGGATTCAAAAATTAGAATCCTGAGCGTAGCAAGGGAATCAAAAGGGCACAAGGTGAAAAATCTTTGCACAACACGTAATTTTTCATCCCCCCCCCTAGCGAGGAAATTACTAAACGCTTTGCGCATTTTCAGTTTCAGTCGATTCTGTTGGCGTTAAATAAACTTCTTGGTCGCTAGAATCACTTATTATTATGGTATTTCGGTTTTTCACTTGTATTCAATTTTATAAGTTTTAAACTTAAGTTTATTTAGCCTTGGTTTTAACAATAACAATATGACGTGAAAATATGGAGAGTTGACCGATTGAGGTAAGGAGTTTCATGTGTACATGAAAAAGTGTCCGCCCAAATGCATTAAATTATAGTAGCGCTAAATTTGCATCAGGGTACATTTTAAAGGAAATTAATAAACGTACTATTCAGAATTCATGAAAGAAAAATATTGGCAGTCATAGGCACTGCCGATAGAAGTGGTAACTTATAACTCAGAATTTGATTTTTACTTTGGAACCTACGCGTGTGAAACCGCAGGGCGTGGCTATGAGCATGGCCATCTAGAAATGCTGACACATTTTTAAATGGCCAATGGAAAAGGCTGAGGCTTTTCTAGATGGCCATTGGCTATGGTCCCGAGTTTACCCGAAGATTTCTTATCATTCCCGAGCGTGACGCTAGAATTAAATTAACAGCCCACGAAAAATCTGTCTTTGGCGCGCCAAAAGAAGTTTTGACTTCAAAATATATTGTACCTACCTACATGTTTTCTCAAAATAGTAATTATTTATTTGATGTTATATTTACTACATTATTTTGTACTGCACAAGTAGTTGAAATTATCTATTAGTTACTATTTTAGTAGTCAATAATATTTAATTATTTAACTCGGCAACTCGGCATACTTCAATTCGATTACAATTGATTAATTCATAGCATTTCAAAATGTTTTGACATTTGAAATAACATTCTTTACCTCTATCCTCCATACGTGAAAAGAAAATTGCGCGCAAAGCATTTAAAAAAAAGTACACCAAAGAGGTTCAGAGTATGAGTTTTTAACAAATTAAAAATAAATGTATGATGAATTCGGCACCAAGGAGGTAGAAGTGAATAGGTTAAATTATGTTTTGAATTCAAAACCTCAGTACACACGATGTTCTAAATTTAAATTTACTTTAACCTCTAGAGGGTAAAAACTACTTTTGCGCCCTGATATCGAGGAGCAAAAGTACTCTTTCCGAGCTGGTGGGATGAAAAAAATATTGACCCCGTGCGAAGCCGGGACGGGCCGCTAGTATACTATACAGGGTTATTGGTAATCAGCCTGCATCCTTTTAAGGGGATGTTAGGTACATTCAATACGTCAACTTTTGTTCCACAGTTTTAAAAAAAATGAGTTTTTTTTTTCTTTTACAAAAAAAATAAAAAAAATATTTGCACGGTCTAAAAGCGTCGAACTCTTCGTAACAATTCGTAACAAGACCGCGTACGCTCTTTAACGCGCAAAAAATGATGTGCCGAAGTGAATAAACACTAAAAAGTTGCTAAACAGTACAAAAAAGGGCAACAAACACTATTGTTTTTTGGGTTGTCTATTGAGTTTTAACGAAAGTTGTAGAACAAAAGTTGTTTGTTTAAATATACAGAACATGCCCTTAAACGGATGCAGGCTGATTACCAATAACCCTGTATAGGTATGTAAAATTGTAAGCACCATTAGTTTATAACAAAACACGTGGGATTATAATTCTATGGTAGGTTAGGTTAGTTTGACGTCGTGTTATATGACGTTGTGAGATTATAATCTAACGGTATTTACAATTTTACGAGGACTTGTACATACCTACTTGCATGAACCCTGAAAAAAAAGTGTATGATAAACACTTCGTTTTTAGGGTTCCGTACCCAAAGGGTAAAAACGGAACCCTATTTCTTGGCTGTCCGTCCGTCCATCCGTCCGTCAGTCTGTCACCAGGCTGTATCTTAAGAACGGTGATAGCTAGACAGTTTAACTTTTCACAGATGATGTATTTCTATTGCCGCTATAACAACAAATACTAAACATAGAATAAAAACATTATTTAAGGGGGCTTCCCATACAACAAACTTGATTTTTGCTCGATTTGTCCGTCCCATATAAACTAGATGGCGCCACTAGTAAAAATATAACGCGATATCGAATTCATCGTCAGAATTATGAGCCAAAAATCAATATTTTAATTTAAACTATTTGCCTGTCTGTGGAAATTGCGATGTATAAGAAATTTCGAATCAAGCCAAAAAGGTTTTTGCCGTTTCTTTGCTAATGGTACGGAGCCCTTCGTGCGGGAGTTCCACTCGCACTTGGCTGGTTTTTTATGTATTATACACTTCTTTTTTGGCTAGTCAAATAACATTAAATAAATTCAGAGAATAGAACTAAAGCATTTTTGAAGTGAAAACTTCTTTAGGCGCGCTTAGACAGATATTTCGTGGGCTGTGAATTGGATTCTAGCGTCACGCTCGGGTATGATAAGAAATCTTCGGGTAAACTCGAGACCATGGCTATTGGCCATTTAGAAATGCGTCAGCCAATGGCAAATGCTGAAAGGGCGTGGCCTCGGCATCATGCCATGGCCATCTAGAAATGCATCAGCCAATAGGAAATGCTGACGCATTTCTAGATGGCCATGCCATGATGCCGAGGCCACGCCCTCCGGTTACGCACGTGTAATTTCCAAAGTAAGCTATACTGATGCTATCAAATTCTGAGTTATACCTAAGTTTTCACTTCTATCGGCAGTTCCTATGACTGCCATTTTTTTTATTGTAAGAATGTTATTATAAATAAAAGAAAATGTATATCTTCTGCGAAACATAATATGTACTTACATAAGAAAAAAAATGGCAGTCATAGGAACTACCGATTGAAGTGAAAACTTATAATAACTCAGAATTCAATAGCTCACTTTGGAAACTACGCGGGTAAAACGGGAGGGCGTGGCCATGACCATGCCAATCATCCATCATCTAGCCAATGGCAAAAGCTGACACATTTCTAAATGGCCAATGGGAAATGCTGACGTATTTCTAGATGGCCAAAGGCCATCTTCCCGTGTTAACCTCGAAATTTTTTCATCATTCCCGAGCGTGACGCTAGAATTCAATTCAAGCCCACGAATAAATCTGTCTGTGGTGCGCCAAAAGAAGTTTTCACTTCAAAAATTGATCGTTCAAAACTCACAAAAAGTATTTATTTATATTGGTTTTACTTACATTGTTTCCTTTATTTTTCACACCACCGCTGGCTTTATTGGTAAAGGAAAACATCGTGAAGAAACCGGAATGTTCCAAGAGTTTTTTCGAGGTAATGCGTCATCTGTCAACCCGTGCTGAATCAGCGTGGTGGATTAAGGCTTTTTCTTTTCACTCCTTGTGAGAAAAGGCCTCGAGTCCCAGCAGTGGCAACAATCAGTGGGCTGCTGATGCTTACTTAAACTACCATAACTTTCTAAAAAACCCGATAAGCTAGCAATTTGTACACCTAAGTATATTTTTTGTATTTACAATCTAAAGAGACCGTCGTGCACAGCATACATTCAGTCGTAGCCGCAGTTAGAATTTTTTGATGATTTTTTTATCACGATTGTACTTCCTTTAGGAAAATTCCTAATGTGAATTTTAAGAATTTGTAAAATTTCTAAAGTGTTAATATAACAATGTGGAAAATTCAGAAAATGAAAAATTATATTTTGGATAAATTATAATGTGGACAATACCAGACCATGGAAAATTAAGAATTGGGACTGTAACGCTGACATCGATTCTAATATATAGTTTTAATCAAAGAGTATAACAGAAAGAACATACATATAAGTTTTTATGTTGTGCCCCTGTCGTTCAGAAATCAAAATTAAAAAAATAGTTTAAAATTCATCAGTAATCCAACCTCTTTATATAACATTTAACAACCAAGTAATGCCCATGCTCTATGTCGATCGATAACTCAGACAAAGCAGGCCTACTACGAAGTCCGATAAACGATATTATCGGCCGAACTTATGGACGTTTCCTACCTCGAAAGACAATCTGTCGGTTGATAGGATCGGCCGTTTCGTTCGATCCGACCCTCATCCGACCTAAGTCTATAACTTCCGACCGAGATGTATCGATCTGAATGTTTTTCGCGGTAGGCTACAATCCGATTCAGCTGTCGGTCGGATCCGCTCATTCGGAGTTTGTTTTCGTAGTAGACCTGCAGAGTGCATTTTTCTTTCTGAGTGCTGCAGTTGGTATCTAGGTTATTATCCGAGGGAAGCCGGAACGGGCCGCTAATTATACTAGTTATAATAAACATTCATTCACTCAACAAGTCTCATTTAAGTCCTAGAAACAGTCACCCTTGTAATGTACGGGGATTAAATAAATGGGGGATGGAAAGTGGTATTATAAAAATGATATTAATTCTGATGTCTGTTACGCTTTAACGCCTACCACTAAACCGATTTTGAGTAGACTAGACCCAGGAAAGGACAAGGGCGACTATTTATCATAGAAAAGAAGTTGAAGGGGTGGAAATCAGGAATTATCGTTTACATGGAAGTTCGTCAATGTTGAAGATAACACCGCAAAATTTTACCAACTATTGATGCTTGAAATCCATACTAATATATAGTTATTATGTATCTATTATAAATGTGAAAGTATCTCTGTCTGTCTGTCTGTCGGTTTATCGCTTAAACCACTGAACCGATTTTGATAAAATTGTATTGTAATGTAGTAATGTAGGTAAGCTGTTTTTTGTAAACATTATTTAGTGATGGTGTACAAATAATAACTCCCGTCATACTTGACGGTAATACGCCAGAAGCGTGGAGCAAAAGTGTGGTGGTGCTCTTCTTCAAAAAAGGTGACAACACCTTGTCGAAGAATTTTCCAAAGACCCATCTCACTTCTGGGTAGTGATTCTGAAACCATTCGGTTGCATCCGACACGGAATCTCATCTCTCGGTCTCTGTCATGCTAAACAGATAAGACAAAGACCGAGAGATGAGATTCCGTGTCGGATGCAACCGAATGGTTTCAGAATCGCTACACTGAGCCACGTTTATAAGTTGTTTTCGAGGGTAATCACGAATCGTCTCGCACGCAGGTTTGACGACTTCCAACCACCCGAACAAGCCGGTTTCCGAAAAGGCTATAGTACCATAGACCATATCCATACGCTTCGGCAGATTATATACAGAAAACCAAGGAGTATAATCGGCCACTATGTCACAGTAAATACATAACAGTAGGTTATCTAAGGCCGCCCGCCGAGTTTTTAGCCTATACTCTTGCGTTCATCCCCAGGGTTGTCACTTTTACTTTTAGTTAATATTTTCGAACAAGCAGCACTTGATCTAAATTTATGCAACAAAAAGCATATTATGATTGAATATTTTACCAATTTATACATTTAGTAAAAATAAAAAGCCTTTATTCACGTAACATTTATTAGAGAGACGAACTTCTTAGCATTCCATGGATTCACCGTGCGGGTGCCGGGTCAGAATCAGATACAAAACTCACCTATGGTTAACCTATGGTCACTCACTTTGCATTTCTAAATTCATGGCGTGCACTTTGTAACTATCATTTTCGTCTTGTTGTAGAAAGGTTTTTACCATGTCTCGGTCTTCCCTTTTCTTTCTCGCACCCAACCCAGCTGTATTTACTTGCGCACCTGCCATAAATTGTTCGTGGAATTGAATGGTCCATCTATAGGTACTCTATTCAAATAAATAAGTAACTTAATAATTTTTGTAGTGGCAGGACTCTTGGCAGAGTCTACCTGGGGAAGTACCACACCTTTGCCAGTTATTCTACCGCCAAGCAGTAATGTACAGACATTACTGTGTTCCGGATTGAAGGGCAATGATTCCAGAGAAATTACGGGGCTTAGAGATACAAAATCTTAGATTTTCGTCCATGTGTACAGATATTACTGTGTTCCGGTTTGAAGGGGAATGTTTCCAGAAAAATCACAGGGCTTAGAGATTTAACATCTTAGATCTCTGGGTGACGACCGCAGTGCAGTGCTAGGTAATGATTTGGACTCTTCATGTTCCAATAGCTGCGTGTCACTGTGCTGCTATGTGGCAGGCATGTTGCTTAAGGGGGCGCCTAAAGCCAGAAAACGAAAAAAGGACATTTTCGACGCCGCTCACTGAAGTTAAGAAACTAAAAACTATGACAAAAAAAATATTGACGTGTGGGTACAATCAAGAAGAAGCACAATAACCGAATAGAATTTTAAAAATAGATCAGAGTTTTTGACAATAAAAAAATAAAAATGACACCGAAAAAACCCGTTTTAATTCGAGTACTCGAAATTATCAGCGATGACCCCACATTATTTTTTGGTAATAAAATTCCTATTTGTACGTTCTAGTAAAGTAACCGAACACTTTTTTAAATTTATGTTTAGTTATTGAGTAATTAAATAAAACTTGGTCAAAAATGGACTCCTGATTAAATATTGATTTTTCCTCCAAACTGTATCATGCTATTCTCGACTTTATGTACATCACATTAAGAAACGCGTCGCACGGGTGAAATCTGATTTTTTCCTGGCTTTAGGTGCACTCTTAACATCAGGCACATGCCCTGCTCGTTGACTCGGCTACGCTATTAATAAAGCAAATAAACTGTGAAATAAACAATAATACAATACCTACCACATTTTCTAATAAGATTTAAGTATAAGTAGGTACTTACATTTCTGTTTCAGTAGAAACCATTAAGAATGATAAATCCGGGTTTGCGAAATCGTTATTGAGGCACCCGAAAACACCACAATATCTTTTTCACCTTTTTGAAGTCATGATACTCGTTATAATTATTAATATTATGGTAAGTGGCCGGCGAGAGTTGACGAACGCGAGCGTTCATGTAACTTACGGACGTGCTCACAGTCGCGCTGCACGGCCCCTACTGTCGCCGCCATAGCGCGCCATATATTATGCTAGCGTGTGCGTGAAATCGCGTGCCGACACGGCGCGCGGCGCGCACGCACACATTCAAGCCGAGAGCGGCACGTTTGTATGAAGATGTTTTACTGTTCTTTACTGTGACTATGTATAGCGTATGTGGACTATGAGAAAGCATTCCTCCGAAACTGTTCACTGCCGCGCTGGAAGATGTTTTCAAGCTACTGGACTGGAACGGACATGGCATCAATATCAACGGCGAATGCATCACTCACCTTCGGTTTCCCGACGATATAGTCATAGTGGCGGAGTCGCTGGAGGACCTCGGTGCTATGCTCAGGGACCTCAGTAGAGTATCCCAACAGGTAGGTTTGAGGATGAATATGGACAAGACGAAGGTCATGTCAAATGTTAATGTCTCTTGTGCCGGTTATTGTTGGGAATACCACACTCGAAGTTGTTGACGAATACGTCTACCAATGGGGAAGAAAGGTTCTCGAGTGGCGACCACGAACCGGAAGACGCAGTGTTGGACGGCCTCCCACTAGATGGACAGATGACCTCACAAAGGTCGCTGGAAACCGCTAGTTGCAGGTTGCGCAGGACCGTTCGTTGTGGAAATCTAGGGGGGAGGCCTATGTCCAACAGTGGACGTCTTGCGGCTGATGATGATGACGATGTATTTTACGCGGACGAAGCCGCGGGTAAAAGCTAGAAATATATATTTTCGTGACGTCACCCAACTATACCGTAATATATATTAAGGGATATTCATATAAATTATGGTATAGCAAGACATATTTTGATGTACCTACAGCGTGTTTTAACATTGTCCGATCACATATCACGAGTTGTTTTACAAGCTTTTATTTATAAGTTTCACCTATCCCGATTCCCGATATTAACCAAGGTCTGTCTGATGATGGATTTGGAAGGTGTTTGAAGGAGCACTGTGATGAAACGGCAAAATCCTGTCAAATCTAGGTTCGTTTTATTTGTATTGATGAGTACTTTGGTGCTAGATGGAAACCGTGTGCGTTCGCCCAGTAAAAAAGTACCGCCTTTCAAGAATTGAATGATGCAGATAATTTAGTGCCTTATCTCGTGTAAATGTGCCCGAAATTTTAAATTTGTGCCTCCAAAAGTTTCCGATTTATTTAAGAAATAGTGATACTGATACACGAACGTTCGCCCAGCAAAAAAATAAATAAATTATGGGTGTAGCTAGGTATAAAACATGCAAAAAGATAGCTTATATAGGGGTATAAATGTGCCGTGAAAGCCAAATTTGTGCCTCTTGATTTCAGAGATACCTATGTCGTTTTTTGCTGGGCGAACGTTTTGGCGATTGCTATATATCGGAAACGGTTGGACGCAGTCATGTTTTTTTTTATACAGATACAGTAAATTTGTGCCGGAATTTTCATTAACATGTCTAGCATAGTTCAGGAGTTATTATTATATTTCCTGAAAAATGGAAAAAGGCTCTGGATCTTGAACGAACAAGATTAAAGGTGCGCTTATACAGGCGACTAAAATTGCTCAATTCCAGTCAATACTCGTCAACTATGACGTCACGACTAGGTACATCAAGCCATTTACGGCAACGGCAACAAGCATCAATACTGCGCAATACAATATTGAGCGATATCACGCAACTTCATCAACTAGGCAATAACGTCCCACACGAGCATTTCAGTATTCGCTTGCTATGGACGACATTGTTCTTGCTGCGGCGGCTTGTAGCACCACCCGACCTCTCGCTCTCCCCGCGGAAGCAAGACGGTAAGCCGCAAAACAAGCAAGTGCGAATGAGATATATACAAAAATTGCTAGGAATTTCCAAGCCCATTGGATATTCGTCAATTCGTATCGGCGACATTGAGCAATATGAAATATCTGGAGCAATTAGAAGCAATATCGACGAAATAATTGCCGCAATTTATTGAAATTGCGTTTAATTGCTCCAGATCGATCCATTCGTGTCGCCGAGCAATTATTGCCCTCGTGTAAGCGCACCTTAAGGACTTCTTGTTAGTGCCGACTGGTACCTTGATAGGTACCAGTCTATATTCACATGATCCTGTAAAGTTTTGCCGATCTACTACATATCATTGGCGAGTTATTAACGATTTTGTCTGGTTTTTGAGGTCATCTTGAATGAAATTACTTATTAATTATTATGAATTAAGCCCCATAATGCCATCGAGTTTAGGCTCATTTTCTACCTTTTGATTAATATTTTTGTGCAAAATGGTGACCAGAGTCTGATTACGAAGCTAGAAGATATCCATAGGAACTCAGTAACTAAATGACATAACCCCATCGAGTTTGGGCTCGTTTTATTTGTCTTGATGAGTACTTCGGAGTTAGATGGCAACCAGGATCTGATGAAGGAGCTGGAAGATGGTCATAGAAACTCAGTAATTAAACGACATAACACTATCGAGTTCGGGCTTGTTTCATTTGTATTGACTATGACTATAATCCGCCATAACGATTAGCCGGATTAAATGCGGCTGATTAAAAACAGCCGGAATGTATTCGACGCCATGCGTCATTCAAAACGGCTAGCCGTTATGCAATAAAGTGAGAGAGAGATTATTATGACAATTTTTAGTTCCGATTCTTAACACTCATGGCGCTGCCTGACATGACACGTTGAATACAGTAAGTGTGTTGCTAAATTGAATTCTGGAGTTTGGAGGAACCGTACACAATATTATTGGGGTGGTTTATTACCGTTCATCTCTTGAGACGGCTATTTAATTTTGAAACTATTTAGTTTCCATCGTCCACCTTGTTAAGACTAAATCGGACCGGGTAGGTTACATAGAACCCAGATCTGACTCGGAGCACCCCGACTCCATCCAGTCTTGTCGCTACTTCCCCTAGAGTTATTTAAAAAATGCGGGAGCCAGAAGCTCAAGGGAGGTCCTAAGTGGAGCGAGCCATGCGAGGCCAAGAGTAGTGAAGGGGGAGGTGGCGAGCGAAGCGAGCCGGCGACCTCCGTAATGGAGCGCAGGCCGAGTATGAAGAAGCGACAGTCAGGGCTGACCGCCGCATTACAAAACGGCCCTGTTTTTCAAAACGGCTAGCCGTAATGTAATACGGCTAATCATACAATCCGGCTGCGACATATCCATATTGATTGATAGCGATTCTAAATGCGATTCCGAATGGTTAGGAATCGGAATGACAATCCCTGTCTCTGTCATGCTAAACACATAAGACAACCGAGAGTACCGAGAGATGAGATTCCGTGTCGGATGCAACCGAATGGATTTAGAATCGCTACCCAGGGCTGTGAAAAAATATGTTGACCACCATTATGTGGCGGCGGCTATCTTGAACAGTTTTATATCAAACATAGCTTCGAACACTTCTGACTGATTCACACTTCAAACACAAAAAACAAAATCGGTTCATCGGTTTGGGAACTACGATGCTACAAACACACACACACCCAGCAGGTCTACTACGAAAACAACCTCCGATTAATCGGATCCGACCTACAGCTAGCCAAATAATCAGTAAGGTAATTAAATGCTTTCGGAGTAAGGTTTACGACACAAAAACTGTCAAATCTATGTCGGTCGGAATTCGAAATGAACGAAACGCCCGATCCGATCAACAGACTGATTGTGTTTCGTGGTAAGAAACGTCCATAAGTTAGGCCGATATTATATCGTTTATCGGACTTCGTAGTAGACCTGCTGTTATGTCAAACTTATAACATCCCGTCCCTTTTGCGTCGGGGGTTAAAAAGATCAAAATACTCATGACGTGAGCTCAGACAATGTTGAAACATGCTGTACACTCAAAATGTGTAATATGCCATAATATTAATTTATTACGGTATATTTTGCTGACTTCACGAAAATATGAAAATATATTAAATATATATTAGGTATTAGCTGTTACCCGCGACTTTGTCCGCGCGAAATAAAATACTACGGTAACTCAGGGAGTACTTATTTTTATACCCAGACACATTGACTGTTACTAAAAACAGCTCATAATAAAACAATTTCATCAAAATCGGTTCAGTTGTTTAGATGTGAAAGCGTAAGAGCCATTCGTCCTCAATTTCATCCCCATACAGTTCGAAATTACAAAATTGCTAGAACGAACATTTCATTGCTTCATGTCAAGTGTCTAAATACAGAATTTGATAACTTTGAAAATCACAATACATTTCACAGGTTTTCATACAACCGTTCATCCCTTGTTTCACCCTCTTAGGGGTTGAATTTCCCTAAACCCCGTCTTAGCGAGCGCATACGTGCTAAAAGGGACCTCCATGCAAAATTTCAGATTCCTAGCATTTTAAGTTTCTGAGATTCCTTGATGAGTGACCTTTCGCTTTTATATATATAGATAGCTACGTCTGTGACGGCCTTTATAGAATAATACAATATCACGAACATTTACGAAAGGGGTGGATCATCCACCCTTTTCCGAGCCATCCACGGTGGAAATCTCTCCGTGGTGCGCCCTGGCGATCAGCCAACGACTTCTGTGTCCCTGTTGGGTTCTTGTCGACTAATCGCTAGTCCCATTCATGGTGGCAACATCGGTGGCGCTTCTAGCTCTTTGAGCAGTGTTTTTGGGATAGGGCAGGATTAGAAAGACTTGGGCACTTCGTTGATATTCTAATCTGACCAAGTAATAATCCTACATCTTTCTAGAAGGGCGCTCATAGGACGCCGATCCTTGGACCCAAGGTGGGGTTTTGCGCTCCAAGTATACGGCGATGCGGCCATTAGAGGGTTGCGCGTTGCGCGGCGCAGGTGGCGTCCACGCGATCTAGTTGGGGCCATAATCCTAGTAGTGGACATCGTGTTTGCGGATGAGACCACGGCGAGGGAGGAGTACCAGTATAATGGTGCGCCGAACTCCCTGCCCGGCGCGGTTTTGCGTAATCGCCAACGTTAGATGTCAAACACGGTAAGGCTGCAGGGAAGAGGAGAATCAGTACTCGTATATTGGTGCGCCCTGTCCTCTACAGCCGGATGGAGGTAGGCGATGGAGCTGACGATCAGACTCGTCTAGGCAGGGCAAGGGTGTCCAGGCGTCTGGCACCCATTTGCTGGTTGGTCCTGGAGGTGGTCCCGCCGTGCCTTGGGCGTTCGGTGCGCCGTTGGCGGGGAGTTGCATCTGAGGTGAACCGGCCGCAGCGTGTTGGTGGAAGAATGCGAGTGCGTCCCCGCGTTCCCGTCATAAAGTAGGAACACCCCAATCCCAAGGATGTTATTGTCGGAAAGGGCACCACTCGTGGTATCGAGTACGACATAATCAGAGTTCCCCTTCAGGTGGAAGGGTATGGCGTAGGTAGGTAAATGCATTCACTCTACGTAAAATCTACCTATACGAAAACCCGACGATACTCGTAGAATGGAATGTAGATACCTACTGTAACTTCATGTATTATAGGTAGGTATAACTTTGTACAACACGTTATTATCTACAATAAATATCGCAACAACACTATAAAATATTATATGTAACAATGTACATGTATATCTACATACATGTACATACCTACATGTATGTAGGTATGTCACATTAACTAGGTATTAATTTAAAAAACTTGAATAAACAGGCCACCACTCGAAAGACTTGGTTTTAATTATTTTTCAAGTAAATGGTTCAATATCTGTATTTTTTTTTTAATTGTATTATTTTAGTTATTAGCGGGCCGCTAGTAAATAATTAGCATTAACATAAAAAGTAAATAATATAAAATTGGAGTTTAACTTTATTATTTCACTAAACATTTAAGCGATTTCATCAAATCATAGATCTCTTTTAGATAAATTATGAAAGTGAATATCTATTTGAACGTTTCACTAAATCGTGTCAGAGATTTGAGAGAGATCATTTAGAATGGAATAAGTTGTCCTGGGAGACATAGGTACCTAAACTAGAACTTTTTAAGTTCAGAGTGAATGGGTATCCTCAAGGTCAGTGTGCGTCATCTTCGACCACACTGTCGCGTCGCTTACCATCAGGCGTGTTGGTACTTAAACCTACGCGCGATAAAAAATAAATCACAGTTTATGCTATTCAAGAATTAGCAGAAACCTTTGACAGTTTTATCATTTACCGAGATTTGATAGGTATATTATTATTTTAGTGGCTACATCCGTAATTTTACTTAACTTTTTTTACTTATTTATTATATTATAGGTATTGTGTGAAGCTTTTTTTTTACCGACTTGCTTCCCTTTCCAAATTCATATTTATTTTAATTACGTTCGTATCAGGATTATTTAAGAAGAAGATAGCAACTATTTATTGCAAAAATCTGTGTTACATAGGTGACATAATGTGAATCTATTGTGACGCGTAACATTAAAGTTTCAACAATTTTGCTATTTGCGAACGTATAATAGTAGGCAATAATAGTACCTACCTACTTACCAAATGTCAACCTAACCGGTTCAGCAAGTTCGGATTTTCGAAGTCGATTTGCCGTAACAGACTGAAAACACACACAGCGACACAGATATTCCATTATGTCAATTGGATGTATGACCCCTAAAATCAGACTATAGGTAAGCTTACCTCTTCTACTTCTTCTTATTCTACTTTAAAAAAAATAATTACATATATTCAAGAAAAAACAATGTAGTATATTCTTAAATCATTTAATTAAATAAGATTTTCTTTATAACACAATATAATAATAATTCGTCCAACATTGCCTATTTTTGGCCATATTTATACCAATAAATTAAATTAGATTTATTTTAGTTAAAAATTTTCATATAAGTTTTACAGCTTTAATTTTAATATTATGTAAAATCCCAAAAATGCTTTTTTTTTTGGAATGTTTAAACTTATGTTGATAACCATTTTGTTTCATAATTAATTACAGCTTACTGGTTAGGCAATGACTTAATTACTTAAGTATCTGCGTTTTATAATTGTACAATTTTAAAATCCCAAACTATGTGCTACATGTAGAATCAAGTGATACTCAGGGATATTACTATCTATACATACATTTTTAAGGTTTAAAAAGTGTTTTTTTTTTGGCTGTAACTACTACTGAAATCAATCCATATGGATGCCTGTATAACATTCACGAGTGATAGCGAGGGAATAGCAGTAATAAATACTTATATACCAATATGTATGATGCAGACATGAATATATGTATTTGCAGTTTATTTCAAAGGTATTTTTTAAACATTAGAATCAAATTAATTCGATCCCTAAATAATTCTAACACTTATTTTAAAATAATACAAGCGGTGCTCCGCGGTTTCACTCGTCAATGGTATATTGCCATCCCTATGACCAGAAATTTCAGATCATAGTATAATTCGTCTAATCTAGTTGGTAAAATAATCAGCTTTATAAATTAGTATATTTATAGTATTTTTACTTTGAAATGAATCAGTTATAAGTGCGATTATTATAACCACAAATCACTGGGAAAATTCCATGATGTATTCGTTTTCCCCATTTTATTCTGTAACGACATAATATGAAACATTGTCCTAATTGGTCTATTATAGAAAATGAATTAATATTAATAACTTCTATCATATGAATGCAATTAACATTAATGCTTAACAGATGCGACAGTTATAGGTCACAATTATTATTATTTATCTAATTCTGAAATTATACGCCGTTTGCTACGTGAAACTGGTACCTAATGTGTAAGATTTAAAATGGCTACCATGATGGTGAATTCAATTAAGTATTTGCTTTATTGGCTTTCGTTTTTATTAATTACAAGTGTTTGAACTGGCAAATTTTATTCCAAAAATTTTAAATATTTACAACGAAAATATTTTTTAAAGACTGAACACTGAACAGGTTGACTTTTTATTTATAGGTTTGAAAGTAATAATGCACGAAAAGAAGTTGAAATTTTTAAATTATGTAAGCTGTTTACATATCTGCCTAACTCATTGGAAAAACTTTAAGATTGTAAAGTGAAACCAAGGCTAAACATTGAATATAGCAAATAGCTTTAAGTTTCGTAGGCTCATAGCCCGCTTTATGTTACACATCTTAATTTTTAGTTTAGAACATAGCGATCCTTAAAAATAACATTTACGAACAAACAAACATTTGTTGCAATGGTATTAATTTTGTATGTGAACATTTTTTTCACTTAGTTTATGGTCATAGCTGAGGTACAGCTTTTATCATCAGCGATTGGTGATTTGATACCAATAGCGTTGAGTGACTTTTCGTAAACTCGCATCATACTCCGCTAGCCAATACAGCATCCGAGCAGTCACTAAAATGCGCGTCTTAACGCAAAAAATGGCGAGATTGCGATGACGTCCTTAGAATCTCTAATACACGATATAATCATTTTAATACTGCGATGGATCGAAGAAGCACCAAAACGGGGCGCACAATCAATGTAACCGCAAAATTATCAATTAACTGTCGATGGTAAATCTGGTAAGGATATTAGGTTTATTAGCGCATGAATGATTTTAGAAATTTATATTTTATCATTTTTTACAGCTCATTGACTGCTGGGCTGAAAACAAACTTGCAGATTTATTATCTGCTTTATAATGTCATTCGTTACTTTTTTTTTTAATAACAAGAAGGAACCATACTGTATACGTAAGAAGGTTCGCAGAGTGGTGTTAGAATATGATTATTTTCAAGTTTTTTTTATACCAGAATAGACAGTTTTATGATATCAATGTAGTACATCACTATGTCTTAAAGAGGGAGTTTTTCGATGTCGATAAACGATGAAAAACGATGATTTAACTGTCAGATAATTTAGTGTGGAATTTAGG
Source organism: Ectropis crepuscularia (assembly GCA_963693475.1). Taxonomy (NCBI): domain Eukaryota; kingdom Metazoa; phylum Arthropoda; class Insecta; order Lepidoptera; family Geometridae; genus Ectropis; species Ectropis crepuscularia. Next base: position 17,692,648 of record OY856339.1, on the reverse strand, counting down.
TGACAAGAAAATAAATACTACATTCAAGGTCCCCTTAAGGAGTTTAACTTACGAAAAACTCGGTCTTGACAGATGAACAACAAGAAATGGATAAAAGCTTATAGATAGTTTAATCATGTTTTCCTGAGCCGAATTGCACTAGTACAGTAGCAGACGTATAATACATATTTTGATAAGATTAATAGTAGATTGTTGTAAATAAGTAACTTATTTACTCCCCCCCGGCCAAGGCAAGTAGCTGCCCCATCCTTTACTGGGATTTGGATCTAATCCTGAAAATAAGTAAACAATTTATTTATCATGTTTCTGCATTATTTGGTCACTTTGTAGGTTATTGGAGTACTTTAACCAGGTAATGGAATGCGCCAGGGCTTAATGATAGACTAGTCCAGTTCACTACAGAATTAGATTTACAGGTTTTGATTATATGTCTTGTAATCTGTGCTGGATACGGCAGGTTAACTGTTTTGATATTTTATTACAACGTAAGTAGGTGATACGGGATAGTTATTAGTTATTTGACAGCAGTACAAATATAGATCAAACTAAGATTGTAAGCTTGATACCAAATACTTTTTTTAATATAATTTATTGGAGAACAGGTGAACAGCAGAATTGGAGAAATGATAGTAATCAACGCCTGTCCATAACAGCTCAGTGCTACGCAGCTATTTGAGCATGATGTGTCCAAATCACTACCTAGCACTGCAAGTAAGATGGTTTATCTCTTTGCACGGTCATTGGTTTATAACTTTGGGAACATTTTTTTATTTTAAATAAAGAGTGACGAGACGAGCATGACATGTGCCTGATGGTAAGCAACATGCCACATAACAGCACAGTGACACGCAGCTATTGGAACATGAAGAGTCCAAATCATTACCTAGCACTGCACTGCGCTCGTCACCTTGAGATCTAAGTTGTTATATCTCTAAGCCCTGTAATTTCTCTGGAAACATTGCCCTTCAAACCGGAACACAGTAATGTTTGCACATTACTGCTTGGCGGTAGAATAATTGGCAAAGGTGTGGTACTTCCCCAGGCGGACTCTGCTAAGAGTCCTACCACTACAAAAACAAACATTGCCCGTCAAACCGGATTATAGAAATATTTGGGCATCTCTGCTTGGCGGTTGAATAAGGCGCTTTGCAATCGGCGGGGCAGGGCACAGGCGGCGCGGTCTTTTTGCCTTCTATTTGCGTTGATAGTATAGACTTCCCTTTGAGCTATCATTAACGGTGAAATTGACCGGACAGGCCCGTCTCTACGCTTGCAAAATTTGTAACTGGCAATCATGCATAAGCATAAACAGCCCACGAAATGTTCCCACAGCTGGGACTCAAGGTCTTCTCTCGCAAGGACAGAGTCAAGCCCATAAACAACCATGCTGGCCCAGTTCGGATTGGTGGATGACACATGACTTCGAAAGATTCTAGGTACATGTCGGTTTCCTCACGATGTCTTCCTTTACCGTTTTATGTTAGCGGCATTACGCACATGACTTCCAAAAGACAGTGGGACTTGAACTCGGGGGTTCTGGATCGGCAATCCCCGTTCTCCCGACTAGACCAGCCGTAACTTCGACCATGTTGCCCATGCCCATGATATTCAAATATACCTATAAGCGATTGTTGCTGATTTCACAACCTGGACCAGCAGTGGACTGACTGGCATCGTGGTTTAGTTGGTAGTAAGTCTACCTGCGAACCCAATGATTCGATTCGATTTCCACCCACTGTAAATATTTGTGTGATAAATACAAAATATTTGCTCTGTGTCTATGGCTTCCACAGTACAAGCTTTGCTTGCTTAGTTTGGGGTCACATGGTGTTGTGTGTGAAATGTCCACCAATGTTTATATTTTATTTTATAAAGCACCTAAATGGCAGACCTGAGGAACGGTTCGAATAATGAAAGTACGAACGAACCTTTGGCCACCGCGCTGACTTGCTGCGTCTCCTCCTGAGTGAGCGTCAGTATCTTCTGCAGCACGGGCACGAGGCGCGTGCGCTCGTCTCCCGGCGGCAGCGTCAGGAACTGAAACAAATCAACACGTACATTCGACTGACCACGTGGTTTCCATCGGTTGTGAGTCTGCTCTCTGACCTCTAGGCCGTGGTGGGCCGTATTCTCACCCAGTTCAAAATTATTATAAGAACACTCACTTAGCGAAAACAATTATATAAATAGCGACTCTTGCTGGGACAAAACAAAGTTCAATTCAGCTCGCATTAGCGCTCAATACCTGTCGCGATTTTCAACTAAACATTTGCGCTCTCTTCTTACGCGTAACTCTGTCGCTGTCTGGCGCGGAATGATGCGCAAGGGTTGTCGCCATAATCAATCGACATTATCTAATAACAATATATGCGCGGGAAACGTGTAGGGCGAGCGCTCAGCCGTGCGTCCGACAACCGACTGGCACTTGTTCCGTGGGAGGAACGATCTAGCTGTAGGCTAAAACCGCGCGACCTTGAGCGAGTGATGATGCTCTGCTAGTACCTAGCGCCACGTGTTTCAGCAGTTTCCGTTCCCGTCCGTTATTTTCCCGTAGCCTATGTGTTATTCCACACTATAATCTAATTGTGTTCCAAATTTCAACACGATCCGTTCAGACGATACTTTCCGACGTATACGCATTTGGCTTCGAAAGGATAAGTCATTAGAAACAGGGGGCTCCGGATCGGCAGTTGCCGCTGTCCCGGCTAGAGTACTAGAGCATAAGCAGCCCACTAAACATGTACCTATGTCGTAGGAGGTGGAACTGCTAAGGTGGTATCTACCTTCCATATATATATTTTTTTATTATTACAAAAATATAAACGGAGTACCTACTTATAAGTACAAACATATTTTATGTTGTACATCAAATGTCAAATTGTAATGTGACGAGTCTGTGTAGTGGCGTTCATACTATGTACTTATTTTTTTGTAATTATAATATGTGAATGTTACTACCATGATACCTAATAAATAATATTCTATTCTATTCTAAATGTTCCCACTGTTGGAACTCGGGGCCATAATCCGCCACGCTGGCCTAGTGCGGTTTGGTGTATGACACATGGCCTCCAAAGATTCTTGGAACATGTCGGTTTCCTCACGATGTTTTCCTACCGTTTTTAAGTTAGCGGCACTACGCACATGACTTCGAAAAGACAGGGGATTCGAATCGGAACTTTGCATCGCCAGTTGTTGTTCTTCCGACTAGAGCAGCCGTAAGTTGCCGTGCCTTACCTTGAGCGTGACGTTCTTCATGTACTGCGTGTTGTGCGCGTTGTTGGTGGTCCCGCGCACGCGCCGCAGTTCCGCCTTCAACAGCTCGCTTAGCTGCGCCAGCCGCGCGCACTCGCGCTCCGACTCCGACAGTAGTACTGTCACGTGTTTCACCCTGCAATTACCATAATCACAATCGTTCTATGTCACAAAAACGGAGAGAACAAAAAAAAATCAATAACACAGAAAAATAATTTTCTGACAACTAAGCTAATTAAAAATTCAAAAAACCCCTCCATGTTCTGTCGTGTCGGCCATCTTGAATTTGTATTTTGCCATAGTGTACTAACTAACCAAGTCCTTCCATTTGATAGATACCTATATCGAAGGAGTTGTGAAAAAAATTTTAAACCGCCATTTTGTGGCAGCGGCCATCTTGGACTGATTTTCGTCAAACATAGCTACGACTACTCCCAATTAATTAACCTTTTAAACAAACAAAAAAAGCAAAATCTACATTAATTTATCCGTCTAAGAGCAACGATGCGCGTGTGTTTGCGCACGTACGCACGCATATACACAAAAATAGTTTTTTTTGTGACATATACCTATATTTTATGATTTACACAACGACGTCGGTAATATTGGTGATATAAAGGTATAAGGTCAAATAATATAATAATAAGTATGTATTTAAAAATATACAAGTATTATATCAGCCATCTGGCTTCCATAGTACAAGTTTTGCTTAGTTTGGGGTCAGATGGTGTTGTGTGAGAAATGTCCATCAATATTTATTTATTTTAATCAAAATGTTCATGAATATATCCAGGTACCAACTAGTTCCATACCTTTGTTGCGTGGCCGTGAGTCGTCGCTTCAGGTCCGCTATCTCTTGGTCCGAGGTGAGGTCGAGGGAGGAGGTGTCGAAGGACTCGTCCTCGGGCACGCCCTCTTCAAGCAGCCGGTCGAGTGGGACCGGCGACCGCACTCTGCCGCCAGACATGTACGGTTTCGAAGGCGGCGGAGATGGTGCCGATTCGGAACCCTGAAACGAGCAACACATACCACTTTTATACATTGGATTTGGATTATTATTGAACTCTTCATGTTTTGATAGCTACGTGACACTGTGTTGTTATGGTCATGCGTGTGGTTTACCATCAGGCACATGCCCTGCTATAACAAAAGATATATGTACCAAGCTATTTCATTCGCTATACATACCTATATTATAAAAATCTACTCAATCGAGTCGATCCGTGGTAAGACTTTGTAGTCGAAGTAATACAACGAGAGTCGTCCGACGATCCGATTCGAGAATATAATCATAAATATCTGAGCATGAGAATGAGTATGTTTGAGATAACCAAGTTATGTTTTTCACTTGTAGAGTAGAGATAAATGATAGGTAAAGGAAGCCAGACATTGAAAAAGAACCGAAAAAACAGCGTTGTCATCATTCAATAAGACATTTTTCTAAAACTCTTATTTGTACATACTATTCTACACTATACTAAGCAATATAACGTAATGTAAGTTGTAAAATTCGCATAGTAGTCAAGATATTACCACAGTATAACGAAATACTACCAGTAGTTCATCGCCTTTGATCTTGGGAGAAACGCCGATAACGTCTAGATACGGGTAGGATGTCGCAATTTGCAAAAAGTGTCACCAAAATATAATTAAAACATACGGAAGACGTCAGCCCTGAGCCGCGCTCCTGCAATACTAACATTGTAATGTAGGCAATGCAGGAGCGCGCTTCCCGTGTCTCACCACGCACGCCCCGCACGATTGCCCCGTCTTCGTCGAACGACTGTATGATTTAATAGACTGTGACATTACACTAGTTGATACTATTCAACTATGAGTAGATCTTAGTTATTTTTGAAGCCTTAATTCATTGAGTAATGTTGGCTAAAATTAAAAAATTTGCGGTCCAGTCCAAATCCTCACCTCGCCCTCCTCTCTGGGTATCATAGACACGTTTATATCCATTTCTCCGTCGCTATCGTCCTTCGGTATGATCGGCAGCATGTACTGGTTGTTCGATTCGTCCAGCGCCGCTACATTGCCGGCTTTGAAGCCATCTTGCATGGCCGTCAGCTGTTTCCTCAAAGACTCCGTTTCCTTAACAAGTTTAACTTCCAAGTCACTGATTTGCGTTTTATAGCATTGCGTGAGGGTTGATACCTGTAACGGAAGATAAACCTTTGGTTATCATTTAAATTGTACTTGATATTATGTAGGGAGTGCAGTTAACTTTACTTCAATTTAATCTAGTTGCAAGCAAGTCCACGTTATTACATCTATGTTCTTGCCAGTGTTTAAGACACTTAATGTTTGCACAGGCTTTCAGATGTTTGTTTCAGAGACTCACTGTTGCATATACTTGACAGAAATAGCTTAATTATAACTGAACAATCGACTCATTAGGAGCAAAACAAGGAAAATTAATTATTTTGGTAGAAAAGAAGAAAGAAAGAAGGCAGTAAACAGTATTTCATTGTCATTTTTAATAACTCAGTAACAATTTCAATCACAAACACCAGCTTTTAAACAACCAAAAATCACCAAAATCGGCCCATTCATTTAGGTGATTTTGTTTTAATTCGCCATTTTGTGGTGGAGGCCATCTTGGATTTAAAATTTGTTATAGTTTGTATTTTACTGGACGACCCCTTTCATTTAATACCCATATGGAGGGAATTTAAAAAACATGTGGTCCTCTATTTAGTGGCTGCGCCTTCCACCAAATAGACCTTAAAAACGTTTCTCCGCAGTCATGCGCAGCTAACTTCACTGGGTCAACTTGTTTCCAGCACCTATACCATAGTTAAACCTCGCGTTGCTTTGTGAGATAAAAGGTCTATATCAGTTGTAAAATAGTATTGTTACTTGAAGTTTGTGCTGCGTCCGTTCCGATTCGAGTTGCTGCGATATCCTGGTGAGGTCGGCATGCAGGCGCGCGGTGCGTTGCTGCGCGCGCGCTGTTTCGCTCGCGGCCTCCGATGCGCGCCTGCGCGCGTTTTCTACGTCGTTCGTTTGTTCTGCACATTGTTCGCTGGAAACACATTTTTTGTTACGTGCTGCTCAAACGCACCCGCTTTTAGTTTCTAGTTGCCGACACCGAACATTTTTTGATTCTAATATTTTTTGTGTCCAGTTACGAACATACAAATGTATAAGTACGTTTCCACAGAAAGTGGATGACTTCATACTGGTTCCATAGAAAACAAATATTCATCGATAGCTTGTATCTTACATAGGATACTTTTTGTGTCAATAAACAATACAAAATTAAACACAAAAAGAAGTGTAATTACGGAGAAAAATACAGTTAGTTTTGTCGAGATCTACGTTCGATCTCAACTACCAACCACTATAGTTCAATAACCCCAAAAGACTGCGAAAGATAGAGGTAGTTTGATATTGGTAGGTGTTTTGTGTCAAATCTCAGTATTCTTTGGTTTATCCCAGAATTTAGTGTATGGAAATATCGGGGGCACGCCGCTGTATAAACAGATAAGCACCCCACTTTATTCCTCACTGACTTCTAGGACCCGGGGCTTTCTCCTACAAGAAGAGAGTTGAGGGCATAATTCACCACACTCGCCAAAATCACATACCTGATTTTGGCGAGACGATGACACATGTAGTCGAAACATGTATGTACATTAAGACGCGTATTAGGTACCATGAGACGCATTTTGACCCACCTATAAGTATCACGAGAATCTAACTGCTGCCACACCCCGGACACTCGGCCTAAACTCGATATAAACAGTCCAGTCGACCTACCTACTCTCCACACAACAACGCAGATGTTGTTCGCACATATTTACGCATGTGTGCGTGTCGGCTAGGATTACTGAATTATTTTATGGAATAGTTAGACGTGACCCGTGAGTTTACCTGCCAGTGTTAAGTGGCCTACAATCTTACCGAGTGTTTGATCTTTAATGCAAATATAACTTTTTAAAACAGAAGGGAGAAAATACAAACCAAAAAATTCAAAAGTATTACCTACCTATTGGTTTTTAGTAGGTACACATTTGAGACTTACTCAAGGAAAAAACTTTGTTCTGACCAAATATTAATCACTCCACATACACACATACCTATTTCGTTGTAAATCACAAAACATTGAATTAGATAAAATAACGTGCATACGTTGGTTGCATTTTGTAATCTACGTATAACGCGCATTGTAATACAGTTCACTCAAATCATACACTAAGTTACAATGCACACACGAATTAGGTATTCACATCTAATACGGCAGCGAACAGTACAAGTATATAATATGGTTTTGCAACTTAAATTAAAGTTTGTAAACATGAAACTATATACTTATACCTTATACGCGCGAAATGCAACAAATCGGCAGAATCAGCTGTTGGCTGATTTGTGTTGCCAGTTCCGGATTTTTTTTTCCGAATTGCTTCAAGAATCAAACCTAAACTACACTAAATTTACTAAGCATAACTGAATTATCCATATACCGATGAAATATATCGACGATGTACAAATAATCAAATAAGTCTAGCCTGCTATCAAATAGAACTAACGAACTAACTATAGGTTTAGTATTTCTGATCGTACATAAAAGTACATACAGTCTTTCCTCTCCTCCTAACTAACCTCTTTCCTTTTTTTGTCGGTTTTTATAACCAACAGCTGTCAATGTATCCTCTTACTTGTTTATTGACACGGCTGTTACGAAGTCTTAAATAAGTACCTGAACTGTACTGAAACCGTATATTCAGTGTTCACTATTGAAATATCCATGGACGCACACAAAACTACATATAGTCTAATAAATATAGAACCTTTTTCTTTTTTTGTGTCGTTTGAACGCTGAAAAATAATCATTCACCAAGAAATCTGAATTGCAGCAATCTTAGTAAATAAATCCACTAAATTGGTAACACTCTAGTGATTTTGTAAATTGTGAACTTTATCAAAACACAGTAGAAAAACGATTCAATTCTAGTATATTATAGAAATTCTTATGAAATTTAAAATCTGTTATTCTTGTTTCGTGTAACAGATGAAAAATTTGGTACCTAAATAACACAGCAACACAGCATTATGGTCGTATTCTCATAGAAAATTGTCGTCCGATATAACCCTTCGTTGAGTGCTTCTCGCGTTCTTGAGGGGTAGGAAGCTTGAAACTGGCGGGGGGTGGGGAGTGTCCGTTCTATCTGTATTATCTATTCTATGCTGCTGCTATGATATACATTTATATGTGTATCATAGCATCAGTTAATCGAATGAGTGTGTGCGTTCGCCCAGCAAAAAAGTACCGCCTTTCAAGAATTGAATGATGCACATAATTTGTGCCTTGTCTCGTGTAAAATGTGCCCGAAATTTTGAATTTGTGCCTCCAACGGTTTCAGATTTATTTAAGAAAAGTTGATTCTGCTGCACGAACGTTCGCCCAGCAAACATTTTTTTAAATTATGCATTTAGCTGGATATAAAATATGCAAAAAGATAGCTTATATACGAGCATAAATGTGCCGTGACACCCAATTTGTGCGTCATAAGATTTTTCGTGTTTTGCTGGGCGAACGTTTTGGCGATTGCTATATATTCGAAACGGTTGGACGCACAGTCATGATTTTTTGTATACAGATACACTAAATTTGTGCATATTTGTGCCGGAATTTTCATTATCTATGAATTTTCATAAACTAGCATAATTCAGGCGATATTATTTTATTTCCTAGAAAATGGAAAAAAGCTTAGCTCTCGAACGAACAAGACCAAGGACTTCGCGTTAGTGCCGACTGGTACGTATCATATTTATATTCAGACGATCGTGTAAAGTTTTGCCGATCTACCACATATCATTGGCAAGTCATTAACGATTTTGTCTGTTTTTTGAGGTTATCTTGAATTAAATTACTTAGAATACGAAAACAACTACTTTTATGTGAGCTGGCTTATTACAAGCTTCGATAATAATAATTAGAGCGCTATTTTAAGAGTACGTATCCAAAAAAAAACAGTTTTGTATACCCCTTAGTTCAGACAAAAATGATAAATAACCATTCGTAATATTTTCGGAAGATTAACCGACCAAATTCGAGTGTTCACTAAAAACCGGCCGCCGCCTAACATCACGCGAGATGGCAGTCAAATGTAAACCTATAATAGTAAAAAATAAACGCGGAGAAAATAAGCAGTCCCATCCAATAATGCAATTTACTCTAGAAAAGTTGTTTTTTTCGTGGTTTGAAGTTAGTTGTTCGTAATGATGAGTAGAATGCATTCCTTTCGGCTGAGCACAGGTATTCTGTGTCTCCTTATAATTAACTTACAGTGCAGTATTTAGTTTCGTCGTCATACTGTCTATCTGTGCCCTGAGGGCCGCAGCTTCTTCTTTCAACTGCTCCTCTTGGCTGTGATCAACTGTTTGGTTTTGACGTAAGACAGCTTGAGCTCGCACCTAAAAATCGTTGAAATGAAAATGTTTATTAATTTTAATGTGTCTCCTGGGAAAAGATATAAAAGCTTTTTCTAATCGATTGTGGCGATTAAACTGGCCGCACCATACCATACCTTGTAACTAGTATAGTCAGTTTTTAAATCGGCCAATTCCATGGCAGTGATTTTCAACTTCTCAGTTATTTCAGAGCATTTGAATTCCAGCCGTTTCACTTTGTTATTCAACTCAGCTTTATCTTCACCTAAACTCATAATTACTTTTTCCTTGTCACTGATAACAGTTGTCATTTCTAAGTCTATCTCTTCGTTCTTTCTCTTTTCGTCTTCGAGATCCTGTTCAAATTTTTGTATGATAGAATTCTTGGCATGAATAAGGTTGTCCTTGTCTTTGCTTTCTTCAATAACATGCTGCAGCTCCTCTTTTAAAAGTCTATTTTGAGTTTCTTCAGATCTAATCTGCTCTTCGAGAAGATGTATTTGCGTCTTCATTGCTGTGATTGTTCCTTCTTGTGTATCAATTGTAGATTCCATCTAAAATATGAATAGTGCATTAGCTGAGCTTAACAGTCATAATCGTGAACAGATACTCTTTGTGAATGCCAATATCAGGATGGGTTAAGTGTTGCGTTACCCCAATTTTATTTGTATTTAACCTTATTAACTTACACTCCTAAATTTGGTTACGCAATGTGGTTTTATAGTGTTATGATTACACCATAAAAGCATAAAACTATCTCATCCTATTTAGACCTGCCATTTGAATTTGCATAAATAATTTTGCATAAGAAGTTTGACAGATGGGTCACAGTGATAACAACAGTCAGGTGCATGTTTTAAATTATAGGATGTAGGTTCTTGAAATACCAGAATAAAAATAAACATTTTGTTCAAATGAATTAGTAACTCACTTGAACCATCTTCTTTTTCTTCTCTTCCATCTTAGTAGTCAACTCTTTCAGAGACCTCTCATAATCTTCCATTTCAAGGCTGAGTACGCTTTTCTTCTTAACGTCGCGTTTGGCCTTATCTAGGCTGTCTTTAGTCACCCTGTGAGCTTCAATTTCTGAAGATAACTCCCGATTCTTCAGATTTAAATCAGCTGACAAAAAACATTACATGATTTATTTCATATAAAAGGCTCAAAACACCGAAAAACTGAGTCACACTGACATCACTTAAACATATGGGCTTTTGGGCAAAATCCTAAAAACTGAGCTTAAATTAAATTAAAAAAAAAAATGAAATTATCACAAATCACAATCCATTATGTTCTTGACAAAAATTGTGAAAAATCATGTCTTCTCACTGAGATTCACTAATGGGTATTGAAACTATTGAGGCTTACTAAAACTAATGCTTGAGGAACCTCTAACCTGTTCAATGCACATCATAAATAGGAAAAATGTCTATTGGGGCAAAATTTTGGTATTACCTTTAACTTTTTCTAGTTCAGCTGAAACTTTTTGTGACACTTCAGTCAAGGAGTTGACTTTTGTTTGTAGTTCAACAACTTCTGATGTGTCACCACTGCCAATCATACTATCAGGGCCAGCTGTTTCAGAAGTTTGTTTTATCACATTCTTATCAGAGTATCCGCCTTCACTGAGCATCTTTTCCAACTTAGCTTTATCCTGCTCTGAACTCTGAAGCAAAGCAATGGTTTCATTCAACTTTTTCTTTAGCTTCAATGCAAATATTCTTAATTTTGTGTATCTGCAAATAATAATTTGTACTACATTATAATATTTATCAGTAATGAAATCACTGGTATCATGGACATGACAAACCCATTAAAAATAATAGATCTTTTTACTTTTTGCTGTATTGAATATATTGATAGATACAGTACTATCTAGTGAAGTAATTAATTGAAAGTTTATTTATGATAATTATTGTTGAATTTCATGTTTCAGTAATGAAGAAGAATTTTAATTTTAAAATAATATTATATGCAGTCATTGTAAACTATTATAAGAAATCATTAGAAAATAAACTTACTTTTCTTCAAATGTTTCATCTAATTCTTTCATTCTTGTGCAATCGTCTGCTTTAGAAATTGTTGACGTTGACATATCTTCATTTGGTAATTCTATTGAAAAATACATAAAAATATATACATTGGTCAAAATCATTATAACAAATTGTATTCACACAAAATTAAATTATTATTATTACCAGAGGAAGAAGAGTGATGTTTTAATTTTTCGATATCTTCTTTTAATGCAGATATTGTGTTCTCATTTTCTGTCACTTGCTTTAAAGCATTGTTTCGTTCAGCAGCAATGTGCTCAATCATTCCATTATTATCACTTATTTTTTTCTCCGACTTCTTCAATTCATTTTCCAAGATTTCTACTTTATTCCGCAACTCATCTTTTGCGGTATTTGCAAGATCCCTATCCCTTTCTAATGTTTCAGTTAACCTCTCCATTTCAGCAATTGCTTTTTGTTGCTTAGATATAGATTCACCTCGCTCTTTTAATACTTGGTTAATTTCTTTCATTTCACTTAGCAATTCTGCATTCTCAGTTTTGTAACTTTGTAATTTTACCTTGTTCTCCTCATATTCAACAACCATAGCATCAAACTCTTTAACCTTGTTCCGAGATTCTTTCATTTCAGATAATAGAGAAGCATTTTCTTGTTTATAAGCAGCCAATTTTGTTTCAAGCTTAACAATATCAGCCTGCAAGGAAACATTGAGGTCAGACAAATTGTCATCTTTTGGCTGTTCTAGAGATAGTTTCAGAGTTTCTACTTCTTCTTTCAGCAAATTATTCAAGTCTTGTATGTTATCATAATCTTTTTTCAGCAGTTTGAATTGTTCTTGCTGAGCCATGATCTTACATTTAAGTATATTCATTTCTCCTTCATTTTCACTTCTTTGGTGGTTTTTTAACATATTTCTTTCTTGCCTGACTCTTTCAAGATCCCGTTTCAATGTTAGCATTTCAGCATTCAATTTTGAGTTTTTATCAGTTAATATTTTAGTACTGTTTTCTAACTCAATTACAGCATCCTTTGCATTGAGCTTTTCTTTGAGTAATGTAGCTTTCTCGCTTTCCAGAGCTTTGATTTGGAAATTTAAACTTTCTATTCCACTTTTGTTGTGTGAAATATTTTGTAATAAATCACTTTGTTTCTGGTTTTCAATTTTCAAATCTTCTACAGTTTTCTCCATCAAAATACTCGATTCACGGAGATCGTTAATAGTTTTAATATTGTCATTAAGTTGCTCTTTCAGTACTTTATTTTCATTGATAAAAGCAGGAATTTCTTTTTCTCTTAATTGTTGGTTTTCAATTTTGATAGCATCAAGTTTTTGTTTTATGTTTGTAGTTAGTTTTGAAGCTTCATTATATTGGTATTCTATTTCCCCTATCTGAGCTTTTAATAACTCTTTTTCTTGACTATCTCTTTCACTTAATTGTTTAGTTTCAAGTTTGTGCACTTTTAACTCTTTTTCGAGGTTTAAATTTTGTTGTGAAATCTCATTGTTCTGCTGTTCTAAGTTTGATATTTCTGTTCTTAGGACTTGGTTTTCTTGAATTTCATTTTGAATTAATCTATGGTTTTCCAACTCAAAGGCAGCCAGCTCTTCTCGGAGCGTAACATTTTGATTTGAAGCCACACTATATTGTTCTTGTAATTTAGTTACATTGGCAATTAAAATATCTTTTTCTTTTTGTGAACTATCAATTTCAACATTATTCTCATTCGACGTAGTCTTCAGTTTTTTTAGTTCTTCATTTAAAATCCGAATCTCTTCTTTCAAAGCGGAATTTTCACTATTTAGATGGCGTATTTGATCATCTAGTACTTTAGAGGCATTGATTATATCAGTGCGCCATTTAGGAATGTTTTCTGAATACTCCTTTACAGTTTTGGTCAGTATGTAACGAGAGTTTTTAAGCTGATTTATACAAGCTGCACACTTAAGAATTTTATCTTTGTAACTTCTTAATTTAACATTTGCTTTTTCTTTTTTGCTCTTCTCAGATTCATAAAGCTCATTTATTTCTTTCACTTTACACGCAAACTCTTCATTTTGATTTAGCTTCAACGTTTCAGCATGTTCTAATTGTGACTCTAATTCCTTTATGGTGTGGTTCAACTCCTCGATTGTAAGTTTCAGTTCTTTGTCTGTAACAATAGAGGAGTGAACAGTTGAGAGTTGAGAAAGAATAAAGTTGCCTGTAATAAATACTATAATTTTTTTTTTCTTGTAGATTTTTTTCGACTATGTTCCCGTAACTACGTTTACAATTAATTTATACATATCGTAAAAAAGAAATAAAATGTGTTATTATAAAACACTAGCTTTTGCCCGCGGCTTTGCTCGTGTCTTGTAAGGCACTGGCGTAAGACCTAAGCGTATATATAAAAATTTTCATCCCCTATATGTCCAACGAATAAAAATTTAAATGAACATACTATTATCCTAACTTTCAACACCTTGGGGACGGAATTTTGATAAATCCTTCGTCAGCAGACGCCTATATAATATGAGGAATACGTGTGCGAAATTATAAGTTTCTAGCTTGCTTTAGGTAGGCTTTCTTTCTAGGTTTGGAAAGTGTCCCATCCAGGGCGCCACCCAAATGCACAAAAAAAATTGGCAGTCATAGGGACTACCGATAGAAGTGAAAACATATAACTCAGAATTTGATAGCTCACTTTGGAAACTACGCGGAAATCTAGGTAGTAATGATGAAAAATCTGTGTGGTGGGCCAAAATAAATTTTCACTTCAAAAAATTATTCCAATCGATCCAGCCGTTTACGAGTTCAGTGACATACGCACGTACAGTAGATTAAATAAAAAAGATAACGCAGTCCTAAAAAACAATTTTTCTATAAAGTCGCGTATCGACCTGTCGACTACCATTATTTATCATCCCTAAGCAAAGCAACACCAAACCTACTAACGCTCCTTCGCGGCTGGTCACTACAGGCCAAGCGCACCCCTTGTACTTACAAACTACTTGTACCATAGGCGACTCAGAGACTACGAAGACCTTCCAAAACATGGTTTCAAGTTTTTTTTTATTGTCCTGATATAATGACTGGGCTCTCGGGTTTATCCCTAACAAGTAGTGGGTCAGGGCTCTCTTATCCTACTTATTTTACAGTCTATCTTATAAATATCTCTTAAAATTTACTTACGAGGGTGCGTTTTTAAGTTCGCGGAATGAGTTATTAGGAGGGGGTGATTTGGCTCATTAGGATCGTAACGTGTTCAGTGACTCATAATTAGTATAAATACGAGGTTTCATTGTTATTAGACAGTTAGTCTTTGAGCTATCGTCAACCAATCAACATAATCGGGAGTGAATGCTCACGCCCCCGCAAAAACAGCAGCGCGTAGAGTTTTCACGTGCATTTTTGGACCTCTGTAATGAAGACAAGGATGGTGTTTTAAGTCGAATTGTTACTGGAGACGAAACTTGGGTTCATCATTATGAACCTGAATCGAAACGAGACTCTATGCAATGGCATAAAAAAGGCACAGCACCCCCAAAAAGTTTAAGGTGTCACAGTCAGCTGGAAAAGTCATGGCAACGGTCTTTTGGGATTCAGAAGGAATATGAATGATCAATTATAAAGATAAAGGTGTTTCCATAACCGGAGAATACTACGCTTTAATATTAGAGCGACTAAAAGAAGCATTTAAGAGAAAAAACGGAGAAAATTTGACGAAAAGTGTGCTGCTTTTGCACGACAACACGGCCTGTCCACAAGAGCCGCGTTGCGTTGGCTGCCCTGCATAAGGTGGGCTTCGATATTTTAAATCACCCACCCTACAGCCCAGACCTGGCCCCGAGTAATTATTACCTGTTTCCAAAAATGAAAAAAGAGCTACGGGGTAAAAAAATTACCACCGATGATGAAGTCAAGGAGGCAGTTACGGTGTATTTTGAAGATAAAGAGAAAACATTTTTTTATAAGGGTATAAATAAATTAATTGAAAGATCTGAAAATTGTATTCGTCTTGCAGGTAAATATGTAGAAAAGGAAAAATAGTTTCGTATTTTTATTTCCGCCCTTTATCCCCCATTCCGCGAATATAAAAACGCCCCCTCGTATATGAGGAGCGGGAAGCTGGGAGCTTCTACAAGCGCTCGTCACGAAAAACCCTAAAATTATTGTTATTTAACACTGGTTGAACCCGCTTCATTGTTTCCGTAGGCAGGTGTTGCGAGCGTAAATCAAACCTGGCTGCCCTCGTGGCTTAGTGGTTAGTAGCTCTGCCCGCGAAGCCGAGGGTCGTGGGTTCGATTCCCACCCAGTGCAAATATTTGTGTGATGAATTCAAATGTTTGCACTGTGTTTGGGTGTTTCTATGTATAATAAGTATGTATTTAGAACTATATAAGTATTATATCAGGTATCTGGCCGCCATCATACAGGCTTTGCTTAGTTTGGGGTCAGATGGTGTTGTGTGTGAATTGTCCACCAATATTTATTTATTTATTTAAACAAAGAATTTCTTTTAAAACTTACTCTCTCCTATCCTACTAATATTATAAATGTCAATGTTTAGATGTTTGTTGCTCAATCACATCCTAACGTATGAACGGATTGGGCTGTAATTTGGAACACAGTTAGATTATAGTCTGGAAGAACACATAGACTTTTTATCCCGATAAAACAACGGGAACGGGAACTACGCGGGTAAAACCGCGGGGCGTTGCTAGTAAGAAATAAATAAATGACTGTGCGCAATTTTAGCTGATAAATATCCTGGAGTGTATTCAAAAGTATTGGTTGGGGTCGTACAGCCTAGACAGCGCCACATAGATGAAAATGAGGCGCCCGTTTGCGGTGTCCAGTGTCTGTCCCTGGGTTTTTGGCAAAACATAAGTAGCACATAAGTAGCCAGCCGGATACTGTGCGGATTGCGTAATTATTTAAGACGCTGACAACAGCCAAATGGCACTTTTTTCAATACCAATTTAGCAAAATGTGTATGGTTTGAGATAATGAGTAAAATATATGTTATTCTTGAACATATTTATGAGTGACCCGAGGTCATAAATACAAGATTTGGTAAAAAAATCACGATAGAAAAAATTCGTAAACAAACCTCTAAAAATTAGTTTTAGACTTAGATATCAGTGTAATTAGGACACGGACACTAGTATTTTTTTAAATTATGACGTATTATATTTTGACAAAGGACATTGCTGGTTTATATTTTGGTTTAATTAAAAAACTCACACTTATTTAATTGTTTTTAAAAAGTCGAAACGTATCGCATCTTCCTTCTCTTTCACTCTTATAAGATCTGACAGTGTCGGAAGAGACGTCTTGCTACACGGACGC
The DNA here is from genome assembly GCA_963693475.1 of Ectropis crepuscularia. Taxonomy (NCBI): domain Eukaryota; kingdom Metazoa; phylum Arthropoda; class Insecta; order Lepidoptera; family Geometridae; genus Ectropis; species Ectropis crepuscularia. The sequence continues at coordinate 17,675,643 of OY856339.1, read as the reverse complement.
ACGTCGCTCTTTGCTCCGTTCGCCGTTCAATATTCAATAAATAAAAATTATCAATTCTTACAAACGTTAATTGAGTTCATATGGTCTAAAAATTTGACACCTTAGTAATCAGGAAGTTTGGCTCAACGGTTAGAGAGCAACGTAAGTCAGCGGTGGACGGATGTAACACTGAGGTCGAACCTCACCACTGTGAAATCTTTTTGCATGTTTTTTTTCATAACATTGTTGTTAGATTCTTTCTCCGATGTTTTCAAGCTTTTATACTATACTAGCGGCCCGCTCCGGCTTCGCTCGAATAATAACCTAGATATCAACTGCAGCGCCATCTGCCGTAGCCTATGTTACTCGGGAATAATGTAGCTTTCAAAAGGTGAAAGAATTTTTGAAATCGGTCCAGTAGTTTCGGAGCCTATTCATTACAAACAAACAAACAAACAAACAAATATTTCCTCTTTATAATATTAGTATAGATTAAAATTTAGTTTCACCTGTCCCGAAGCCACAGATTAGAAAATAGTTACTACGAAACCGGATGCTTATTATCAAATCTTGCAAAAAGTTGAAATCTCGCATTATAGGTACGTGTGTAAATTTTATTGCAAACAATGGTATGAAAATTTTATGATGCTGATCTGATGATGGAGCCGGAAAGTTGCCATAGGAACTCAGGAATTGAAAGACATAGCCCCACCGAGTTTGGACTTATTTTCTTTGTCTTGACGAGTACTTTGGTGATAGATGGTAACCAGGGTCTGATGATGGAGCAGGAAGGTGGTCATAGGAACTCAGTAATTAAACGACATAGCTCCACCGAGTTTGGACTCGTTTTTTGTCTTGACGAGTACTTTAGTGCTAGATGGTAACCAAGGTCTGATGATGGAGCTGGGAGGTGGTCATAGGAACTCAACAATTAAACGACATAGCTCCACCGAGTTTGGATTCGTTTTCTTTATCTTGACGAGTACTTTAGTGCTAGATGGTAACTAAGGTCTGATGATGGAGCTGGAAGGTGGTCATAGGAACTCAACAATTAAACGACATAGCTCCACCGAGTTTGGACTCGTTTTCTTTGTCATAACGAGTACTTTAGTGCTAGATGGTAACCAAGGTCTGATGATGGAGCTGCAAGGTGGTCATAGGAACTCAGTAATTAAACGACATATCCCCACCGAGTTTGGGCTCTTTTGATTTGTCTTGAGAAGTACTTTGGTGCTAGACGGCAACCAGGGTCTGATGATGGAACTGGAAGGTGGTCATAGGAACCCAGCAATTAAACGACGTAACCCCAATAACCCCATCGAGCTTGGGATCATTTGATTTGTCTTGACGAGTACTTTGGTGCTAGATGGTAACCAGGGTCTGGTGAAGGTGCTGGAAGGTGGTTAAGGGATGACAGTAATTAAACGAGTACATTGGTGTTAAATTCTAAGACGCTGTTAAAGTCTACGTTATGGCTCATCTATTCGGGAGAACGGTGACTGCCGATTCGGACCCCCACGCGCACCACTCGATGTCAGCGTGTAATGCCGCTAACTTATAAAAGATGAAGGAAAAAATCGTGAGGAAACCGACATGTAAGTACCTAGAGTGTAGGTACACCTCATGTGACATTTACCAACCCATACTTGGTTAGCGTGGTGGATTTATAACCTAGCCCCAGCCTAGATCTCTCCTTGCGAGTGAAGGCCCAGAGTCCCAGCAGTGAGAATAAATAGTGGGTTGCTTACGCAGATTGTAACCAGGTCTGATGATTAAGCGGAAAGATGGCCCTACGTAGTTTAATTTTGCAAGAGACGTCATTTCTTTGATACTACATTTTTAGATTTGGCGATGTATTGAAAATAAATCGCTGCTTTGAGACAAAAGAGCCACAACTCAAAATTCAGTTATTTTATTTTTCAACTTTCCTACTTCTGACGATTTTCTACCATTCTCTATGTATTTTAATTGGCTATTACTTGATTATTTCTACATTGTGTTAAAATTAATAATCATAAGAATAAAATTAATATAAATGTGTGGAAGCGGGGTTTGTATAAAATAGACATGATTTTTACCGTTTTCATAGATATTGGTACGGGATACTTCATTCGTTCATTCGACTTGCACTTGGCTTATTTTATATACATTTTGATATATCTTATGTATCATGTAAAAATACCGTGTAATTAGTCTCTTAGCCCTCTAAAACCCATTAACCTTACCCAGCTTCGTCGGATCGACGATGCGAATGTGAAAAAAAAAATCTAAATTTTAAGTGCGCTGTCGCACCCATTGCTGCTTCCGTATAGTCTTAGTTGGGCCGTTGCCCTCATAACACACGGTAATATTTCTTATATGGGAGGCCTGTGAGAGCCAGACCAGCAACCATGACTCGTCGAATCGACGAAGTTTTGTATTAATGACACTTTTTTACAATAAGGAAGTTTCTAATTGGATAAAATCAAAAAATGATTACATAGATTTAAAGATAATAGAAATAAATTATACAAACTGCAAAAAATACTTGGATATCTCAATAAATGACGAATCTGTGAACATTTTAAAATTACTAATTAAAAATCAAAAAGCCGCGCGGCGCGTTCACCGTGTGACGTCACGAGCTACGACGCGGTCGCGCTGTAGGTTAGAAAGGACGCAATAGAATCTGATTTCGCGGCAGAGAAACCAAAATTTCGTGCTAATACCATTTCGAATGTGGTGACGTATAGCATTGACACTATTATCATAGTTTAAATTGTTTTATTCGCAGACGATACCTCTGTGTTATTTAAAGTTAAGAGAGGGGGGCAAATGGATTACTGTTGTATCAATAAAAGTTTAAATATTTTGAGCGACTGGTTCGACGCCAACAACTTAGCTTTAAATCCGGGAAAAACAAAACGCATACGTTTTTCACTGTCAAATTTACAAAACTTTAACGTGAAAATAGCTATAAAAGGTCAAATAATTGAACAAATCCAATCCACGTTATTTTTAGGAATAATCATTGACTCCAAACTCCAATGGAGTCCTCATATAAATAAATTGGCGGACAAACTTAGTTCAGCTGCACATGCTGTTCGCCAAATAAGAGGAATATCAGATGTGGCAACTGCCAGGCTTGTTTACCATGGATACTTCCACAGCATAATGTCTTACGGTATATTATTGTGGGGTTCGGCGGCAGAAATACAATATTTGTGCTACAAAAGAGAGCAATACGTGCTATCTATAAGTTAGGCCCGAGACAATCTTTGAGAGATTTATTTAATACAATTGGAATCCTCACAGTGCCATCGCTTTACATATATGAGTGCATCATGTATGCTAGAAAAAATAGATGTCACTATGCTAATAAGTCCGATGCATCGCATTATAAAAATAGACATGTGTATCCGCGTTGTAGATTACACGAGACGCACATTTCTTTCATAAGAAACAGTGTTCGTTATTATAACATTGTTCCAGAAAAGGTAACACGCCTAAATGAGACAAAGTTTAAAAATGAAGTCAAAAAATATCTGGTATGCAGGGCTTACTATGAAGACAAACAATTTTTAAAGGACAAAAATAATTGGACAAAATCATTTTCTACACGTACATTGACATACATTTTGTAATATCTCTTTTATATGTATATATTTTTTTTAAATTCAAGTTTTAATATAATTCTGTCGTTTTCATACATTCTGACAACGCCTCTCTACAGCTGCATTGAACTGACTAGGCCCAACTGAATAGCCGCTATTTATTTTTAAATTATTTTCTTTTATATACTTCTTTATAACTTGAATATAATTTAAATTTGTATAGTATAATTTAAATTTGTTGATTTTTTTAAACTATTCTTTGTATTTTGTAAATGACGCTACCAAGTGTATATCTGTTAGAATATGGCTTTAGAATATGGCGATACCAGTCCATGTAAAAAAACTTTGAAAGACCATTACTCAGCTCCAATTTGACGTACATTAAATCTGATTGAACCAATACCCCTGAGGTATGGTAATGTTTTAAAAAAGTGACAACAGATCTTTGGCCGCTGAAGGAAATGGCACCACTAATCCGTATAAAAATACACAGAAAAACAAAAGCCAAAACTCAGTTCCGATATGACTTACAGCAAATCTGATTGCAAAAAAAACGACGCCAACTTTACCCAAACCCTTTTATATAAAACGAATTTATACTCATGTAGGATATGTATGTATACTGAATGTAATTATTATTTTTTGTTACTTTGACTGTCACAAAACCTTTTTACAAATGTTGTTGTAATTGACGAGACTCCTTTACAGCTGAAATTTTAATATCTACATTGTTATTTGACATTTTAAAACCATTTAAAACAAAGACATTTGCATGATATAAATAGGCTTGTTTCCACTAAGAATTAATTGGATGGATTAGAGGTTCTTACTATTGATTAAGATATAGAGATTTAAAAAAATAAAACAGTTTATCAAAATAAGTAAAGATTATTAATATTTTTAGTAAAGAAAATCTGAAAAAATAGGCATTGAGTCACGTGACAGTTAACACCAATCAGAAAATGTGACGTCACACCGTACTAAACATCACTAGACACTAGACATTACTAATGTTGTTGACTGTAATGATGTAAATGTATAAAAGTTGACAGTACTAATATTATTATTTTTTATTTTTATTTATTCTTCGCCATGGATACTAGTTCTTCAGCCGCTTAACTGAACTAGTTTGTTATTGTGTTACCACTATTCTTGAGGAAAAGTGACAGTTTTTTTAACATTTACATTACTAAGATTATATATACTGTGTCAAATGCTTTCATCAAAATGATCTTCACAAAAATACATTCTTGATTTAGTGGCCATCATTCCTCTTCGCAAGCGTTTGCCACTTTTTTCGCATTTGTGGATCGTTTGGAACATAGATGAATAATTTGTTTGGCGTATTTATACTTGTGCTTGTAAACTGGGGCACTATGCAGTTCTTGTAATACGAGGGATTCATTTTAAATTAAAAACGTTGACTAAGTCCTTACACAAACACATATGTTTGCCCCGGCGTGACATCATTCAAGACGCCATAACAGTCTGGAGCGTTTTTGTGCAGAAATTTGTTTGCTTTTTTGAAATGCAAAACACATATTATTGTAAATGTAAGTTTTTTTTCAAAAATATAGATGTTTCGGAATACTATCAACATTAAGCTATATTATTAACCAATTTTTTAAATATAGTACAAAAGCCTATTCCAAAACCTCTTCCATTACAGTTTATAAATGTTTCATTTTACAAACGTTTCGCATGTTTTACATTTTTAAAACATAATAATAACTTTTGAAATAAAAATAATTTTGTAAAATTTTGTTTGTGGACCTTTCGTTACAAAGCAGCAAAATGGTATTGTTGTAAAATCTTGTTTTTCGTGTTGTAATGAGCAATAGTTGTGGATTATTAACTCGCGGGCTCCTCTATTGATGATGATGATAACTATTATGGTTGTATTTAAATATACGTATTTAATGATTGACAACGTTCATAGCGCGTTGAAAACACTAGCTTTCGTCGATCACCGAAGTTAAGCAACGGCCGGCGTAGTCAGTACTTAGATGGGTGACCGCATGGGAATGGGAACACTATGTAATGTTGGCTTTTTGCTGTAGCTACTTTTATGCAATTCATGTTCGTGTCGAATAAATCTATTTGACTTCAAATAGATGAGTGAGTAGCGCTTATAATAATTAAATTATAATTAATATAATTAATATTATAATTAAATTAATTTATTTTTCGAGTGCCTATTGGTGATTTCGAAGTCGGTTTAATTTTGTGTATAAAATAAATTAATTAGTAATAGTGTATTATTGTAATTGTATACCGTACATTCACTAAAATCATTAGACAAAAATTAGACAATCTGGCGAAAAGAAATCTCATTATGTCTGTGAGCGGTGGAAAGTTAGTTATTATTTATAGGCTTTACTCATAAAATTTCGATAATGTTCTTCACAATCTGAAAAAGTGCAAAAAGATATTGAATGAAATTACAAAATATTTTAAAAAGCGCCATCTATGATCTTCGCGCGGTAGCTTTTTGTTTTCATCAATACTAACTAATAATGTAGTCGGCTGAACGCGGTTTGCATGTGGGGGCGCTGCCTTATCGAAGTTTTAAAGAGGCGTGGCTTAAATTTGAATTTGTGAATTTCATTTATGTGTTGTCAGCACCTTAATTAAAAAACATTCTACCATAGTTTATTTTGTTTCACAAACAAAAAATTACGAAGATACATAGAAGTATACTTAGTGCTTAAAAGTTTCGAGTGACGTAACTTTATTGTCCAATTTTTTGCATTACGTGACGTCACAACCCCCTCCAGAAGTTAGATGATCTACTTATATTTTTGTCAACTGTTATTAATAATTTGATGAAACAAAAAATAGATCGCCCCGCGGTTTTACCCGCGTAGTTTTCGTTCCCGTTGTTTTCAGTAATAAAAATTAGCCTGTGTACTTCCAGACTATAATCTATAGGTACATAGACTATAATATTAATCTGTGTTTCAAATTTCAGCCCGATCCATTCGGACTTTACCACGTGAACTTTGTAAAAGAGGGCTCAACTTCAAACTCCAAGAACAAGCCTTACTCAATCCTGGGTTCAGCACCTGATTGGACTATTTTAATGGACACTTATGAAAAGCACTATAAAATCCCAGAGGATTTTACGTATTTTTAGTGACGAAACACCCACGTGTTTCGTCATCCAGACCGGACATTTTTCTTTTTTCTAGAGCTACGAAACGCGTAGTCCTTGTGGAACTTACCGTACCGTGGGAAACTAATACACCTAAAGACCACGTGATGAAACAAAATAAGTATTACGACCTTCAAAACGAATTAACAAAAAAATAATTTATACGCTGTAGAAGTAGGAGCGAGAGGTATACCAGCAAAATCTCTCTATAACCTGCTTAAAGACCTGGGCTTGTCCAGAAGTGTAGTAAGTTCTATACTAGAACGAGTATCTAAAGCTGCACTAGTAGGATCATATCGGATTTGGCTGGGCAGGGAGAGAAATACGAGTAGTGAAGGTGAGTGTTGACGTACGTCACTAAGGGGCCCCTTTTAAACTACGCCCGAGTCACAAGTCTTGGGGTCTACTCGAGATTTCTCTCTCTGTCACACGATGGACCTGCACCGTGAATCCATGGAATGCTAAGAAGTTCGTCTCTGTCACAAACAACCAAACATTGGCATTTATAATATTAGTAGTAAGTAGGATAACTAATGCACAATGTATTTAAGGTACTTAAGTGGACGAGGAGTAATGCTGTAATGCTTGAAATCACTTCACAATTAAGACATTTTTTCTGGTTTCTCGTAAAAATAAAAGATAAAAAATGGTTATTGTGGGTTATCCATCCCTAAGAGATAAGATTTATACCATTCCAGACTTTTTGTAGACCTTCTTCTTAAGGTGTATAATACTATAGTACATTATTTTGATCTAGGTATCTCATAGGGTTTAGCCAGCATTTACAATATAAGCACCAAAAAATGAGTTTATTTACACCATCACATTAGAAACCTCTGAAATTATCAATATTTCTCCACTATATTATGCATGTATTATACATACTATAAACCTTTCTCTTGAATCACTCTTATCTAAAAACCACATCAAATCTGTTGCGTAGTTTTAAAGATCTAAGCACACATAGGGATCGACAGACAGCGGGAAGCAACTTTGTTTTATACTTTGTAGCAAAGTATGTATTTACAACTAAATAAATAACTATCATATCAGCTATCTGGCTCCCATAGTACAAGCTTCGCTTAGTCTGGGGTCATATCCTATTGTGTGTGAAATCTCGACCAGTACATTTTACATCATATTTCATACCTACATATATTCTAAGACACCATAAGTAAAATTTAGAATTATTGAATCAATAATTCTAAATTAATTAATTCACTTTCATTCTCATTTAGTACTCTTACAAAAAAATATCACACTACAGTGAACTAAAGTACCTGATTGAACATTTTCTTCCAGAATCTTAAGCTGTTCCCGTTGTTGTAGACCAATGTTATTAAATTCTGCAGTACGAGCTTCAATTTCTGTCAATTGATTGATCAGCTGTTCATTCTCTTCTATGAGACGATTATTTTGCCTTTTTAGTGAAATTACTTCACTGTCCAGATCCGAGTGTTTAATGTTGATATCAGCAATGGCTTGATCTTTGATGATCAAATCTGCTTTATATTTATTAATTTCAGCTTCATAATTTTGGCATTGAGCAGTTAAAGCTTTGATTTTACTTTGTGCTGAATCTACTTCAGTGATAATGTTTAATTTTTGTTCAGTCAGTGAATCCACTAGCTCCTGTAGGGTTTTAAAACCGTCCAGACAATCTTTTTTCTCAGATTCACATTTCTCCAGCTGAAGTTTGTAACTTTCCACTTCATTTTGACACTCTAAAATAAAATTTCATAGTATTTTAAAGAAAGATAAGTATAAAAATAATTGCAGTTAGTTACTATCAATAACAAATAAAATATTGTAAAACTTTTCCATTTTCTTCAGTAAAAATAAGAAGTAAGTATGTGACTTTGCTCTCACATAATAAACACATTTTAAGATATGCCAAAATATGCATACATACACAATATTGTTTCAGTAAATTAATACTTTGAGGGTAAACAAACTTAACAACAAACATACATACATACATACATACATACATACATAGACTGTTAAACACATTACCACTCCTTTGCGTCGCGCAGTCGGGTAAAAAATATCAATAAGTTCTCATATAAAATCGCTATACATTTTATTAGCTGAGAGCATATAAACAAATAAATATATGACTTTTTGATTTAAATCATAAGATGCATGCAGATACATAAAGTAATTTGCATGCATTTAACTTTTTTTAGTATTAAAGAGAGTATTTAGAGTTAATATACAACATTTGATATTATTTTTAATTAATCTTTTTTTATCAAGGCATTATCACTGTACAACAACTGATGGTCATCAATGTGGTGATTAATAATATTTTACGAACCTCCTACTAACCTTGATACGATACTAAGATACTAACCTTGTTTCACTTGCTTTGCTTTCTGAGCTATAACAAGCAAGCCTTTACACTTAGTAATGAGATCTTCTCGACTTAATTCATCAAATGGACTTTTTTTAATGGACGTTGGATCTTGATGCTAAAACAGAATAGTTTAAGCTGCTACAATTTTTGTTGGCAAATCAATCAAGTTAGCCCAATGTGATAATTAACCTACTCTAATCCCACTTTTTGTGGGATTGATACATCTCAACTTTCTTCACTCATCTCTATCATTTGTCATGTTTGTGAGTTGACAGTTTAGTTTTCTTTGACACAATCTACCTTTTTGTTGGAATACTGTTACCACAACATTTGATTCCAAATACTTTTAAATTCACAGCTCTTTTAACTTTACCCCTACATACAATAACTTAGTACCACAGTATAATTCTAAAATTGCTAAGATTATTAATATTAGACAATTCAAAAGAAAGTTGACTGTTGATTTGCAGATCAGAATTTAACCAACATTAAAATTATAAGTCCCATGTTGCTGATCCCAATAAAACGAAAAATGGACACTGTGTGGCACTTATTTATATTCTATGGATACGAAAATATGGTAAAGTAAAAAGACAGCAGGCTCTTGTAAGTATCAATAAACATGCTATAAGTAAAGCTATCTTGAACAGTTGAGAGGGTATAATTAACCATTTACAACACTTTCGTGTAACTTATAGGTGTATCAGATAATTGTTAATGTCGACAGTTAAAGTGAGGCACTTCGTCTAAATACATAAATATTATCATAGTCGACAAACCGAGGTTCCCGGAGACTCCATGCTGGCGTTTAATAGCTCACAAATTTCATACTTTGACTGTACTGTAGCTAATAGCAGTCCATCGTTTAGTGGAAATTAAATTCACTAATTAGAAGCAATACTAAACATCAATAAAATAATTCACGATCAATTTCGTAATTACACTTTTCATTTTCATTTCACATAATATTACAAGTACATGTTGTATGAATGATGAAGTAAGCAAATAAAGATGACAGCATGACAGTGACAATAAATACAGATCAGACGTTAAAAAAAACACGAAAAATAAAATTTAATGATCCAAGCATCCAAGGCAATAATATTTCTATTTTTTTTTTTATCTAACCCACTGCATTATAAAAATCTCGGCATTCAGTTTAAATAAAGTAAAGTGGTTGATACTTATTTAATTATATGACTTTGATCTTATTATTGGTTGAGTTTTTGAAAATTATATATGTACAATTATTACATCCGACTGGTAGGACAATCTATCCAAAATCTTTTCACGCTATCTTTTTTTGATTCCCACCAAAATTCATCCATAGACAATGAGAAAAATTAACTACAAATTTGCCATGTTTTGAAAATTCGATCTATTCGGCACCTTTCTAAAAAATCGGCATATTTTTATGGCCGCTACCATTGAAGTCTTAAAACACTAAGAAGCGGCACGCGCTATGCTACGATCCCAATGCAAAATCAGGTGACGTCTCTTGATTGAGTGTCAGTCGCAACAGGAGCCACAAGTTGAGTGGACGTTCGCTAACAATTCAAAAAAATCCGATATGAGCCGTAATAATGTCTTATTCTGCTTTTGCAAGGTGCACAAACAGTTCAAAGACCAAGAACAAGTTCCATGGTATCACTTTTCATGCGTAAGTACTCTAAGTACACAAAATCTTTAATTATTTCCATAACAGTTCAATGATTATTACATCTAAAATTATTTTTCTGTTGTAAACAATTTTACAATTGGCCATTTCTAAAAAGAGACAGATATACATACAGCGTAAGAGTGCAACACGAACGGCGATATGTTAGTTGCGGCTATTTTGTCTCTTTCACGCCAGTGCATTTGTATGTCTTTCTATTCTTGTCTAAAAAAATATCTAAACAAATGTGATGTATAGCTATCTCATTTGCACCTACTGCTTACTTGTCATGATGTCTTTGTCATTCATTCAAACGTCTCTCACGATGCAAGTGAAGCTGTGTGCACATTGCGTATACTTGTGTGATATTTTCGGCATATTATGCTGTCTTTTTATTAGAGCGTACCTTATCTTCGTTTACTTAGTTTCATTGTGACGGGACCACCAGGCGTGGCCACGTAACAGTAGTAGAGGGACACAGGGCACAAGAACGGAGTATTCTAATCACGTTCCTTTAAGAAAAATTAACAATAAATAATTACTCACTTTTGAATAGATAAATATATTTATAATATTTATACTAAGATATTGGGGCTTCACTATTTAAATTATTTGTTTTCCTCAGATTTATAACAATATTAACATGAAGACTTGTCCGGGGTTAGAGGATGACTAAGTCTCCGTAGACATTGGAGCGATCCAGAGGCCAGGGATGGCTTCTTTCCGTTTGACTCAGGCTGAAGAGCGGTGTGTGACCTCTCAGGGTAACGTTGGACTGTTTTGAGCACTCATTCTGTGGACACAAAAGGTATAAACTTTAGTGATTTTAAAATAACTGTTCTGAAAGCTATGGAAGCTTATTTAAAAGTTGGGTATAATTGAGTTGTTCATACAGAAACTGAATGAATGATTAGTAAACTAATATAATAACTTGGATTGAATTTATTGTATAAATATTGTTGTACAGGCAATACATCATATTTAAATTCATATGTTATCAAGGAATGATCTATGTATTAGGTTCTGTAAACCAACGATTGTATTGTGTATTAACAAAAGTTGTTATTGTATTATGCGTTGAAAAGTAACATTGTAAAGGATCTGTTATTATAAAGGTAGTCTGTTATTATAAAGGCAATTTTTGCTGAAACTAATTGAGAGCTTTGAGCTATATAACGGAAGAATTACCCTGATGAGTACCTGCTTTGTATCAGAAGATATCGTCGTTGTTTTTCGAATTGATTTGCGGCGTATTTACGTTTCACAAAACACCAGGAAGTTTGCGAGATGTCCATGGCGAATTTGATGAGCACTGGAAGCAACACTGATAATGTCTGGAATGCAGGAGATATTTCACTATTCACAAATTGGAGACTACACATATTTGGATTGAGATCAAAAAAATAAAGGGAACGCGATAATTGAATTTTGGATTGTTTACATAGAAGTAGCGCGAATTTAAAATGTCAGAACAAGACAGCGCGGAGCGAAAATTGCCAAGCTTAAAAAATTAATTATGAAATAAAGAAGATAGAAAATATAAAATTGGAAAAACTAATGATTTAATTAGTGAAATTTTGAATAAAATCATTATTTTATTGGATAAATCTTTCTGGATATCTGGATATTAATCTTGCTCTGATGTATGGCTAAGACGGGCGTAAGAGTTCACGAAGTACGGTAGAACGAGAATGTCGGCCTCTTTACTGTATTGCGCTATGATGGTATAGCTGAAAAGACGGATTTTGTTTTTCTGGCTGATGACATGGAATTTTACGAAAAGATTCGAGAGGAAGTCCGTCGAGAGAAGAAGAAAAAAATTTGGATTTTTGAGAAAAAGTTGATTTAGTTCCATGAAAATTAAATTTCAAGAATAAGTTTGATTAAAAAGTATTACCTGATATGGAAAAACTATATGACCAACTATAACATACAAGATGTATTTGTATATCGAGAAGCGAACTCCGGTGAGTTGTATATGTACTCCACTTCTATAATCTGTGATGTACTCATAGTCTGCGTTGGTTTATGTATTTTACCTGGACTAACTTGATAATATGCTGAAAAATCTATAATTATATTTCACTGATCCTTGTACAATGGAGAACTCTATAGGTAAAATAACAGTATAACGCTTGCTGTCGTCATAACTCTAGTAATTCATGGTTCCACGTTTGCCTGATGGAGAGTGGTTAAAATAACATAGCGACATATACTTTATATAAGAGCATAACGCTAAATTAATTGATGTTAGAACTATGTTGAAGGATTTTCACTATTGCCTGGTGTACTTATAGCACATACTTCCACATAGCGGTATAGACACGGCTAGTATAGTAATACTAGGTATCTGACGGTTGAGTTTACAAGTGTAATGTTGTAAGAAACTCGCTACAAAGGTGTGTAGTATGTCTTATTTTCAGATACGTGATTTCCATTGTGTGTAAAATTTGTTTAATTGCCTGATGTATAGCGCATACCTACTTCCACATAGTGGTATAGACACGCCTAATATAGTAATACTATCTGATGTTTGAGTTTATAAGTGTAACGTTGTAAGAAACTCGCTACAAAAAGTGTGTAGTATGTCTTATTTTCTTATATGTGATTTCCATTGTGTGTAAAATTTGTTTACTGTGCTGCATGATTTTGCTATAATCGCTTACTTGAGATTTTACTACTTTGAATGTAATACAGTTTTGCTCTGTATATCTGATGAGAAGATATATTAACTTAGGAACTGTTTAAAAATATCATGTAGGTATAACATGATATTCAATGATGTTAAACGTTGATGAAGATTATTATTATTTTGCTTGACTGGTTTCTATTGATAAATATTAAATTTGAATTCCACCGATTATCTGATGGAACGTAAATTGCTACAAGTAGGTATAGTTTATCTAACGTCACGAGATCGTTTATACTAATTGTGTACATTTGAGCTGGAAGATAAAGTTGTTCCATAGTCAGCTTAATACCAATTCTTAAAAATTAAAAGATACATAATTTTGTTCGATAGTCTCGCTGATTTGAGTTTCTCCATGTACCTTGAAAAGTTTAACAATACTTATCACTTTATGCAGAAGTCTGCTAATTTTCGGACATTCTTTTAATAGTCATTCACGTGAATGCATTCGGATACCTGGCTGAAGTGGGGTTGAAGATGTTTTAAGCTATGTCCTTAAATTATCTGATTGGATCGGTTGCATCTTGGTTAGACCTTCCTAACGGAAATGGGGAACGTCTGCCAACTCTACATTGAAATATAACAGCTCAGTAGAAGCTAAAACCTTCAAGGATGCATGGGAAGCGTAATCTTTGAGGCTTATCTAACAAATTGATTTGTATAATTCGTACAAACAAAAAGCCCGTGCTCCAATACGCGTTTGATGGCGCCAGTTTTATTGCCCTTCTTTCTGGTTGTCTAGCTTAGAAGGGTGGTCGAGTCATTGAAATCCGGAAGTTGGCATCCTCGTGGAGCGCTTCTGTTAGGGGCAAACTATATAAAAATACAATAAATAACCTTTGAAATAACCAAAAAAAATAAAAAAAACTTTGAAATTAAAAATAACCAAAACAAATTTATATCTAATAATAATACATAACAAACAAATAAACTTTAAATAAATAAACGTTCAAAACAAATCTCAACAACTCTTTTCTTTACTACTATTAAGAACAAACACAAGTAGATAGACAACGTTCTAATTAACAGCACAATTACATTCAGAACTAAGCTTGTAATACTCTATTTGTAGAAAGGAATTAATTTTGATTCATAAAATCGCATGCTGTTAGTTATAACTATTATTCTGATCCTATAGAACTCATAATTAAAGCTAATGTTCATACAAGTCACTTTCTCAAAAATACACTTGAATATTTTATTTCAATATTACATTGTTTATAAGAAATAATTTTATCTAAGTCTGGTGCCTTTTTCTCAATGCTGGTATTATTAGTTTTCCATGATTTAGCCAGAGAAAGTAACTCTAATGAATACATGTTTTAATTTAACGACATCTATATTATTACTTGAGAACTAATCTGATTTTTCTGTAGGATATCCATACCTAATATACCTATTTATCTTGGTTAGAAGACTTGATAATATGAGAGTTGATTTGGGTTATAAATTAATAGTAATTGTCTCTAAATAAACTGATGATAGATAAGTAACTACAATTAACTTACAACTTTAAAATATTCTGAGAGATAAGTTCTAATACCTGCCTGATGTTTTGTTGTAGAACTTTGTTTGGGAGACTTGAGTAATGTAGAATATAAGTTCAATTTTATTCAAGATTTTGCTTCTGTTAGGCGTAGTAGTTGTTAGGCTTATACATACTTACTTAGGTTGACAGAAATTCCTTGCTTGGGTTATCTCGAATCACAATGTAGAGTCCTATATTACCACTAGACGATCATATGGCCAATTCAAATATCTACTACAGGGTAAATTATTTCTACAACGCAATTCATATTCCTACAAGGTGATTCTAATTCTACAACAGGGTAAGTTACTTTTATATCATAATTGATTTCTACAATTTTAACTTCTTTAATCTTAGTTTATTACTCCGGACCAACATACATACATTAATCATATAATACATAATACTTTATACTTTGGCGGTTAGATAGTACACATATGGGTCCATTCAACCACTTCATAACACTTCACTTCATTCGAGTCATTTGTAAAATCAAACTTACACATTTTGTTTCTTAGTAGGTAATATTAGTATCAGTAGTAAAAATGTTGTTCTTAGGCAGGATGATTAGAAATTTTAAAAGTTACTCTCCGGTCTTTACATCATCAAAGGCCGCTACTAATACTATTGCCATGACTTCAAGTTTATAAAATCATTGATTTATACCTGTAAATGGAATAACTCTGAAGGCCTGTTCACACCGGAGCGGTATTCGCTACCGCTGTGGGTAGAGGTAAATACCGCGCGGTATTTTGTATGAAGTTCCGCGGTTAATGCGAAAGCGGTACGTACCGCCTGAGTAGGCGGTATTTTTTGCCTGTTTGACGAAACGTTCTAGTATCGCAGGCGGCGAAATCCACTTCGGTGTGAACAGTAATATTACCGCTTACCGGTTTTCTCTACCGCAGGCGGCAGCGAATACCGGTTAGGTTTGAAGTTCAAACCTAACCGGTATTCGCTGAAGTTCAAACTTTGAACAGGGTAGCGATTCTGAAACCATTCGGTTGCATCCGACACGGAATCTCATCTCTCGGTCTCTGTCATGCTTATAAGATAAGACAAAGACCGAGAGATGAGATTCCGTGTCGGATGCAACCGAATGGTTTCAGAATCGCTACCCTGGCCTCCAAGAAAGTAAATAAATGCAAATCAAATGAAATAAAAGGAAAAATTCTTACAAAACTAAAATAAGAAAGTTTTTCTTTAATTCGTTACTTTAAAAAATTTAGTGTGGTATTACTGGGCATAGTGTAATGGCGGCTCTAGTCATCGTTGCTTTCGTTCCATGAATTTGATTGAAAATTAGTAAATTCTGTAAAAATAATGGGTTTATAGATCTTACGATTTAATGAAATGTTATGCATATGTTTTAACAAATAGTATTTAAAAATTTTGTGGCCTAACATAGCAGGTAACTTGATAAAAACTCATTCAGTAAGTTTCTAGCGATATCTTTTTGTCGCAATTCTAAACCTTTACGAAGCGGGCGCGTCCGGCGACTATGAGTAATGTGGTTTTCTTTTGCGTTTTCTTGTTATGTTTACGCTATAGCAAATCACACCGTTAGATATTAATAACTTCCTTAATTAGACGTCAACATAAGATGCTGGTTTGCTCGAAGAAAGTAATCCTTACAGATGTTTCTGTATTTATCAAAGCTACGAATATTTTGTGTTGCTGTAACATATTATATACCTTTACAGAAATTTTGGAAGGACCTTTACGAAACTATTGAAATTATTTTTTAGGTATAAATTAGTGGTCAGGTCAGGTGATAGATCACAATGTCTAGTGATGAAGATAAGCCTCCCGCGCCACCAGTGCGGCTCACCAGCAATCGAGGGACAGACCGTGGTGACTCTGTAGCTTCTGTTGATATGAGGCCTTTACCAAAAGGTAACTAACTACATTAAAGATTCATTTAGCTATAGTAGTAATGAATCACTGTATAAATTACCTGTAAACAATAGAAACATTCACTCAATTATTTAACTGGTGACATTTGATTGCTTATTGTTACAGAACCTGATGATGCTGGTGATAGGAAAAAGAAAACATTAAAAGCTAAAATAAAGGGTTCAAAAAGTACAGCCCATAATGATAAACCAAATATTAGCTATCCAACTAATTTTGAACATACAGTTCATGTGGGATTTGATGCTGTCACTGGAGAGTTTACAGTAAGTAGTATTATAATAATTCAGAAATAGTTGTTCATATATTTCATTATTATGACTAGTTTTAAGTAAACATGAGAGTTTGAAATGATAGAGGTACATAAATGAATTCCCACAATACTCTTTAAGTGTAGTTGAGTTGACCTGCACTGAGATCCTATTTGTGTTGAAGGGCAATCGCTGATGTAATTTTTTTTAATGCTAACAAGACAGACTACGTGGAATGGGTGGACTAAACTGAAAGATCATGGACAATGCCTTGATATTTAAATCCTGTCAATATTTGCAAATTTTACTAAGCATCCTTCAATTTGTTGTTACTATGATATTTAAAAAATAAAGATAATTTGCTGAAGTTCTGATATGTTACCACTTGACATCAAGTGTACGAAATGGTAGCCAACTAAATATAAGTAAGCTTATCTTTGTATGTACACCTTATTGCACTAGAGGAAAAATAACTGTTTGGGAACTCAATAGGAACTTTTAAAATGTTGACTGAATATTAAAATGATCAGTATCAGAATACTAATAATTTTGCATGCATCATTATTGTCTATTTTGAGGACATAGTCAATACTACATTTACTTAAAAATGGTTGCTCTGTTAATCTTAATCAACTTGTTGTAAAATTAGGGGAATATAAATTATTCTTCACAAAGTTAGTGTAGATTTAATGTTAGTGTGTATCATTGGCGGTTGTAAGGTCACAAGATCATATAAAATATGTTAAATTTAAAATCTACAAAATGTAAAAATATATAATAGTACATAGACCATTTTTTACACTGGAAAACAACTGGGTATATCATGGGGCGCTACTAGTAAAGTCTTTTTTACTTAATTCAGTGTATTTCTATTGGTGACCCCCCCCCCCCCCAAATCTGAGGCTGGGACCGCACATAGTGTGTGTAATGGATTTTTCTTAGTGTGTAATGTTCTAGATTGTGATTCAGAAGGATCTTAAATTATTGTGATCTTGAACCCACAACCATTATCAATAAATAAAACTGTTGGCTATGTTCTGCATTGATGATGTACAAATGCTATTTAGTGTGGAGTACACACATTGAGATTTACCCCTGTCTGCGCTTTTACTGTTTTTGTATTCTTGTAAAAATAGTTCATTTTCAGTGTACAAGTTAAAATAAACCAACACTGTTAATTTGATATCTTATATATAAAATTCTCGTGTCACAGTGTTTGTTTCCTTACTCCTCCGAAACGGCTTTACTGATTTTAACCAAATTTTATATGCATATTCTGTAGGTATGAGAATCGGCTACTAGCTATTTTTCATACCCCTAAGTGACAAGGGTTGTTCACTAAGGCAAAACAACGTTTGCGGGGTCAGCTAGTTTCTCTATAAATTGTCAATTATTGTCAAATGCCAAGAGCTTCCCTATGCTGTCTTGTATTGTACCCAAAGGGTACAATCACTAAAAAAATCCTTCACTTATTGAAATCTATCTATAATGAAACCTATTGAAAATGTTTTTATTTTATTGTTTTATTGAGTAGCTTCATATAGGTATTTGAGATATAATTGATTTTGTTTTAAATTTGAAAGGCATTAATTGTTTATTAGAAACACTCAAATATAAATTAAATTTTATGTTGTGAGAGGTAATGAAGGGATAGAGGTTCTCCAGCTTTGCCATAAGCTTTTGCTTTGCTTTAGTTAAGAAACAGCTTTTTAACTTCTATGAATTATTGTTTTTGTGATTTAGTTCATAATTATGTTAATAATGAAAATAACAAAAAATAAAGAAATAACCAACCACACAAGTAAATTAAATGATTTACCCCATTTATGTAGAAATGTCTACATACCCAACCCACCTTTGCCATTACAAGATATATTACTAGGGTGATACAGCTTCATATCATAAAATGAAAAATTGTTCTGAAATAGTTGGATGTTTAAAGTAGCAATATGTTGAATTATAGCATGTTTTTGACAAATTTTGTCTCTAACTTTATAATATTATGTATATATTAAAACAAATTATATTCTAAATTAATATTATGTAACATATTACCAAGTATGAGCCATGTATAAGTATGGCATGTTACCAAATATCAGTATTCATAGACTATTAGATTATTATTTTAGATTTTAGTGGTTGTTATAAGAGTTGGATAAAAACTATTTGTAAGTCCCTCATGCAAATGAGCTCCATGTATTATCGCTTTTGTTTCAAGCTGCCTATGACAGTAAGTAACGGCTTAAATAAAACATAAATCAACCATGAATCTAGTTTTCTCATTGTTTGAGCAACTATCTAACAACTTGATGGCATTCTGTTTTGTGTTAAATGTTTACTTTTTTCTTTGTAGCATTCCATGGTAAAGCTAGTAGCATGTTTATATAAAAATTTTATGGTACTGCTATAAATTTAGTGTTAATTTTGCTGATTTTTTTTAAATCTAGATGGTTGCTAGTTTTCGTTTTCGAGCAATCCAAATAGATTGCTATAATAATCTTTTATCTGGCAGTCTATGTTGATATATTTGTTTATAATACTATTCAGAATTGTTTCAAACAGAAACAATGCTTATACCAGTGAAAAAATAATACATTTATAACAAATACTGGCTTATCATAAGTCTGTATACATGGATATTTGGACTATTTTCTATACATACTTTAAGACTAGCATGTTTATTAGTAACTTAAAATCAGTGGCCAAATCAATGTAAAGGCAAATGCTGTGCTGTACAATTTGCATGTTGGATATAGTTGATTAAATTGAATTGATCTGTATACAAAAAGTAATGTTTGTTGACCAGGGCATGCCGGAAGCGTGGGCGCGTCTGCTGATGGCGGCCAACATCAGCAAGCAGGAACAAAAGAACAATCCTCAGGCTGTTTTAGATGTCCTCAAGTGGTATGATGCATCGGCAACGCAACCCCCTCCTTCTAAATACATGACTTCTGCCCAGATGCATACAACACATTCAGGTAAGAATAGAGATAAGAGAATAAGCAAATAAAAATAATTCAATTTCTTCAAGTTTACGAAAATTGCGCAGGCGCAATTTTTGCTTCATTTATTAATATATAGATTTGGAGAGCTTGGAGCTTTCATTTAAAGAAACCAGCATAATGATTTCTACTATGTAATATAATAATTAACAAATGTGTATTTAATTAAACAGGATCATCCGTGTCTCGGGTGTCGTCGAGTAGTCCCTCGTCGTCGACGCCCACGGATACGGAGCATCCCGAACCCCCGCCGCCACCACCCTCG
Organism: Ectropis crepuscularia; assembly: GCA_963693475.1. Lineage (NCBI taxonomy): Eukaryota > Metazoa > Arthropoda > Insecta > Lepidoptera > Geometridae > Ectropis > Ectropis crepuscularia. The sequence continues at coordinate 17,655,252 of OY856339.1, read as the reverse complement.
AGGCCTGACCGCACTAAGAGTATTGTAAGTATAAGGAATGATTTTTAAATAAGTGCTACTCTAATAAATTTCCAAGTTCAATTTTTCAAACATATATTATCAAAGAGCAAGCTTCATGTATGCTAAGTAAATATCTACATTAATCTTGTAAACCGGCTCTTGTTTTATGGTAGTAGAGAAATTTACCCAACTAGTATTTATTGACTGGCCTCATGGCTTAGTTGGTAGAAAGTTTGGTTGCAAAGCCGTTAATTGTGGGTTCGATCCCCATTCAGGATAAATATTTGTGTGATGAATTTTATCATTTGTTCTGTGTCTAGGTGTTTCTACTATATAAGTATTATATCAGCTCTCAAAATACAAGTTTTGCTTAGTTTGGGGTTAGTTAGTGTTATGAGATGAATGTCCAACAATACTTATTGGAAATGTTAAATTCCATAAAAGAGGAATTAAAACAATTATACTGGACTGGGTTATTGTCATTGCCAAAATTAAAAATAAAGGCATAGATAAATCTTATTGGTATTTCGACTTGCAGTATACAAAACCGATCGAGGAGGAGGAAGCGCCGCCGCCCCGTCCGGCGCCTGCGCCCGCGTCCCCCCCGCACATCCCGCATCCAGCGCTCACCACGCATTCGGTAAGTTCATCAGTATGTGGCTCTCTATTTTTAGTCCCTTCTCTTTCCACAAATATTTCATTCAAGATTCACTTTAAACATTTGTGTAATAATTGCATGAGGCAATGTGTGTGTGCCTTTTTATTTAGTTTTCTATGAAATCTTTGCAACCAGTTGGCAAGTTTCAAGATTTTGAAGGAAAAATTGTTTTGTTTGTTTTCATATTGTGTACCTAATATATTATGTATATGTCACCGTAAAATTGCAATAACCGTCAGTTTACAATATAACGCGTGACATAGATTGTAATGTAACGGTTTTTTACGATTTTACGTAGGCATAATATACACAATAACATTTAATTAAAACAAAAATTGTACTCTGTGAAAAAGTTCGACTGCTTATCTATCTATATAGGTATATAAAAGCGATACAATATTTTTTTTAAGGTGTAGTTATGTAAACCTATACTATACTATCTTGTATGTTCAGATCTGTAGTCGGGCGGATGTGGCGCCGCCGGCGGTGCTGGACCGCAACAAGAACCCGGCGGGCGCGCCCGCGCCGCACACGCCGCCGCCGCACGCGCCGCCGCCCAACGGCGCTCCCCTCACCACCGACACCGGGTACTGTTAACTCATCTCACTAATTACAACTTCTCTCTGCTGCTTCAAACTACACACAAATCTGATCCGTCGCGTGTCCCCGCGCGGCGAGTTTTGTATGGAACCGCGCGGGCGGCCGCGTAACGCAGTTACAAGCCTACTATCTTACTAACATTGGAAAAGTCGAAGTTTTTGATGAAGTGTTTGAGGTGTTTCTTATTTGTTCATTGAAAAAAAAAATGAAATGGACGAAAACTTTCTATATTTTTTATAGGATATGAGACGAATTAAGCTAATACATAATCAACAGCCCACTAAACGTTCCCACTGCTGGGACTCGGGGCCTTCTCTCGCAAGGAGAGAGTTAAGGCCCAGTGCGGCTTGGTGGATGACACATGACTTCGAAATATTCTAGGTACATGTCGGTTTCCTCACGATATTTTCCTTCACCGTTTTAAGTTAGCGGGATTACGCACATGACTTCGAAAAGACAGTGGTGCGTGTAGGGTTTGAACCCGGGGTCTCCGGATGGGCAGGCGCCGTTCTCCCGACTAGACCAGCCGACCAACTTCATTAATTAAGCTAAAACAATTGTGTACAATGGTTGGAATTGAAGGTTCCAGCTAATATAACATTTAATAATATTACTTCAAACTTAAATTGTAACAATATTAGTTCAGGGTATAATTAAAAAATACATTATATTCCTTATACAGACATTCTGGTGTCTGCTTGCTTGTCTGTCTTTCTAATCTACCCATTTTGGACTGTATTCAGGCTAAATCATTACATAGATAATTAAGGTAGACTAACTTACAAATATTAAAAATTTACTATATTGTGAGTTTGATTCCCACCCAGGACTAACATTTATATGATGCTTTATATGATATGATGATTTATATGATAGATGTTTGTTCTGTTTCTATGTATCACAAGTAAGAATGAAAAAGTATGATACAATTTTAATGCAAACATGATAATGTTGTACGACAAAAGAACAAGCAATAAATAAATATTGGTGGACATTTCACTCACAATAATATGTATTTATTATCCCATACTTTCAGAAGATCAACCGGGCAGCAACAAAGAAAAAAGAAAATGACTGATGAAGAAATATTAGAAAAATTAAGAACTATAGTTAGTGTTGGTGATCCAAATAGAAAATATACTAAAATGGAAAAAATTGGTCAAGGGTAAGTTTAATTTATTTAATGTTTTATAGTATAAAGTGACGGGACAAACAGGACATGTCTCAGATGGTGAGCAACACACCTGCCTATACCAACACAGTGTCATGAAGCTATTGGAACATGAAGTGTAAAGGTAGCGGTTCGCGCCGCGACCGCGACGCGAGACGGCGACCGGAGACCGCGACCCGAGACCAAGACAGGCACTTGACACTATGGAATTGTATGGGCGCCAGTTCGCGCCGAGGCCGCGACCGCGACCTGTCTCGGTCTCCTGTCGCGGTCTCAGCGCGAACTGGCGTCCATACAATTCTATAGTGTCAAGTGCCTGTTTTGGTCTCCGGTCGCGGTCACGGCGCGAACTTGTACATTAAATTATTACCTAGCACTGCACTGTGCTCATCACCCAGAGATATAAAATGATTAGATAATTTAAATAATTCAGAAAAACCACAACACAAACCGTCTGTTATTTGTAACACAGGTACTTGTCTGAGATTAAAAATAAAATGTAAATAGTAAGTAGGATATATGGTATGTGCATGTTTTTTAATTTGTCACCGTGTGATTAGTGTAATATAATATTCCACTACTGTGTATGATAAATTGAATAGTGACCTAGTGACACAATAAGTGAATCATAAATTTATGCTGGTCAAACATTGGTAAAGCTATTTACAATATGCATATGTTATACTGTTTACCTCTGGCATATATGTAGCTATTGACCACCAACTCGCTGGTGACCCGTAAAGCGGCGCAGGACCCACAACGGTTCGGCGCCGGATATGACTCATCATGAGAAAAAGAAAAAAAATTGAATCTACCCTCAAACATGTTTAGGTTTAATAGAATTGGTCTTAAAATTTGCATTTGGTCACAAATTAATGAGTGGATTGATAACTATCAATCAATTACAACCATGATAATGATAACTTTATCTAACCACTTCAATACATGATGGGATTTAATTTATTCACATTGATGCCACAAATTACAATGGACTAAGTTAGTTTGCGTGTGAATGTGCGCACGCGCATGTTTGTTATTTCTTCATGTTTATATTGTCTTGTATACTCTGAGCGCTGTAGCATGATTCCTATAACAGTTCCGACTAGTTTCGTAGCACGAAACGTTTTATGAAAATTGCCGTGATTTACAATATTATTACATAGTATTACAGCTGCTCCACATTTGTAATATTTTGAATCATATAGCTATTATCAATAAATTAAATGAAACCCAACTAGAGTGTTCTTGCCCACAAATAAAATAAAATTGAAATAAAAATAAACTAAATTTTATGCCTACAACGTAATACAAAAAATGTATTTAGTGGTGGGATGGATGGGACTGCAAAAATGCATAGTCAAAATAGGCTGAAGCCTAGGGCGGCAGATTTTAGGAGGTGGCAAATTTTGTAAAAAAATATAACTTTTTAGAGATTGATATTTTTTTCCTAATAATTATGACGTTGATCGATTCAAGAATTAAAGATTTGGACTTGGATCAGAATCCTTGATTTGTTACTTTTCAAATATCATCTACGATGTGTTTTCTCTTTTGGTAAGCTTATTAACACAAAAAACAGTTTGGAGATAAGAATAGAGCCCCCTGATTCAAAATTTACCACCATTATAGACCACATTTTCGCTTAACAACAGTCGAGCAGACATGTGTATCCTATAAAAGTTAAAATAAGATGTGGTGTAATGAGACAACAGGTAGAAACGAAGTTCTTTCAATTAAATTTAATACAGAACCCAATTGGCAAAAATTGCCTAATAGGGATGTTAACAATTTATCGGAATTGCTTTTATATTAACGCTGGTTAATATAAAAGCAATTTTTAGATTGACGCTGGTTGGCCATTAAAAAATTGTTTAAAATATTAGTATTTTTGATTTTTTTTCGCTAAAACACTAACGACTGACATAACATCACAAACCGCAAAACATTGGTCGCAATTCATGACTGTATGTCCGGTTTATGTGGTTTCTTGTTTTACTTAAATACAAACAATTGTGATTTTCGACATTCTTTTAATACAGACTATCATAAAATTAACACTAAACATTAATATGTGATTAGTGGTAACATCCCTATTATATTATTTTTGGTACGATTACCTGAAAAAATGAAGTTGGCAGCACTGGTGATGGACAGTTTTTACGCGCAATTTCCGTTATATATTTTTCTTACAGTTTTAGTCTCACATTTTTGTCAGTTCGGTCGCTCAGCAAAATCTCTATCTCCAATCAATCGATATATAAGTAGTAATTGACGACTGCTCGTCGGATCAAATAGCTATCGATGCTGAGATTCCTTACGGGTCTCTACTTTCTGCGACGCTTTTGTATCTTATCGCTGCTACGTAGCAACGATAAAAAAATATGCAGTAAATATGCAGGCTTGTCTGTTCCAAGCCAAAAGGAGAATTCAATATACTCTGCTATATCCGTGCATGGTGGTCATGCGTTTTCCTTACATGGAATAATAAAATGAGTGAATTGAGTAGAGGACATCTGGTAGATGAAATTATAAAGATGATTAAGGAAATAACAAAATAAATCTAAATGGGTGGGGGCGGCATTGTTCAGTTTTTGCCGCGCCTAAAAATATTTAAGATCCTGGGCTGCATAGTCATATCCCTCGCTAAATAAAGGCATACCTGAATTTAACGGCACAGGAATGATATGTTCAGAAGGGCGAATTAATTACTTAATTTTTTTTTACATTTCATTTGCAAAATTTTTTTTTTTAATCTGTCCTTTGAATGTCTCAAACACTATACGACGTCACAGGCTCGTGGAAACAAAATACTTGATCATTGTTTTCTATTGATATATGTAATTGTTTCAGTAATTGTTTTACAATTTTCGATATTCTGTAACAACAATAGAGAATCTGTCCGTGTGAAAGAGCTATTCACTTATATCTTAACGGAAATCGTATTTATTTTATTCTTCATCATCATCATCATCAACAGCCCACTAAATGTTCCCACTGCTGGGACTCTGGGGCCTGCTCTCGCAAGGAGAGAGTTAAAGCTATAATCCACCACGCTGGCCCAGTGCGGGTTGGTGCATGACACATGACTTCGAAAGATTCCAGGTGCGTGTCGGTTTCCTCACGATGTTTTCCTTCACCGTTTTAAGTTAGCGGCATTACGCACATGACTTCGAAAAGACAGTGGTGCGTGTGGGGTTTGAACCCGGGGTCACCGGATCGGCAGGCGCCGTTCTCACGACTAGACCAGCCGTAACTTAATTCTATTCTTAATTTTACTCTTAGTGGATATTAATTTCGGATCTCTTCTTGATAATTTAAACCGTGAAATTCTCATTTTTATACCAGTTTGCACTTGAAGCCATAATGTTCCTGGAGTTTTCACACTTGTGAAATCAACACACACAACACAACACACAAATTTTGGGAAATTTGGGGAAATCGGGCATCGGCGATACTGGTTGTTTTGACGACGTAGTTAGTTCCTATTTTGGCCACATGCCATTAGATTATTGAGCACCTATACGTGGTACTGACAATTTCCACGTCATACTGTTTACAACTGCTCGCGGGTCGTGCTTAAAGGTGCGCTTATACGGGCGACTAAAATTGCTCAATTCCAGTCAATACTCGTCAACTATGACGTCACGACTACATCAAGCAATTTACGTGTAAGCGCACCTTTACACGAGGGCAATAGTTGCTCGGCGACACGAATGGACCGATCTGGAGCAATTAAACGCAATTTCACGCACGCCGATATTGCTTCTAATTGCTCCAGATATTTCATATTGCTCAATGTCGCCGATACGAATTGACGAATATCCAATGGGTTTGGAAATTCCTAGCAATTTTTGTATATATCTCATTCGCACTTGTTTGTTTTCCGGCTTGCCGTCTTGCTTCTGCGGGGAGAGCGAGAGGTCGGGTGGCGCTACAAGCCGCCGCAGCAAGAACAATGTCGTCCATAGCGAGCGAATACTGAAATGCTCGTGTAGGACAGTATTGCCTAGTTGATGAAGTTGCGCGATATCGCTCTATATTGTATTGCGCAGTATTGATGCTTGTTGCCGTTGCCGTAAATTGCTTGATGTAGTCGTGACGTCATAGTTGACGAGTATTGACTGGAATTGAGCAATTTTAGTCGCCCGTATAGGCGCACCTTAAGCATCAATACTGCGCAATACAATATTGAGCGATATGGCGCAACTTCATCAACTAGGCGCCACCCGACCTCTCGCTCTCCCCGCGGAAGCAAGACAGCAAGCCGCAAAACAAACAAGTGCGAATGAGATATATACAAAAATTGCTAGGAATTTCCAAGCCCATTTATTGAAATTGCTCCATTAATTGCTCCAGATCGGTCCATTCGTGTCGCCGAGCAATTATTGCCCTCGTGTAAGCGCACCTTAAGGCTCACGTAGTATAGATGGCATGGGCATGAGAAGAAATTCAAATTGTTTACTAACAAATAGGTAACATATTATCCTGAAAAATTTTAAATGGGAGGAATACGATAATAATTATTAATTATCGTACAGTGAAGATAATTGTCAAGCATTATATTTGTATTTTTTACAACTATGATGAATGATGTAATTTTTTTACAATTGTATCGTAAGTTTACCATCACTCTCTATAAACTCGTAACTATACTACTGTTTGATCGATAAGCTAGCATTTAAATGTTTCTGAAGCCGCTGAAGCTTGGGGCTGATTTAACTTTACTATTTTAGGAAGAATGTTATAAACTTCGGGTCCGTCAGCTTTTCTGACCTCGTGAGAGTGTGTCATATACCATCCAGCTTTGCATATGTTGCAAGATTGTCTCTCTCCTCAAATGTTGTACGAGTCTAGTTTATTTCTGACATATACACTATACAGTATACAGCCACTTGTTAGATCAAGATTGCTGGTGACGTTAAAAGTTTTACTACTGGCTGGACCACCTACTTATCTAAAATTAGCGATTACAAAATTGGACAACTTCTGTGTTCTTTAATACTAAAAACTCAGTCGTTCCTGGCTTTTATAACTTGGTGGCCACTATATTTTAAAAGTGTGATGTTTCCAGGGCGTCGGGTACAGTGTTTACGGCAATTTAACTTGACTATTTAAGGAAGAATGTTATAAACTTCGGATCTCATAATATGAGTCAGCTTCCCTGACCTCATGATAGTGTGTGATATACCATCCAGCTTGGCGTATGTTGCAAGAATGTCTCTCCGCGCGTGTTGTAGGGTCTAGATTATTTCTGACTTATACAGCCACTTGATAGATCAAGATTGCCGGTAACGTAAGAAGTTTTACTACTGCCTGGACCAACTACTTATCTATAAAATTGGCGATGGCGCCACGATCGGAAAATGTTGCCACCTATTACAAAATTGGACAACTTCCTCGTTCTTTAATACTCGTAACTCAGTATGGGCCATGGCCATTCTGTTGATAAATTGGTGGCACTAAGAAGTTTGATGTTTCTAGGGCGTCGGGTACAGTGTACACGGCGATCGAGACGTCGACGGGCATGGAGGTGGCTATCAAGCAGATGAACTTGAGCCAGCAGCCCAAGAAGGAGCTCATCATCAACGAGATTCTTGTGATGCGGGAGAACAAACACAACAACGTGGTCAACTACCTAGACAGCTATCTCGTCAACGAAGTAAGTCCGCATTACGTCTATACTACCAATTACATTTAGACCTAGTGTAATTGTACGATCCCTAGGCTGGTTCAATGAAAATACTAAGATATTGATTAAATGTAGTTTATTGCTAATAATATTGATGGGATGCAAAGTGCTGATTTTGAGTGCTAATGAGTACGCGACGCGGTGGTCAATTACGAACTAATGATTGATTGCTTGATTTGTGTAGAGGTGCAAATATGATGACTTAACAATTAAAATGAGGTGAATGAGGTGAGTGTACGATGCATAGCTCGTACATGCTCCCACGGGCAAAGAAGAGGAATGATTATTACATTATGATGATTATTATTATTATGATACAGTATTAAGAGGTACTAGAAATTTGTCTTTCGAGAGTGAGGGGGAAACGCTACGACTGATCTTTCGCGGAAATATACACTGCACTACATCGTCCTTGATTTCAATTCTTTCACTGTCATTGTTTGTGTTAGGCGAAGACAGCGTAGACGTCGTAGTTGTCGGTTGCTGATGGCGCACTCCAACAGGTGCAAGTGTCGTCCTCTGGGGTGGTGTTCTCGCTGGTGACGTCGTAGAAGTATCTGCTCGCTGTTTCCGTAATCTCCTCCAAACCATTACAGCACCTACTATGCTGACCGCACCCAGGATCAGGTAGATAAGGATGTAATGATGTACGTCATGGTAATTTATCTCGCTGATGTTGGGACTCTTTTCTTTCATTTGTTGAATGTCGTGTGCAATAGAGTCTAGGGCTTGACGACTGTCGTCGGTAGTTTGGTTTATGGATTCCCACGGGATCGATATGTTTATAATGTCATTGATAGGATCCAAATTTGGGTGATAAATCATCGGCTTTATTTTTAAAATACTCTGATCGTTGCTGTGAGCGTATATGGTGAACTTGTCATCTTTCAAGAAACAACCATAACCTATGCTAATAATTCCAGTGACGTTTAATTGTTCAACGGGCATTTGAATCTCGCATACAATTCGTAGTTGGCATTTATCGCAGCAAAAGAATAGGTATTTATTCAAACTGTTTAGTTCATTCCATTCATTGTCACATGTTAGTGTGCTGAATCGACATTGTCCTGTGGTTGGGTCGATTTCACATAAGCTGTCTTCCGATTTCATATGAAATGATGGTTTTCTCAAATAGCAAAAGTATGTGTCTGTATTATGCTGACACGAACGGACGTCATTTTTTGAAATCTTTATATATGTATCCTTTGCTAAGTTGATAGCAATCAGTTCTGATACAGGAACTATTTTTATCATGTGAAGCTGGCTGCTTTTGATAGGTACAGGTATTATGTTGTAAATTTCATAGCTATCTCGACTTGTGAGCGGAACGGAAAGTTCAAAAATTAAGTACTCTTGTAGCATTCTTGTCTTTATATGTAGAAATTGATATATATTGCTGAAATCGTTGTGCGTGTTTTTGATAGGCAAAGATAGATCTTGGGATACTTGACTTGAGATAATATTTAATTCATTTCTGAGTTGTTTTGGGGAAACCAAGTGGAAGTTAAATTTTCCATGATAGATATCTGTTACGGTGTTCAACAGGATTTCTTGAATATTTTTTAGATAATTCAACATGTTGCTTGCTGTTATCGTGCTTAAAGTAAATTCTCCGAGTTGTGCTAGTTGATTCACTTCTTTGTTTTGTGAATTAATTGCCTTTTCAATATCTAAGGAATGACGATTTATTAATTTCCTCATTTTATCGATCTCTTGTTCTGATCTTTTAAGCAGGTTGTACTCGGCTTCTACTACCGAAGTCTGATTTCGCCATAAGTTAGCTAGATGCTGTTCATTTTTATTTAACAAGGTGATGTCATTTTTATACTGTTCGGCGAAACGCGAGTCTAATACTCCGAACAGTGAGTTGGCTACGTAACCGACACCATCGATAAGCCCTCGCCTGTGTCTCGAGAGGCGCGTGTCCGAGTGCTGATTAAGCAACAGCTGGTTATAGTAATTTAATTCGGAGAAACTGTGACGTAGCTGCATGACACTGGATTCGCAATGTGGTTTTGCTTTAATTTGAGAGCACATGGTATCTAGACATTTTAAGTATTCCTCAAATGTTTTAACACCTTCCCAGTATGGATCCATGTTGTAGTATATAACAATCTTCCAGTTATCTCGTATTAATTGCATGTTGCTTATTTTATCGAAGTAGAGACCTTGTTTAGTTTTAAGTGAACTTATGTTGTATGCTGACTGTACTACATTTACTATGATCATTAAGTATAAAAATGATATTGCGAAGGTGATGAAATTACCGAGTCGTTTTCTGACCGTCTTTTGTTGCTGTGGTTGCGGTACTTTATCGTTAACTACATTGCAATGATTGTATGTGGTTGATTTGGTATCTTCAACGTTTTTTGTTTCTATTGGTAAGAGGGATAATTTTACTACTGGTCGTTTTATAACACCGTTTTTTGTTTTTAATGATACGACTCTCACAAACTTATCAGCGCCGGGGTGTAATTCAATTACTCTTCCCATTGCCCATTTACCTGCTGGTAGGTTTGCGTCATTAATGGTAACTAAGTCGCCAATTTTTATATTGCAATTAGGTTTTCTCCATTTGCATCTTGAAGTGATCTGTGCTAAATATTCAGTACGCCATCTTTTCCATATGTCTTCAAATGTTTTTTGTACTAGGTACCACCTTGTTCTCATGTCGTGTTCTGTTTCTAACACATCTAAGGTTGGACCGTTAGTTAAGAAGTGGGCAGGAGTGAGACAATTGAGGTCTTCGGGGTCTTCATTCAAAGGACAGAGGGGTCTCATGTTGAGACACGTTTCCAACTGAGCTAGAAGGGTCGACAACTCCTCGAATGTGAACTTTTGCTCTCCTATCACCTTTTTTGTGTGCTTTTTTAGACTACAGATGGCAGACTCCCAGAGCCCTCCTGCTGAAGGCCAGGAGGCCGCGTTAAAGTGCCAAGTGATTTCCATTTCTGTAATCTCATTCATAAACTGCTCATTGAATATTTCTGTTAACTCTTGGTATTCTTCTTTCAGTGCTCGATTTGCTCCAACAAAGTTAGTCCCATTGTCACTATAGATGTGACGGGGGGTGCCTCTTCTAGCGGCCATTCTTTTAAGTGCTGCCAGGAATGATGAAGTTGATAAGTCTGATACGACTTCTAAATGTACTGCCTTAGTTGACATACATATAAAAAGTGCTATGTAACCTTTTGATGATTTAATTCCTCGGCCTTTACTGCTTTTCAACATAATGAAACCGGTGAAATCGACACCCGTGTGATAGAACGGTCGGGCCGGGTTACATCTTGCGCTAGGTAAATCTCCCATAATCTGGTGCGGATGATGAGGCGTGTTTTTTACGCAGGTTACACATTGTCGTAGTCTCTTTTTAACAGCTCTAGTTCCGCCCATTATCCAAAATTTCTGCCTTATAAATGCAAGTGTTAGTCGAGGTCCACCGTGGAAGGTAAGTTGATGCGCGTGATCAATGACTAAGTCTGTAAGTCTACTAGAATGGGGTAGAATGATCGGATATTTCATTCTATCATTAATTTGAGCGTTACGCAACCTCCCCCCGACTCGGAGAATATTCATTTCGTCTAGGAAGGGGTTCAAACACAATAATTTGCTTTGGTTGTTTAAGTACTTTTTCTTACTTAATTCATGTACCTCGTCTTGAAATTCGATGCTTTGTGTAGCTTTAGTCATTAAAGTTTTTGCTTTATTTATTTCTGATAACATTAAGTAGCTAGGGCGTTTTGTTTTGTTATTTGAGACAAAACGAAGTATCCAAGCGAGATAACACGTGCTGCTCGGGAGTAATTGTTTGAATTATTTAATATTTGTAAAATTATGCTTTCATTGTCTTTCTGTGCTACATGTACTAATTGATGTTTCAATTCTTTCTCCGTAGAATATTTTTGGATTTCTGGCGTTTCTTCGAATGCTGATAGCAAAGGTGGTCCACACCACCATAAATTATGTTCTCTTAGTTTCCCGATGGAAATTCCTCGGCTTGCGCAGTCCGCCGGGTTCTCTTCGGATTTTACGTAATGCCAGCATTTTGACGGCATTATTTTTTCAATTTGCTTCACTCGGTTTGACACGAAAGGTTTCCATTTGTCTGGATCTCCATTTAACCATCCTAGAGTCACCATGGAGTCTGACCAGCCATAAACCTTCAATTCGTATTCGGTGTAACATTGTTTTACTTTATCCATTAATTTCGCCAATAAAAGTGCTCCGCTCAGTTCTAATCTTGGAATAGAAATTGTTTTATTTAATGGTACCAGTCTTGTTTTTGAGACAACCATAGATACATTGTGATTAACAACTGCGTAGATTACGCAGGCAAATGCTTTGTTGGAACTATCACAATATCCATGGAGACTTATCACGCATTTTTCTGTGATTTTTAACCATCTTGGTATTTTAATAAATGCTATATTAGTGCTAATATCTATTTTACATTGTTCCCATTGTTTAATGATGTCATCGGGTAGTTTGTCATCCCATTTGGAGTTTGTGTTCCAAACTTGTTGAAATAGTAGTTTTAACTTAGTTATTGCAGGTGCTAACCAGCCAAGAGGATCGAAAAGTTTTGAAATATCTGATAAAAGTGCTCTTTTAGTGTTCTTATTTGAAAATTCAAACGATGACTGGAACATGAAATTGTCTTCTTTGGGACTCCAATATAGTCCTAAAGTCTTTGCTGTGTGATCGCATTTAAATGTAAATACTGGATCATCTGTATTTATGTTGCTAGTGATGCTGTTTAATATCTCAGGTTCATTTGACGACCATTTCCTCAGAATGAAGCCGCCTGCCTGTAAAAGTGCTTGTAGTTCGACAACTGTTTTGGATGCTTCTTCAATACTATGTGACCCATGAATCAGGTCGTCCATATAAAATGATTGTTCCACAATTTTTGATGAAACTGGATACATTTCTCTTTCATCTGCTGCTAACCGTTTTAATGTCATCATTGCTAAAAACGGAGCCGCTTTCATGCCGTATGTAACGGTCGTGAGTTGATAAGTTTGAAGTGGTTCGGTAGGTGAGTCTCTCCAAACGATTTTTTGTAGAGATTGGTCTTGTTCTTGTAGGTCTATGTTACGGAACATCTGCTGAATATCTGATGTGTATCCAAACTGATATTGTCGCCACCTCAAGATAAGTGACTGAATATCTTGCTGTAAATTTGGACCGGTGTACATTAAATCATTTAAACTTTTCCCGCTAGATGTTTTTGATGATGCGTTAAAAACGACACGCAATTTAGTAGTTTCAGACTGCACTCGATGAACTCCGTGGTGAGGCAAATAACATTCCACGGGCGTCTGGTTGCGAGACTCGAGTTTCATGTGATTTAATTTCTTGTATTCATTCATAAAATCCTTATACATGCTTGATATATTTGATTGTGTACTAAGTTTTTTCTCTATGTTTCGAAACTGTGCGATTGCGATTGATTTTGAAGTGCCCAAATTTTCTTCAAATTTTTCTTTCAGTGGTAACCTCACGGAATATCTTCCACACGGTTGTCGTATTGTGGTGTCGTTGTAGAATTGTATGCAGTGCTGGTCTTCTGACGACATATTCGAGTGCTCTCCGAAGTTTGTCTCACTGACGTCTTCTATCTCCCAAAAGTGTTGTAGATCTTTAATGTTATTAATAACGACGTTACAGTGGAATGTCTTCATGCTTCCACATAGTAACCATCCGAGTTGGGTTTGCTGTGCTATAGGTTCCGATGTATCTTCACCTTTAAGTATACCTCCCATCATGATTAGAGAGTAAATATCTGCCCCGAACAGTATGTCTACGGGACTGCTTATGTTGAAATCTGGATCCGCTAAGTTGATATTTTTTATGTGTTCCCACGCCGGTTTTGCGAAGGTTTCATTTGGCAAATTTTTGATTAGATTTTTCATAATTAAAACTTCTGATGTAAAAGTGAAGTTGTTGTAAATGGAAGCGCAATTCAATGTCATTTGCCCTTTGCAGGTATTTGGTGTTTCTCCGACTCCAAAAATCATACCCTGACATTTATCTCTTTTTATTTTCAAAATTTGAGCTGCTTTCTCTGTTATTAAAGAGATCTGAGATCCCTGGTCTACAAGGGCCCGAAATCCATGTGTTGTACCATCGGCGGCAGTGATGTTTATTTTCGTTGTAGATAAAAGAATTTGTGCCGATGTCACACGTGCTATCGTATTTGCGGTTTGTTGAGGGGTTCCATGTGCCACGGTGTTTACGCTCTGTTGTGGTGGCTCATTATGTGTGGAACTTATGTTCGTTCGAGAAGCGGTAGTTTTATTGAAGAATTGTCTATGTTCATTCTTGTTAGTGCTGGCCTCGTGTAAGATAGTATTGTGTTTTTGTCCGCATGTCTGACATCTTTTTTCTGAAAAGCAGCTGCTGGAATCATGTTTGTGAAGACAATTCTTGCACAATTTTAAATCAGAGACGACTTTTAATTTTGTGGTATTCGGTAAATTTGCGAATTTTGTGCAATTAAACAACGCATGTCGTGACATTTTGCAATATATGCAGTATAATGAACTCGCAGATTGAGCATTGGTTGCCGTTGTCAGCACTCTGGGTGCATTGACATGGTTATTGTAATTCGATTTATAATTATGAAATTTTCCACTGAATGATGTCGCAATAGGGCTATATTGCGAACTAGATTTTATGTTGGTGTCTTGTTGTTTGTTGCTTCGACGTAGTTTTTCAAATGGCGTGAATCTATTTTCTAGAAAGTTCATGAGCTCATCCAGGTTCGGTATTTCTTTCTTGTTTTTGATGGAATCGTTGTAGTCGGAAAGCGTTTCAGAGTCCAGTTTCTGAGCCAGTAAATGTGCTATTATAGGTTCCCAAGTTGTAACTCCTAGTTTTTTAATACCGTTAACACTCTCCATTGTGACGTCATGAAGCTTCTTGAGTTGCGGCAGGGATCTATGCTGCAACGTTGGTAGAGTTAATATGCTATCTAGGTGGGAATTAAAAATGATATTGATGTTATTGTAGCGCCGGTGAAGTATCTCCCAGGCTACATCATAATTATCGTTGCCAATCTGTAGGTGTTGAATTAGCCTCTCTGGCTCTCCTTTTAACTTGCATTTTAAAAATTGCATTTTTTGAGCTTTGGTCAGAGCAGTGTTATTATGAATGGAATCACTGAATAAATTTTTAAATGAAAACCATTGGTGATAGTTTCCGTGAAATACAGGGATCTCCAAATGCGGTGTTATGTGTTCTTTGTTTGCTGTCGACCACTTCTTTTCGTTAAGCTCGTCTTTCAGCTTTGTATATAGAATTTCGTGCTCGTTGAAAACTCGTTGGTATTCTCTGTCTTCCCCATTAAGTTCGCTGTCGATGTCGATGTGAAGTTTATCGACTGCTACCCAACGTGATTGTAGTGTTGCTATGGCTTCGTCAATTTTCCACTTGGTTTCCAATTGTTGCGTGTTGATGTTTTCTATTGTTCTAGAAAGGGCTCTGAAATATGCTGACTGTTTGCGGAGCATGTCGTCCAAATGGCTGTTAGCGCCCCGTGATGCAGTAGATTGAATTCTGTCATCTCTCCCCGTCATGTCTCCATATCGGTGGCTGAAGCCGACACGCGGTTCTTTCATGATGTCTTCTTCCTGTTCGGAGGTGCCCGGATTGATTGGTTTTGGTGTTTTCTGCCCCAACAACTCTTGAAATTGATTATTAATCATTGCTTTTACATTTTTGTAATATTCCCAAGTCTGTTCAAACTCCTTATTCTGGAAATACTGATGATCTTTGCTGTATTCCGTGCATATACGGTTATGGTTGTGTTGAAAATCATTCCAGTAGTTTTCAAGAGACTTTAATCGCTTACAAAAGTATTCAGTAGTTTTCCTATCCGCCCCGTCTTTCTTGAAGTTGGCAGCTAACTTTTCGATGGATTGATAGATTTCAATTTGGTTACTGTATAAACCTTCCATGATTTTATAATATTCTGGTTAGGCAACTGATGAGTAGTAATATGTAGAGAAAAAATGGAAATCTCTTACTTGAAAGCCGATGATTGTGGGGTCAGCGGGATGCTTTGCTCGGTGCTGTGATCGATGCTGTGCTCGGTGCTATGCTAAGCTCGACGGCTCTGAGTCAACTCCTCAGGTTTGCCAATACTTATGTGCTTGTTATCTTCAACTCCCTCCTGTGCTGTGCTGTGCTGCTTGTAGCGAGCCAATGGACTCGCTGATGCTGTGCTCGGTGCAGGATGTTTCCCAAAAACCGTTGTTTGGAGTGTACTCCACAATGCTAATTCTCCGGAAAACAGAACGTGGCACTACACGTATCACTAAGTGCCGACGACACTATATTAGGTCACACGCGTAATGGTTAATCCCGTCTTTCCGGATAGACTCGAAGGACCATGTACGATCCCTAGGCTGGTTCAATGAAAATACTAAGATATTGATTAAATGTAGTTTATTGCTAATAATATTGATGGGATGCAAAGTGCTGATTTTGAGTGCTAATGAGTACGCGACGCGGTGGTCAATTACGAACTAATGATTGATTGCTTGATTTGTGTAGAGGTGCAAATATGATGACTTAACAATTAAAATGAGGTGAATGAGGTGAGTGTACGATGCATAGCTCGTACAGTAATAGCACAGTCTATTAAATCGTACAGTCGTTCGACGAAGCCGTCTGTCTACACGGGCCAATCGTGCGGGGTGAGACGCGGGAAGCGCGCTCCGGCACTGCCTACATTACAATGTTAGTATTGCAGAAGCGCGGCTCAAGGCTGACGTCTTCCATATGTTTTAATTTTATTTTGGTTTTCTGAGTAGGTAAGGTAGTTTAAAAAGATTAGAAAAGTTTGAGTTACTCGTTACTCTACTACGTACTTCAAAATATTTTTCATTAATATTTTTATTATAAAATATAACTATCAAGGTTTTTATTTAAAGTATATTTATTACATACTAGCTGTTACCCGCGACTTCGTTCGCGGAAAATAAATACTAAGGTAACTCGGGCAGTACCTATTTGTATACCCCCCCCCCCCCCCCGACACATTTACGGATACTAAAAACAGCTTATAATAAAACAATTGTATACAATTTCATCAAAATTGGTTCAGTTGTTTAGATCTGAAAGCGTAAGATACATTCGTCCCCCATTTCAACTCCAATTTCATCCCCATACAGTTTGAAATTACAAAATTGCTAAAACAAATAACCAACAAACAACAAGTGTCTATATACAGAGTTTCGTGGTTTTATCTTCAACGGTTGGGAACTTCAATATTGACATTCATCCCCCATTTCAACCCCAATTTTACACCCTCGTACAGTTTGAAATTACAAAATTGATAGAACAAACATTTAATTGCTTCGTGTCAAGTATCTAGATACAAAATTTAATAACTTTAAAAATGACGAATTTTCTTACAACCGTTCATACCTTGTTTCACCCTCTTAGGGGTTTAATTTCGCAAAACCCCGTCTTAGCGAACGCCTACGTGCTAAAAGGGACCTCCATGCAAAATTTCAGATTCCTAGCATTTGTAGTTTCTGAGATTCCTTGATGAGTGACCTTTCGCTTTTATATATATAGATTTACCTCGTACTAAGAAATACCTACGAGGTAACAAGCCGCATAGTCGGCGCTTTTAACCTATTAGACGTAGACTACGATAATGGCCGATTAGTTATAAATAATAAACAAATAACATTTATTGATTCAATCATTAATTTGGCTTAAAAAAACATCAAAGTACTTAATTACCTATGTACTTGGAACAAATACTTAATATAAGTTAGTAGTCCATTAGCAGCCGTGCTAGGCTGGAGACCTGTGTTACGGCTGCTAAGATTCCCACCTCCGGCGCTCGCTCAGTCACGTAAACCTTGTCTACAGAATGTGACTTATTTTAAAGTAGTTATTAATTTTCATTTTTACTGTGGGTATTTTTGGCTCAAGTTGATAGAAACATAGTTGTAATTTTTTAATTGTGGGTACTTTTGATTCAAGTTAGTGATCCTGTTGTATGGTCCAAGTTAAGAGGGAGCGCCTTAGATGTTCACATTGGTCAATTTCATAACATGTTAGAACAATTTTTAGAATATATGTTATTACAATATTATTTAAGTTACATAGTATTTAGTTATTTCATAGCCAAATAGTACATAATTATTGATAAGGTTAAAAATATTGTCTTTTGATAATGAAATTTTAAATATTACAGTCGTTTTCGGTGGTACTTAATAAATACTAATATAAATAATAAAGTGGCCAAGTGCGAGTTGGACTCGTCCATGAAGGGTTCCATTGCAGCAAGTAACATAATATACATAGTACACATAGTTCTTGTAGTTCGTTGTAACTTTGATCGAAGTTTCAATAATAGTGTATTTATGACGTACTAAAAAAAACTACTCATCAGATCGAGTTCAAACCAATTTTCGTTGGTAGTTTACATGGTAGTGTACATCCATTGAACTCTTAAAACACTAAGAAGCGGCAAGCGCTCATCTACGATCACAATGTAAAATCAGGTGACGTCTCCTGATTGAGTCTCAGTCGCAACAGGAGCCACAAGTTGAATGGAAGTTCTCGTCGTTCGCTAACAATTCAAAAAAATCCGATATGAGCCGTAATAATGTCTTATTCTGCTTTTGCAAGGTGCACAAACAGTTCAAAGACCAAGAACAAGTTCCATGGTATCACTTTTCATGCGTAAGTACACAAAATCTTTAATTATTTCCATAACAGTTCAATGATTATTACATCTAAAATTATTTTTCTGTTGGAAACAATTTTACAATTGGCCATTTCTAAAAAGAGACAGATATACATACAGCGTAAGAGTGCAACACGACCGGCGATATGTTAGTTGCGGCTATTTTGTCTCTTTCACGCCAGTGCATTTGTATGTCTTTCTATTCTTGTCGAAAAAAATATCTAAGCAAATGTGATGTATAGCTATCTCATTTCCACCTACTGCCTACTTGTCATGATGTCTTTGTCATTCATTCAAACGTCTCTCACGATGCAAGTGAAGCTGTGTGCACATTGAGTATACTTGTGTGAGATTTTCGTTACATTATGCTGTCTTTATATTAGAGCGTACCTTATCTTCGTTTACTTAGTTTCATCAAAGTGTACATCATATATTTTTTTTAGATTTTTCATTCTCTTACTTTAGAAGTTAGAGGGGTGTTTTTTCCACTTTTTTTAGGAACATTTTACCACTTTGGAAGTGTCTCGCGTAAATTATTCAGTGTAGACTTAAATGATTTTAGAAACCTCAACATCATTTTTTAAGACTAATCGATAGACACTCCAAACGTGTAGGTTTGATGAAAAAAAAATGTTGAGTTTCAGTTCTCAGTATGGGGGGCAACCCTAATTTTTCTTTTTTTTTAATTTTTTTGTTCAAATCTTAATGCGGTTCACAGAATACATCTATTTATCAAGTTTCAACTGTGTAGTGCTCATAGTTTCGGCAAAAAGTGGCTGTGACATACGGAGTACGGACGGACAGACAGACATGACGAATCTATAAGGGTTCCGTTTTTACGTTTTACGGAACCCTAAAAAGAATACGTTAATTAAAGAAATTTAAAAAAAATCTATTCATTCACATTATTAAACATTTTAGTTAATAAAATTTCTGAAATGTGTGACAATGTGTGAAGGTGTGTCATAGGTTGTAATATATGGGTATGTGGATGAGGGTGTGTATTAAGGTGGAGCACGAATGTATGGAATTTTTTTTTTTTTTAGTTTCGAAGTTCTAATAGTTGGAATTTTGTGCGTCATAATGAAGTTAAAAGAAGTGTAAATTTTCATTACATCTAATGAGTATCTTCTGCCTCCGCAGTGACTTCAATTTTTTTTTTACATAAAATTTAAAGTCGTATAATGTGGAATGGTGTGCTCTATTTACAAGTAAGAAGGTACTTACTGATTGATAATGTGTGATTTAAACCTTTATTAGAGTAATACTATATTTCTTTGAATAACCGGATCATAATCTTTCTTAAAGTTTATGGGCAGGTTTTTAGAATTCATAATAATGTGGAACAGATGACCAGTGACATTTTTGCGGCATGGTTGGATTCTAATGAGGGAGTTTCCGACGAGACAAAAATAGTTCCAACGGACGCACTAGATGGCGATTGTTCGAGATGCAGATAGATCTGTCTCTACCATATACTCTCAACAGTGTAATCCCTTTAGAGACCCTACCCGTTTTCAGGGAAATAGTATAGTGTAAAAAGTGTCTTTTTTATTTTAAAATATTGGGAATAAAAATAGCTAATTAGGTTGATAATGTAATAAAAAAATTGGCAGTCATAGGAACTGCCGATAGAAGTGAAAACTTGCTGTTGCCCTGGTACTGGTACCTAGGGGCAAACGCAACTCTTTTATATTTCTGTTGTCTTGGTATCTGGAGATAAACGTTGGGCTGTTGGAGGTAGGTAATCGAAACTCTTTACTGTTTCTGTCGCCCTGGTACCTACCTGGCCGTTTTTACCGAGTTTACCCGAAAATTTCATATCCGATCCGATCCATTATCATATCCAAGCGTGATGATTGATGAATCCATTTCACAGCCCACGAAAATTCTGTCTATAGCGCGCCTAAAGAAGTTTTCACTTCAAAAACCGTTACTGATCACAATCCCTTTTCAGAAAAAATCTTTAGAACTCCCGAGGCAATAGACACCAACTAAGCCAAAGTAGAAGGAAAATTCAAAGATATAAATATCAACACTGATACGACAATACTTTATCCACAGACTAAGTAGAGAGATACTCTCTCGGCTGAAGGATTAGTATCCATAGCCAAGAATAAATTTAAAAAAATATATATTTTGTCTTTCATCGGGTTTACGAATTTGTTTTGAAATTTTGATGTTTTGATATAGTTTTCATTCGAATAAAATGCGTACATGGATAAAGTAGTTTATTATTTATTACTAGAAGTCGTGCTTTCGCAAATTGAATGAATTGAGTCCCATTATGCCTACCGCTTTTGACAACAAACCAAAAGACCTACAAGCGCCTCCTATTATCGTTTTATTAAACCATATCTTTTTGTCTCGTCGGAAAACGGCTCATTGAAAACCAAGACGGTTCAACTTTATATACGAAATTTGCTATAATCCTTAAATTTTCCGGCGGATTTTCAGTTGCCATATACAAACGTAGTATTTGGTTGGCACGTGTGATCCATCGGGCATGTGAAAGTTAACCTGGAGATATATAATCGAGATCTGATTTAAGCAACTGGCCTTTGCGAGTAATATTTGTCTTGTAATGTGCCTAAATTTCTTTACAGCCAGTTTTTCACATGTTTCTAGAGATTTTCCTACTGAAGTGGTTTTTGTAGCTTTTTCTGAAGCAGTTTTATAATTCAGTGTTAACATTCGTTCCGTCGCAACCAAGGGCCATAATATACTAGCTTGGGAAATTTCTTTATGTAGCAGAAAATCTCTTATCGCAGTTTGCAATCCTTTTTCCAACTTAATGTACAACGCCAACGGTTTTGAGTATTTTGCTATTTATTTGTACCAGTTACATCGATTCTGGTGATAATCATCATTCGAGACGTTCTTTGTTCAATTATAGAAGCCTGCTCTTATTTAGGAACCTTTTTATCCTTATGACAGATGCACTGATCTAATTTATTGCATTTACATGCTAAAATATTAAAAAGTATCTTAGTGCTTTCCTGAAAACTTTCTGTCTCCTCTCAGTAGATTTTTGCATTTAAAATGATAAACTTTTAACATTTGAGTGGTCCTCGTTCGTGTTACTATCGAAATAAATACAGTTTGCCGTATATTTCCAACCCAAGATGTTACGATGTCTGCTATCTCTGAAAAAGTTGGCTCTTTTGCTCTTTCTAGTTGTAATTTTAGTTGATCTCTCGTTCATGTCAATTTGTAATACCTACTTTATTACATCTTCATAAATAGTTAACACTTTCTCTTTTATCTCACTGACATCCCCAAAAAAGGACATTTAAACACACTTTGGGTTCTTTACATAATGTTAAAAGTCGGAACTTAGAAAAACAGAGCACTTTAAACGACGAGTGTCGTGACGTGACGTGAGTGAGGGTGTGTGCATGTGTGTTTGTGACTATTTTTGCGTGTTTCCGTAAGAGTTTGTATGTGTTAGGGTTTGTGTGTGAGAACGTATTTTATTATGCAAAGTTTACGTCTCTCCAATTCATGATTGTCTCATAGGTTTGTAAGGCTCAAATTCAAGAATACGTAAAAGGTGTTCTGTGTTGTCATATGTAAGATTAGCCAGGTAGTTTGAAATAACCTGTTTACATGATTTATAGGGGGGGGTAATTCTTGGTATTGGTTAATTTTGTTATAGAGAAAAGGTCACAAAAAACAAACATGTCGTCTCGCCATTTGAGTTGAAAAAGGGTGAACTTTAATAGGCCTCTGTTCTCTGCGTGATTTGGTAGGTTTAGGCATTGTAGAAACTGTGGTGTGGACGTGCAATATAGCCTTTAAAATAAAGACCTGCCGAACATTTAGAATTTTTAATTCTCGATATAGGCTTTCCGTTGGATATCTATAAGGCTTATTAAGCATCACTTTAAGTATCGACCTTTGAGAAACCTCCACACGCTTCATGAACATTTTGAATGTGCCACCCCCAGCTTAGGGCGCAATACGTAATTAAGGAATGACAAAGGGCGAAGTACACATTTTTGATAATGTGTAGAAGGTTCTGCGACGGCGAATAAATATGAAGGACGTCTTGCCCCAGATGCAAAAAAAAAGGAAATTTCTCTTTGATGGACATGATCCCGTAATGGAATCGCTGTACGATGATGCTTGTAGATTCGATCGATGCAATAGACATAATGCTGTCGCTGCGTTCTGCAAATTTGTTCCCAGATATCAATTAAGACCATACAGACATTGCTTAAATATTAGACCCCAACATTGGCTGAAGCTGATGACGCCCTTTCATAATAAAAATTGATGCCAGTAATTCTCCAATCGGGGCAGTTTTGACGTAGGGCGAGAATAAATAGAGATTTGCAATGAACACTATTAAGAATTCAACTATTGGTCTTAGTCTTGCGTATATCATCATAGTCATCTTACATTTGACCATGAAAACTTGTTGCTACCTAGAACTGGCTCTCTCGTCGGGTCGTCTTCGGAGCCAGATGGGGAGACTGTAACAGAAGCATCCAGAAGTTCCGGCGACCGTCAATAGATGGCGCCACGGTAGAATAACACGCTAACGTTTGTTAACCAGCGATCTACATACATCCAGTGTGTCGTCCATTGCGGTATCCATTCGTAGGCTCTTCTAACGAATATTGCGGACAGCTGCCTGGCCCTATACCACGTTTACAGAGTACCTACAACGAGTCACAGAATCGGACATCGCTGCCTGGCCATACTACGACATCTCTTCCCTCCGCGTTGTTTCCGGATTTCTTTTTTGGGTATTAATAAATCACCGTTCCGTGTGTATTCTCTATTATTCGCCATCATCACCCACTACAACTACACTACACTAGAACGTCTTCCGTATATTTTTAATTTTATTTTGGTGCCACGGTTTTTAAATTGCGGCAAACCTACCCACCCGTGTCTAGACATAATCGGCGTTTCTCCCAAGATCAAAGGCGATGAACTACTGGTAGTATTTCTTTATACTGTGGTAATAGTATGAACATTCTAATGAAAATTCGTTAACTTTGTTCTAATACCCAACATTGTGCGCTATGCTGTTTGTCTACTTTGTTTTATCACATACTAGCAGCACCCCGCGGTTTTACCCGCGTAGTTGCCGTTCCCGACATCCAAACTTTCACATTTAAGGGGGAGCCTTTGGATAATTCATGGCAACATCACTACAAGCGGGAACTGCCGATATATACTAATTCAAACTTAATGGCGACTTCGAAATAAGGCCGCCAATCGTTACTAAATTTAATATTTAAGTTGTTGTTTCTTATGATTATTTTCTTTTTGTTTATTTAGTGCAATAAAGAGTTAATCTATCTACGCTGCTTGCGTCCCTTCGGAGAGACATTTTCCAAAGCCTGTGCAGTGTGCGGTGGTGGAACCACTGACGAAATCAAAGTGATCTGAACTAATTGTAATATGGCCTAGGAATTGCGTACGCTTTGAGCACTCGAGCTTGCTAAAATCCTTTCTTGCTGCGGTGACTTGTTGTCGGGTCGCTCTCTTCCATAAAATATGGCCCAGGAAAGCGATGGCTGGCATATGCCTCATACTTGTGAAAGGGTGCTGCTTGCGAGGACTGGACTGCTCAGAGTCAGAGTTTATACACGTTTTTCATTTAAATGTAAAAAAATATAAGAAATGTCTTCCTCTTCCTATTATTAATTTTAATTGTTAATTATGAATGTTTTGTAATTTTTAATAAGGCACAAACTCGGGAATCTTTGGAGTGTGTGATATTCCATAATAAAAAAAAGTCTGTGCAGTTACATTTTCGCCACTGCGCAGCGATTTGCGTAGGTACTTCACAGCCGTTTGAATCCCGCTGAGAGTAAATACTACTTCTGATATTAAAGTATCGTTCTAAAGGCAACATGCGATTATGCAGGAACTGTGGGTAGTGATGGAGTATCTGGCGGGCGGGTCGCTCACGGACGTGGTGACCGAGACTTGCATGGACGAGGGTCAGATCGCGGCCGTATGCCGCGAGGTGCTCCAAGCGCTGCACTTCCTGCACGCCAACCACGTCATCCATCGAGACATCAAGTCCGACAACATCCTGCTCGGGCTCGACGGACAAGTCAAACTCAGTGAGTCATCCTCCTGTCTACACTCAGACACTTTGCTAATACAATCAAAATCTTTTGCTACACTCAAAAGTTTACTCAACTTCAGCTTCAAGATCAGACGAGCGAATGCTCATTCTATCCCCACTGTATCAAATTCATTTGGTGTAAACAAACATAGAGCATTCTTTCATTGTTTTGTTTGCGTTCGCAAAGATTCTATGGAATATCTTAAGGCAGATTTACATCAGACGAGCGAATGCTCATTCTATCCCCACTGTATCAAATTAATTTGGTGTAAACAAAGGTAGAACATTATTTCGTTGTTTTGTTTACGTTCGCAAAGATTCTATGGAATATCTAATATGGAAAACGCTAAGAACGATCTTTCGTTTACACTATAAGATCGAGAAAGAATGTTCTTGTTCCAGCTCTAGCTCTATGTTCGTTCAGTTTAAATCGGCCTTGATATGGAAAACGCTATGAACGATCTTTAACGATCTAAAAGATCGAGAAAGAATGCTCTTGTTCCAGCTCTATGCTCGTTCAGTTTAAATCGGCCTTAATACAATCAAATTCCTTTGCTACACTAAAAAGTTTAGTCAACTTCTGCTTCAAGTGTACATTATTTAGGTTGACAGATCACCAATATAACTTTAAAATATATTTAATTTAGGGACAATGCCAAAAGGGATGAATTTAGAATAGTTTAGTCTTCAAATGTTTTCACCAATTAGCTTACTTAATTAACACATTAACTAAGATTTTAAGTTATATTAACCCCGAAAGGTATCGTTTTTAGTAATTAAATATGTTGCATATAGTTAGCCACTACATGCGTAGTGGCTATATGCGCTTAATTTTTTTCCCGAGTATTTTTTGAAAAGCTTGTTACCTACGTTGCAATTTATTTTACTTCCTACTTACAACTATTAATATTGTAAACGTAACCGATTGTTTACAGCCGATTTCGGTTTCTGCGCGCAAATATCTCCCGAACAAAACAAAAGGACAACAATGGTGGGCACGCCATATTGGATGGCGCCAGAAGTAGTCACAAGAAAGCAATATGGACCAAAGGTGAATTTTAATATCCATTATTATTCTTGTTGCACTTGATACAAGTGAAAAAATTGGAAAATTAGAGGTAATGTATTTGAGCTCATTAACATGGTCAATAAAAAGGTTAAATTATCTGATAAAGCAGTAAAATGTAGTATAGTTGAATCTTGGATGGTATACATTTTTAACTGTTTTGAAGAAGTAAGGATATAAATTATATAGCGCACCAGAAATAACTTCAACCAATATCAACAAAAAATGTGCTGGACGAGGCCAAACTAATTTATTACAATTGTACAGGTGGACGTGTGGTCGTTGGGTATAATGGCGATCGAAATGATCGAGGGCGAGCCGCCATACCTTAACGAGAACCCGTTGCGAGCGCTTTACTTGATCGCCACCAACGGGAAGCCCGACATCAAGGACAAGGAGAAGCTTAGCACCGTTTTCCAAGACTTCCTCGATCAGTGTCTAGAAGTGGACGTCGAACGACGCGCCACCGCTCTAGATCTACTCAAGGTACCTCATACTTTTTGTGTTCATCGATTTTACTAGTCGATACTAGAAATATCTAAGCATTGCTCATAAGTTGGCCTATCTGATGCATTTTTTTTTATTGGTCTGGTAGTTCCAGATATTATAGAATTTATGGGCGCCAGTTCGCGCCGAGACCGCGACAGGAGAACTGGCGCCTATACAATTCAATAATGTCAAGTACCTGTCGCGGTGTCAGCGCGAACTTGCACCTTTACGATAGCCAGCGGCACGACAGGTGTTTTATAAAAGCCTAGGGGCAGGCAAACGTGAGCCTCATTTTCATGTATGTTACTCTGTTTGCGTGAATGATTTTATGTCCACTCTTAAGATAAATAGAATAAATTTATTTAGGTTCTCTGCCTTTTCGCAGAAAATTCTTTGGCCGATTATCACGTACCAACTAATGTTTCACAGAATTTTATTTCGCCGAATAATCATTTACCAAACTTATCACAGAATTTTGTTTTATTTCTCAACCTAACAGTTGCCAACTGTGCGTTTCGTCTGCTTTTTATAATGACACTGTTCAAAAGGCCAACTTTCAAGTAGCTAATGTTTCTGGCCTAGTGAAGGATTTGGCAAATGATACCTAAGTGCACTTAACGTGTTGTGTCATTATAATAATCAGCTTAACAATAATTCTACAAAATGAAACGTTGTCATTCAAAAATTTGCCAATCATTAGTTGTCAAAGTGAAAATGTTCGCCTATTTTTCACTTTGGTTGGCAAGTGATAATTGGCCAAATAATTTTCTGCAAAAAGGCAGGATCCCATTTTTTTAACTTTTATAGATTTACACTTGACTGCCATCTCCCCTGATGTTGTGCGACGATGCGGTCTACGATGGAGCGTGTTTACCTATTTATCAGCTACTATTATTGTTCAGAAATACTAAATTTGCTAAATGACCGCAACACCTGCCTACACGAACAAATGTGCGGGTTCAGCTAGTTTTATATTTATAGTAAGCAAGAAATCTTGTATTACATTGTAGATTGCTTAATTCCACTAATATTATACATGTATGTTTGTTGCTCAATCACGTCGTAACGGATCAGGTTGAAATTTTATGTATATAAATAAATGTAGTTTATAATCTACTATTTGTAGCTCCAATTAAATATTTTAATTATTATATTATATGCTAGAAAAAATTACTTATTAATTACTGTTACAGATTAGAATTTGTCGGACTGACTTAGTTCATGGTAATTTTACAACCTCTTTTCCTTCAGAGATCTTATTAATCTCTTCTGCAATCTAGATAGTGCCGTTTCCAGTTTTTATTATAAACCGCATTTCTTCTTCTATAGTAATATAGAGTTAGTATTATTTGTCTAAATATAGTAGTAATAATTAACTCATTTGATTTCAGCATCCGTTCCTAAAAATGGCACGACCCCTGGCATCTCTGACCCCCCTGATCATGGCGGCGAAGGAAGCGGCCAAGGGTCATTAGCGCAGGGCGCCGGCGCCACCCGCAGCGCCCCCGCGCTTCTAGCGCCTACAGTGCCTCACGCTCCATTGTACCAGTGGACTGCGCTCCGACTTCTCAGCTCACCTCGTGGCGGAATCCGGTACCCGGTCGCCGGTCACCGGTCACCCACGGAACACTACTCTAGTATGTGAAAGATCTAGTACGAACCTTAGAGAGCAATATTTTAACTGTACGATGGCTGCCGGACGATTATAATAGAGTTAATCATATTTTTACAAGAGATTAAAATTAAATAAATTGCAGTCCACTAAATATAAAATCATGTAGAATCGTGTAGTGACGTTATTTATTCAGATAAGCGACGTGTCTCTTATTGATGTGTTCCGTTCGACTGTCATATTGTGAAGATGAATTGAATAGAATGTAGATAGATATTAGGTGTTAGGTATGAATTATGAAGAGTTTTAGCTGCGAACGAAGACTGGCAGTTACTTAGCCGACATTGTAAAATATAAATATTAAAATGATAGTGCGTTACACTAGTACCTACCTATTCAGCTTACGACTGTGATGGTAGCCAGTAGTCGAGAGGGCAGGTCGCGGAAACACTTCAATATGGAGCGTCCATTGCACTTGTGACCACATGCAACCATGAGACTAAATGCGGGACGGCACAGCCCGCATTGCGGGACAAGCCACGCGCCTAGCTCTCATGTTACAGTACTGGCAAAAACTATAGCAACTCTATTTTCTTAACAATTTGCTGTTTAGTAAAGGATGCTCTGCGGTATGCTCAATCATGGTGATATAAAATGCAATAATTAGCCAATGGAAGTATTCCAATGATACATTGTTCATCAATTTCGGTCAAGTCATTTAGACCAGGGGTCGGCAACGTTTCGGGAGCCATGGGCCACATGGTGAATAAAGTAGATAAAAGCGGGCCGCAAAATATGTAGCTGTTAATATAAATATATAATAATTAATTTATGCAATTTGTAAAATTTATGTAAGCCGGAAAAAAAATGTTATTTAACCCGTCGCGGGCCGCACGGAGCCAGGTCGCGGGCCGCGCGTTGCCGACCTCTGATTTAGACTATAGATGGTAACATACCAGTCCTATTTACACTTTATTTCCTTCCTTCTTGAGGAGTTATTCCTATGACATTATTCGAAATAATTTTGATTTAACAGATTGTGTTTTTGAATTCTATGTTATGCTTTAGTCTTTGCCATATACTGTACTATGTGATGAGTTTGAGTAGAATGAATGAAGATGGACGATTGTTGAACTGGGACTATTTAAATAATTTTACGTATTCCTATATTTTGAAGTATAAAATATGAGATTTTAGATGGTTTGTTGGTAATCATAGTACCAAGCGTTTTATTGATGTTTGAACAAATATTATCTACTCTAATGCAGCATTCAATGGAAATAACACTTTTAACATAAATGTTCTATAGTTTCTTACACCTGAATAAGAAATGAAATAGGAAAAAGGGAACAATGCGGTGATTTTGAGTGGAACTAATTGAAGCTCAGAGCTAGCTTTTATCCAGAACCATTTATGATTCAGCACAGAAAAGGTAATTTAGAAAACAACAATGTATATTTATTATGAGGACAAAGTTGTAAATTATCCATTAATACCAAGCCAATAGAATATCTATAAAAATTGATCCATTCATTTTCAAAACATGTAGTCAAGACTTGTCAAACCCCTCCCTTTTTAGTAAAGGGTTTAAAATCAATTTAATGATATATGGATATATCGAGCATAAAAAGAAATCATTGAATGCATCAAAGCAGCATTTTCACTTGAGTGTTTATTGGTTATTGTGACTTCAAATGGCTTGACTAGCTTTTTTGCTTTCAGTAGTTACTTGATAGCGATTGTAGCATGTGTATATTAATTAACTATTGTTAATTTATTGATAGCTTTATGCTTTTACTGATTTGCATTTGAGATTGTTATTATTTAAGTGAAGCAATTATTCAGTCATTAGGTTTTTCTCAGCACTATGTTCACATTTTGCCTTGTTCAATTTATTGTTTTGAAATTACTTATTATTAAATTTCGATATTATTCATTTAAAATTTGTAACAGAAATATTTGGATTTAATTTTATTGTTAATTAAAACAAAGCATTTACATAGTATTAAGTTTATATAGTCTATTTGAGATATTCATTTTTATAGCATGTCTCGCTATCTAGGAACTTTATTATTCAATTACTTTTTATGAATGGCACAAACTT
Source organism: Ectropis crepuscularia (assembly GCA_963693475.1). Classification (NCBI taxonomy): domain Eukaryota; kingdom Metazoa; phylum Arthropoda; class Insecta; order Lepidoptera; family Geometridae; genus Ectropis; species Ectropis crepuscularia. The sequence continues at coordinate 17,625,055 of OY856339.1, read as the reverse complement.
TATAAATAAGATGTAAGCAATGAATACTAATTATAATCAAGAAAAAAACCAATAGATAATAAAATTTAGATAGTCAGTGATGTAACCATACAGACAATAGTAGAGAGTAGTTAGCTTACAATAACACCCACTTATCTTGAAGCTTTGAAGTATTTTAAATTAAAATCTATATATTTTAAATGTGCCAGCTGTCTCTCTGCTTTTATTATATTTTAGGTTGTGCCGACAGATGCTGTTAATTGGTTTTATTTTAATAATGTATTCAGTTATTTATAAGAGTGAATGTAGTTTAGTTTGTTATGATATGAAGTGTATATGAAGAGTTGTGACGAAGTGATAAAGTTGGGGCAAGATGGTCCCGTATGGTGTAGATTGTACAGACACAAGATAGAAACGAGTAGATTTACTCATTTGACAATATAAAGTGACCAATTATGCTATGTAGATTCTGTGCAGTCCAAAGGTTGGTGCATTATACTGATATTTTGCAATTTTATTAGTGAATTGATTCAACAAAGTACCTTTTCAACTAAAAAAATATTGTACCAACTGTCATTCACTTGTTACTGAAGTCTAGACTTACTTGTTTGAGGATTAAGATAGTTGACTTCACTTAGGTGCACACAAATTTCTGTGTTCAAACTGATGAAGATCTAAAATTGATAAAACTTAAACAGTATAGTACCATGGACGTTTAAAAAAAGTCGGACGTAGTCTCGCTAAAACAAAAACTGTGTCTATCGAGTCGGCCACATAGTATGCACGTGTGCGCTGTCACATAAAGGCTGACACGCATACATCAGTGGGTCATTACACGCGCTACGTGTCAGCCTATCAGTGACAACCTGCAACACGTGCAAATGTGGCCGACTCGATGGACACAGTTTTGTTTTAGCGAGACTACGTCCGACTTTTATACGTCCATTTATATTACTAGATTATAGTACCAAGTCAGTGTTATCTCGTGTAGTATGATATTTAATGTGGAAAAAGTTTTACTTAATATTTGTCAAGTTATGTCTGAAAATGAATCTCTTTGGGCTCTGATGTATTTTTTAGAACAAAAACCTTGATTACACACAAAGTCACCAATAGAAAGTAGAGAAGAAAAATCTTCAAAAGCGGCCTAAGAACTAATACAATTTTAACATGAGTTGCTACATATTATTATAACTTTGAATTAAATAACTGCACCAACCATTATCAAGTTGTGCAATATCTAGGAATTTATAAATCGTAGCCAAAACTGCAAGTGAGCTTGAACGAAATTATTCAGTATCTAACTATAAGAAGTGTATTAACAACAATGTGATCCTGAAAATGAATTTTGAGTATGCATTAGAATGTTATATGAAGAAAGTAACTATAATTACGTATGTAGTCCTAAGTTAAAATGTATTATTAATAAATGTAATAGGTTATGGAACAAAACATATAATTCAATTAGAACATTTTTCATGTTTTTTGACAGTTGTAAAACACCAGTGCCATGTATGAGCGACTGTGCATATAAATTACAACATACTATAAATAAAAGACTCACCATAAAACTAGTATTTCTTTTCTGGTAGCCTAACATCCGGACAATTTCTTGTAAGACTAATATCAACATCTTTTCTGTATTATCTTCTATTTATATAAAAGCGAAAGGTCACTCATCAAGGAATCTCAGAAACTACAAATGCTAGGAATCTGAAATTTTGCATGGAGCTCCCTTTTAGCACGTAGGCGCTCGCTAAGACGGGGTTTTGCGAAATTCAACCCCTAAGAGGGTGAAACCAAGGATGAACGGTTGTATGGAAATACTACGCGGACGATGCCGCGGGTACCTATCAGCTAGTGCTAGTATTATATAAGTGTATTTGTAAATTAATATACCCAATGGCTAGCAACACGCCATTTCGCAATGAGGGAGTTTCCGACGAGACAAAAATAGTTCCAACGGACGCACTAGATGGCGATTGTTCGAGATGCAGATAGATCTGTCTCTACCATATACTCTCAACAGTGTAATCCCTTTAGAGACCCTACCCGTTTTCAGGGAAAAAGTATAGTGTAAAAAGTGTCTTTTTTAATTTTAAAATATTGGGAATAAAAATAGCTAATTAGGTTGATAATGTAATAAAAAACCGTTACTGATCACAATCCCTTTTCAGTAAAAATCTTTAGAACTCCCGAGGCAATAGGCAATAGACACCAACTAAGCCAAAGTAGAAGGAAAATTCAAAGATATAAATAGCAACACTGATACGACAATATTTTATCCACAGACTAAGTAGAGAGATACTCTCTCGGCTGAAGGATTAGTATCCATAGCCCAGAACAAATTTAAAAAAAATATTTTTTGTCTTTCATCAGGTTTACGAATTTGTTTTGAAATTTTGATATAGTTTTCATTCGAATAAAATGCGTACATGGATAAAGTAGTTTATTATTTATTAATTATTACTAGAAGTCGTGCTTTCGCAAATTGAATGAATTGAGTCCCATTATGCCTACCGCTTTTGACAACAAACCAAAAGACCTACAAGCGCCTCCTATTATCGTTTTATTAAACCATATCTTTTTGTCTCGTCGGAAAACGGCTCATTATCATATTATTTTTTGTAGTGGTAGGACTCTTTGCAGAGTCCACCTGGGTAGCACCAGCTTTACCAGTAATTCTACCGCCAAGCAGTAATGTGAAACATCACTGTGTTCCAATTATCTCTATAAAAAAAACTCTTATATTATCTCTAGGTGACGAGCTCAGTACAGTACACAGAAAAACACGCCTTGATAATAGGGCTCTAAGTATTTAAACTAGCGACCCGCATCAGCTCAGCGCAGTACACACAGAAAAACACGCCCTGATAATAATAGGGCTCAGTAATTTAAGTATTTAAACTAACGACCCGCCTCTGCTTCATACAGGCACAATGTATACTAATGTGAGACTGAGTGAAGTGTTAATAAAAGTAAGATTATTATACATTATTTCGCGTCTGAAAACGTACCGTAACATTTGGGTTTTGTTTGATGATGGGTAAATCCAGTGTTTTGATGTTTGTTCCCACCGAGATTTTCATCAAGTCTACGGATATTTACGAAAGTAGGCATAGTGTAATTTGGTTCAACTTCAGAGGTGGGACAGTTAATAAATAGCACAATTTATGGTGTAGTTTTTGTAGCACATCATTAGTTTATTATATGACTCAAGAACTTTGTACCACCATACTTGTTTATCGTCAACATTTTCAAAAATTTCTGCTTTACAAATCTTGTCCGGACAATAAAGAATATATAAAACAAAGAATCATCCTATTTGGTGCAGTTCAAAATTGATAAGCGTACATGCATTTCAAAGAATTCAAAGATCCATTTTGACGTGACAACGTCTTTTAAATTGGTTTGCCGGGTGACACTTCAAGAAACTACGTTACGCTCCGCTCACGTTATGCGCTCACAATGAGAGCGAGTGAGAGGGACGCGTGCCTTTCACTTTTTATGTCTGTCTCTCTCGCTCTTAGGCGGGCTAACCATGCCCGAGTCGCCGATTCGCTTAGGCGCCTGCATACAAGTTTACACGTTGCCAGTTAATTGTAAAACGATTGTGTAGTGATAATGTGACAGACTACGAATGAATATTCACATTAAAATTATTTTACCACTCAAAGTCGTTGTCACGTAAAACTTTCGCCCGTATACCGACTTTACAGGCAACCAATTTTTTATATATAAGATTTATTTGAAATCAATTAGTACCGCTGCAAATAACGGAAGCCGGAACGGGCCGCTAGTATATGACACAGACCCTCTGGTAGTTGTGCTTTCCATATCTCTCACACAGTAAAGGTACAAGTTCGCGCGGAGACCGCGACACGAGACCGCGACAGGAGACCGAGACCGGAGACCGCGACAGGCACTTGACAGTATGGAATTGTATGGACGCCAGTTCGCGCTGAGACCGCGACAGGAGACCGAGACAGGTCGCGGTCGCGGTCGCGGCGCGAACTGGCGCCCATACAATTCCATAGTGTCAAGTGCCTGTCTTGGTCTCCGGTCGCGGTCTCCGGTCTCGGTCTCGCGTCGCGGTCGCGGCGCGAACTTGTACCTTAACACAGTCGAATCTGGCAGTTCTGTTTTTTTTTTTTTTGGGGTGAAAACTTCTTTTGTCGCGCCACAGACAAATTTTTCGTGGGCTGTGACTTGAATTCTAACGTTACGCTCGCTACGGGGTCTGCCGCCTAACGAAAACGCTTTGACATTGCAGTCTCTTTCATTTCAAGCGAGAAGAAGAGACAGCAATGTCAAAGCGTTTTCGTTAGGCGGTAGACCCCCGGGAATGATAAGAAATCTTCGGGTAAACTCAGGACCAGCCATTGGCCATCTATCTGGACATGCTTATGGCCACGCCTTCCGGTTTCACCCGCGTAGTTTACAAAGTGGGCTATCAAATTTTGAGTGAAGTATACGTTTCACTTATATCGGCAGTTCCTATGACTGCCAATGTTTTTTTCAATACATGCCTATCAGAGAAGAATAAGACTGATCTATCGAGATCCTGATGATCTGGATCCTGCATCTCATACAGAATTGAATAAAGTGAATTCTGTAAATTCATGACATTAAAATAAGGTTGGGCCTTCTGTGCTAACCAGGCTGAGAGTAGAGGCCACCTGAGCCCAACTGTCATATTGTAAATGTATAAAAAAAAGATAAGGTTGAATTTTATCAATGAAAAAAGAAAGAGTTCTGAAAATATATATTTCGGAACTTATTAGATTAAATAGCAATATATATACCTAGTATACTAAGTACTAACCAACAAACAATAATTTGCACTGATGGTTTACAATGACTGCTACAATATTAGAAGATTAAGAAAATAAATAACAACATTAATGACTGAATTTTCGGTAACTACTTCTTAATTCTGACTTCAGAAATATTTAACAGTGGCAGGTAAATAAATAAATTATTTACTAAGCAAAGATATTATGTTCAAAGTTTAATGTTACAATATTAGACACAATTATCACAATAAACATACTATCATCGAAAATTATTCACATAGTTTCATAAAAAGCATTTCTTTTACAAAATAGATTCTGGGTTATTAATATAAGTATCAGTAGGTAAATATGCTTTACTTAATTTCTATCTAAAAGCACTGTTTGTGTGTTTCAATATTTATTGACACAATTTAGTCTTTTCTGTCTTCCGCCGAAATGAAGTCCATCGAGGCAGAATTAATGCAAAATCGTTTGCGAGTGGGTGTCGGCCCATCATCGAACACATGCCCCAGGTGAGCCGCGCACTTCGAGCATCGCACCTCAGTTCGCACCAAACCTGGCCGTGTTAAAACCAGTAATATATTTCCTCCAACTTTGATTGCACACACATTGTCCATTCACCGGAAGCGATTTATTTACAAAAAAATAATCGAATAATGAATGATATGAGCACATCCCGGCAGTGTCGCAGAGTCGTCCGGAGGTGCGCGCCACAGGATCAGGTCGTCCGACGCACGGCAGCATCCCATAGGACGGGACGGGACAGGGGCAGTCGGGCAGGAGTCGAGGACAAATGCATATTATTTGACATGCACATTCCACATGATTACGTGATATAATGGTAGAGGCGTGTGGGTTAGCAAGCAAACAGAAGTCCAATGTTACGGCCACATAGAAATCAAAGTGTGATCAAACAAGTATTGTTTATAACCAATCAACCATGGCAATGAAACCAGTAATTTGGTGAAACCAGCATGGAATGTTACATGCGTGGTGCATATTTTGTAAAATGAATATGCAATAGTAGTGAAATTGATAATTTGTTATACATAAATTAAGCATAAGAAAGAAATACATACAATACCAATCACCCAACTTACATTTCATGTGGAGTATCAGGATAGTGTCGGAAGGTAGACAAGGGTACGGGGAAGACACAGAAAAAAAGATAAAATGTATTAGCACCAAATACCAACACCAAGGATTTTCTTACACACAGGTCATTTACCTGTTACTACTAATATTTATAGACAAATATTAGGTATTTGGAATGTAAATTAATATCACAAAATGCTATAAATAGATAATAATCATTCATAACCAAAGGTCATATTTATTGTAACTGGGATTTATCAGATTATTATAGTATAATCAGAATTGTGTAAATGTTCTGTTCTCAACTTTTATAAATAACAATAGACCATTAGAAAACAACCTTGCAATTAAAAAAGACATGCATTTAACTACACAAACTAAAAGTAGTTCTACTAAAATACAAAAACAAAACAATTATATCCATTCAATGGTACAAAATGAATGTACCTAACCATTAGAAAAACTTTTTACTGCAATGCTTGTTAGGAGAGTGGGATATAGAAGGATAGTTTACATGTTTCATGTCTAATGAAAATTATATTAACAAATTGTTTATAACTCAATATGTAACCAATGATCAAGTTGAAGGTTAACAGTGTGTGATCACAACATTGAGATAAGTAAGGCCAACTGTCTATGTTTAGAAGTGACATTGTACCACCATTTATAGAGCACATTTATCTGTATGAACATTTAATATCTTATCATTTGTAAGTCTACCCATGATATGGAATACAAATAATGCCCGACAATAAGAATACTTTAAGTCTATACAAATAAATGCAATAAATAAATAACACACAATGTGATGAATGATAAAGATGCAATGAGGTTCTTTCCATTTCACAAAAAATAAATGGTAAGCAATGATGTGAAAATAGAGTAGCGGATGAAAACACCAATTCTATTTTAACAACATGGTTATACCATTAAAAGTAGGAGTGTTACTACTCCATTGTATTTTTTTATCATTATACACATGGCCATATAAAAAAGTCAGACGTAGCCTCGCTAAAACAAAAACTGTATCCATAAAGTTGGCCATATCATATGCATGTGTGCTGTCACATACAGGCTGACACACACGCATATTGGTTATGCATTTTTTTTACTTTTATAGGTTTACACTTGACCTCCATCTCGCCTAATGTTAAGTGATGATTCGGTCAATGATGGAGGGTGTTTGCCTAGAAAAAACCAATTCACTCCGGATTTGAAGACACAAAAATTGTAACCATCGGGGAAAACTCACTCAGGCAATGCATATTTTTTGTAGTATTATGAACATAATATTATCATGAGACTTCATTATGAATCTGCGAACATGTTTTCTGCATAATTTGTCAATAATTTCATGAAATTTAAATCAAAGGATTTAGAGAATCACAATACTGCCCAATATTTAGAAATTGCAAAAAAATGTTCTTGAAAATGTGATTGTTATTATAAATAATTGTTTGTTAGTTCAACAGAATAGGATCATTATTATTATAGTACAATAGGATGGATACAAAAGAACCCTGACCTTTGTAAATGCAGACTAAAATGAAGTTTTGTTAAAAAGAGATGTTATTATTCAATGACATTGAAAATTTGCTGTGCATGACTTGGTATAGAGGCCAGTTACAAAAGATTAGCATTTGATAAAAAAATATCAAGTCATTTGAACACCAAGAAGACAAATCATGCTTCTCATTATATTTTTCTCTAAATATAATTTGGCATCACTGAAACATACCTGCACTTGTATCCTTGTGTAAAGTGACCTTTTCTTGAGCTAGAACATCATTAAATGCTGGCCAGCCACATCCTGAATCATATTTGGTTTTAGAGCTAAAGAGTTCTTGTCTGCATACAATGCAAACATACATTCCTTCATCATAACATTTGTTCAGAGGACCTGAAATGTTTTTATTAAACCCTCAGACATAATTGAATAAAACTAAATGATAATAACAAATTTAGATCTAAGAAAATAAAATGCACAATACCCGTAAAAGGTCTTTCGGTTCCAGCTTCCTGAGTAACATGATACTGTATTGGCGTCAGACGTTTTTTCAATGCTTCCTTGTCTTCCATGGCTCTCCACACTAATGCTGCAACACAGTTTTCAGATTCTATTTATTTAATATACATTTGTTTGACTCTAATTGGCACCCGTCCAACAGCAGCGATCAAGGATCGTCCTGTTAGGAGCATAGGTAAATTGAAGCGCATACCTGTTGTGAATGGATGTTTCAACTGCACAGGAAAAGCCGGTCGTACCACTTTCCTAAGTAAAATGATCGACCGCAATGCTATACGCATTACCTTTAATTGTTGCGCAACAAGATGATAAGCTACAATAATTATTGTTGTAAAAGATAACAGACAGAAACGCAATGAAAATAGTACCAGTACCAGTGTTATACTCCACTTAGGGATCCGCAAAAAGTATCGATACTTGAGTAGTATGTAGTATCGATACTTGCGTTGCGATACCTACTCGATACCGTACTCGATACTTTGTTCCGATACTTTACTAGGTATCGATACTTTCTGATGTACTCGATGCCTGTCACTTTTTTTTTTTTTTTTTTTAAATAAAGAATGACGAGACGAGCAGGACATGTGCCTGATGGTAAGCAACATGCCTGCCACATAACAGCACAGTGACACGCAGCTATTGGAACACGAAGAGCCAAATCATTACCTAGCACCGCACTGCGCTCGTCACCCAGAGATCTAAGTTGTTATATCTCTAAGCCCTGTAATTTCTCTGGAAACATTGCCCTTCAAACCGGAACACAATAATGTTTGCACATTACTGCTTGGCGGTAGAATAATTGACAAAGGTGTGGTACTTCCCCAGGCGAACTCTGCTAAGAGTCCTACCACTACAACATCTTCACTCATACATCATTCATCTACTTCATAGGAGTGGCCGATACAAATCGTATATTAGATCAATATCGTAATATCCGATATCGATGCGAGTAAAAACTATATATTTTTGAAACCCGATATTAGCGAATAGTAGGATACGCTCGGATCGGTATCTTATACCGATATTAAACCGTATCGCCTAGCAATACGGGCTACGAACGGCCGACGCGCGCGCGCGACTGAAAGGATGATGGGTGAGTGAAATAACAATAGTTGGTTATTTGTTGGATTTCAAACCTTAAACGTATAGGTATAAGGTACTTAATTTCAATACTTTCTTGTGTATTTCGGCATATTTTTAAATATACCACTGTTGTCCTTGAATTTATAGTTCCGGTTCGATGATACAATGTTTATCTATGCAAAACTATTTTAAAATAACTAAGTAACCTTTATTTGAAAGTAACCAATAAATACGTCATAATACCGTCTGAAAGACTTTTCTCAAAGGCTGGGGCCTTGATAACGTCTGCAAGAAACCGTCTCACTGGTTCACGCGTCAATAAATTATTATTTATGTCTGATTGTAACGAAAAAGACTGGGGGTTCACAAAGTAAATTAGTAGTAGTATTAACTATGTTTATGTTTTTATTTTTGAATAAAGATTTTTATTAATAATGTACTTTTTTGAGATTTTAACACGTTTCCCGAGGCAAAGAAAAAGTACTCGATACTGAGTAGTATCGATACTTTTGATACGATAATTTCATTGGTATCGATACTTTTGATACGATACTTGGCATCGAGTAGGTATCGATACTTTTAAAATTTTGCGGAACCCACTCCACTAGTCCACTCGTCCTCGTCCACTGTCCAGTCCCCTAGTCCCCAGTCCACTATCACTATCCCAGTTGACTAACAGTGCTGCCAAATTAAATCTAATATTTGGTAGAAATTACCACTGTTCATTTTTGACATTGCCAGAACTTTAAATTTGGAGAAAAAAAAAATCAAGTTATGTATGTAAGGTAAATGGGGTAAATGCAATTCATAAGAATTTTGAAAAAGGGGAGTAAGGGGGAAGCGCTTAACATCTAGTTTCCCCAAATGTCAACCTCTCCTGCGCGCGGTACACCCTGCTGCCAACTAATGAGGCTCTGACAATCGAACCAATGGCCGTATATCCATTTAAAAGCCAGTCCTAAATTGACCTGGCCGGTGACGGGCAGCGGCGTCATCGGTGCAAAGGACTGGCTCCGCGGTCACCAACCCGCCTGCCAAGCGTGGTGACTATGGCAAACACCCCCCCATATGATGGTCACAAAAAAGAAACGGCCCCTAGTCCCCGGCGGCTCCGTTATTCCAGGCGTTGGTGGCCGCCTTGGTTCCGGCGGAGCATGGGGTGCTAAGAATCCCCGGCAGACGCCCCGCCACCAAACCTAACGACTCGACCTGGCAACGTACAACGCACGGACGCTGAGGGCTGACGAGAAGATTGTGGAGCTGGAAGAAGAAGTGGACAAGTTGTGCTGGGATGTCATAGGGTTATCCGATGTCCGTAGACGGGGCGAGGACAGAATAACCCTCGAATCCGGCAACTTGTTTTACTACCGGGAGGGAGATCAACAATCCCAAGGGGGTGTCGGGTTTATCGTCCGCAAGTCTCTCGTCAACAACGTGTTAATGATCGAGAGTGTGTCGAGCAGGGTTGTATACCTTGTACTTAAAATAACCGACCGGTATTCATTGAAGGTCATACAGGTATACGCACCGACCTCGACACATCCCGACGAAGAGGTTGAAACCATGTATGAGGACATCTCCAAAGCCATACATGTCTCGCCGACACATTTCACATTTGTGATGGGAGACTTCAACGCAAAACTAGGCAAACGTAGCGGTGATGAGTTGAGAGTGGGACAATTCGGATATGGGCAGCGGAACCCCAGAGGGCAACGTCTAGCTGATTTCTTGGAAAGGGAGAGTCCTTTTATGATGAACTCCTTTTTCAAGAAACAGCCACAACGAAAATGGACCTGGATTAGCCCAGATGGTTCCACAAAAAATGAGATCGACTTCATTATGACGACTAAACGGCAAATATTCAGCGATGTCTCTGTGATCAGTAGGCCTCCAGTAGCTCTCCAGCGATGCCGCATGGACTATCGCTATATCGAAGTGTTGAGGTGTATTTACAGCAAAGCTACAATGTCTGTCCGATTACAGGACCAGTGCACAAAACATATCCGGCTACAGAAAGGCGTGAGACAGGGAGATGTTATATCTCCGAAACTGTTCACTGCCGCGCTGGAAGATGTTTTCAAGCTACTGGACTGGAACGGACATGGCATCAATATCAATGGCGAATGCATCACTCACCTTCGGTTTGCCGATGTTATAGTCAAAATAGTCATTGTGGCGGAGTCAATGGAGGACCTCGGTGATATGCTCAGGAACCTCAGTACAGTATCCCAAGAGGTAGGTTTGAGGATGAATATGGACAAGACGAAGGTCATGTCAAATGTTCATGTCTCACCTGTACCGGTTATTGTTGGGAACACCACAATCGAAGTTGTTGACGAATACGTCTACCTGGGTCAAAAGATCCAATTGGGTAGATCCAACTTCGACAAAGAGGTCCAGCGAAGGATCCAACTCGGATCGGGAAACTACGGCACATCTTGGAGTCCAAAATACCCCAATGCTTGAAGACGAAAGTCTTCAATCAGTGCGTGTTGCCAGTGATGACTTATGGAACTGAGACGTGGTCCTTAACTGTAGACCTCATAACAAAGCTTAAAGTCACACAGCGAGCTATGGAGCGAGCTATGCTCGGAGTCTCTTTGCGCGACAGAATCCGTAATGAGGATATTCGCAAAAGAACGAAAGTAGCCGACATAGCTCGAAGAGTAGCTAAGCTGAAGTGGCAATGGGCAGGCCACATCGCTCGCAGAACTGACAACCGATGGGGAAGAAAGGTTCTCGAGTGGCCAAACAAGCATATCTTTTGCGGTTGGGTTATTGGCGCCAAAATAATTTTCGTATTTTTGTTTGGGAAGGTATACCCATATTTTTTTGTTTAATGGCATCTCCTTGAACCGGTCTTTATTTTGACATAAACCACATTAAAATTAAAGTTCATTTACATAGAAACATCGTAAAATGAAAAAAAAATGTATTTTTGGCGGGAAAATGGTCCCAAGGTATTAAAATATTTAAAAAAATCGGATTTATGCTATAAAATGCAGTTTTTGTTTTTTTCATGTTTGTTACATCATACACAACAAATTTAAAACATAAAATCACGACGACTATCTTATAATTTAAAATCTTATAGCTTCAGAACAATTGAGAATTCGAAAAAAAATTGAGTCAAGTCTCAAAAATGTTAGTTTACATTTCAAGTACACTAATTATAAACAAAAGATACCGCTAGAAGCGTCTTGAAACACTCTTGAGAATAATGGGCTTAAACACGTACAAGTACGGCGGCACTTCATTTGCCTAAGTGTAAACAACACACTTAAGTAACCTGACACCCGTTTTCCCGCCAAAATTGTAAAACGCAAATACCTACGGGACTAAAAGTGGCTACCTAACATAATCATCAAATCGTGGCGCAGAATAAGGAAGTTTTCATGTTGTTACTTTTATTTTTAAAAAATCACGCCTAAGCCTACAATAAAACCCAGTGTTTTAACTTTTGAAATATCTCAACAAATTACGAAGTTATGAGGCTTTTCCTTCCCATTTTAAAATACTAGCGGCCCATTCCGGCTGCGCTCGGATATTGTTATTTAAAGACTATTAATCGAAATAAAAACTATCCTATCTCTCAAGTTGGACCAGACTGCTCACGGTGTGCCAATTTAATCAAAAATCGGTGAAGTAGTTTAGGAATCCATCGCGGACAAACATCGTGACAGGAGATTTATATATATAAAGAAAGATAAGATATGACCCGCGGCTGGCCAAACACCGCAGTGACGTCACAACTCACAAGTGACAATCGGCTCGCAATCGCGAACGACTGTGTTGTTTTTTGCCGCAGCTCGTAGTTAGTACTCGTTAGCTCAACACAACAGCAAGTATTATCATGTAAAATAAACTAAAATACGTTAGAAGTACTGCATCATACCCAAGTGTACAAACAACGGCGACGACCTCCGAAAACTATTCTTTTACGTCGTCAAAACAAAAAAATACGAAATAGTGGTCAGAAAAATTAGTAGGTACGGTAAGTACTCCTACGAATACCAATTAGATGTAGGTACTATTTTCCATGTTTATTTATGTTTGTTTGATTTTACTGTTGGTACCGAGCCCATATGAGCTCCCTAACGCTTAACGGGTTAAAGGTAAAACAGACTGTTTCTGAAATAAGACGTTACCTCATAAACATGATTGCCAAATGACCAAGGTGCGACAAAGCGTGCGCGTACGGCTAGTCTAGTCGTACAGGCCACACGAACCACTGTATTTTCGAAGCCATGCGTCATGCGTGTAATGCCACTAAATTAAAAAAAAAACGGTGAAGGAAAATATCGTGAGAAAACCGACTACCGTTTAGTAGTGGTAGGGCTCTTAGCAGTGTCCACCTGGGGAAGTACCACACCTTTGCCAGTTATTCTACCGCCAAGCAAAAATAGGCAAAAAATACTGTGTTCCGGTTTAAAGGGCAATGTTTCCAGAGAAATTACTGGCCTAAGAGCAATAATATCTTAGATCTCTGGGTGATGAGCGCAGTGCAGTGCTAGGTAATGATTTGGACTCTTCGTGTTCATGTTGTCATTGTGCTGTTATGTGGCAGGCATGTTGCTTACCATCAGGCACATGTCCTAGGCTCGTCTCGTCACTCTGTACTATAAAAAAATAAAAAAACATTTGCCTACAATCTTTCGAGGTCATGCATGAGTCATCCACCAACCAGTACTGGGCTCGCGTGCCGGATTAAGACCTGGACTCTCCTTGTGAGAGAAGGCCCCGAGTCCCATCATGAGAGTGGTCACCATTATGGTCCAGTCATGAGAGTGTTACGGCAGGCCGGCATAACGGCAACTGCTGATTCGGAGCCCCTCGTTCGAATTCCACGCGCATCACTGTCTTTACGGCGTGATGTGCATAATGCCGTTAACTTAAAAACTGTGAAGGAAAACATCGCGAGGAAACTGGCAAGTTTCAAGATTTTTTAGATCGCGCGTCATCTTCAAACCTGCTCTGGGCCAGCGTGGTACATTATGATGACCTTGACTCTTTGCTTGCGAGAAAAGACCCCGAGTCCCAGCTGCGGGAACATTTAGTGGAATGCTATGCTTAAAGCATCTACGAGTAGTATACAGCTGGAATACTTTAATGGATATTTTATTATAAACATCGATATATCGATTTTATGGTTCGTTAAATCTATACCACGGGTCACCAAGTTACGGCTTCCTAACAGTCGGGTAGCCCACGTGAAATTCTGCACCTATTCGGTGTTTTGTTTATTTGTTGAATAGAACAAGGCGGTAAATAACAAACAAAAAATCTGTCTTTTAACTTGGTACAGATACTATAGGTAGTTAAAATGTTATAGCTGGATTGCGCTGGCTGATTTAGTAGTAAGTATCAAGTGAGTTCCGAGCTAAGTACAAAACAATATAATAATTAAATGGTGGATCAAATATAAAGTAGATAATTATTAACGTATATTGAAAGCTTGACACTTCTTATCTCTGCATTTATATGCAACGGATTGTTACTTAGTTTAAAAGTCCAAAATCAAACCTATGTCGGCTTCTGGTAAATTTTATTAGACTGTCCGCGTACTAATCCTCCAGTCATCGTCTAAACTTAACGTCAATAGCTTATAATATAAACTAGTATAATATAAAATATGATAATAGTCGCAATGCTACATACATACACCACATCCGAGATAGTATTAACACGAAATTCGCTTCTCACTGCCTCGAAAACAGATTCTATTGCGTCTTTTTAACCTACAGCGCGACCGCGTTGTAACTTGTGGCGTCACACAGCGAACGCACCGCGCGGCTTTTTGATTTTGTAGTAAGTAATTTAAAATGTTCACAGATCCGTCATTTATTGAGATATTCAAGTAATTTTTTCAGTGTGTATTTTTATTTATATTATCTTTAATTAAATCTATGTAATTATTTTTGATTTTACGTAATTGGAAACTTTCTTATTATCCGTTTAATGAGGTCACCTAATTTATTTTTTAGTTTTAGACTTCAGGCCCGTGAACAAAATTTACGTAGTAAATGAACCACCATGAGACCTATGATAGATGGGTGTAAAGTAATTAGATTCAGCACTATACCGTCACTTGTAAGCTGTCCAACTGAGTACAATCGAAGAGGAGGGGTTGCAACTAGGGCTTGTAATATCGGAAGATATTCAATTCCGGAGCGGAGTTCCGATACTGGATCCCAATATCGGAAATCCGAAGTTTTTCCGATATTGTTGTGGTTAATGGAAAAAGTTTTATTTTTAATTATTAATTAACCCTTACACAAGTTTTGTAACAAGTTTTGTTACAGATATTTATCGATGTTTTAATCAACTTAAAAAAATTAAGAAACAATAAAACATTGTTTAAAATACAGTCAACAATAGGGGGAGGTGGGGTGCATTGATACAAGGGGCACATTGATACACTAGCCTTATCTAATAATGGAGTGAATGGATTCGAGTGGTTCCATCTGTAAAACGTTCGCTAAAGCATCCAAACGCATCTATTGTAACCGCTCCGACCGTCTCTCAACGGTCAGCCTTAGGCATGTCGAGATGTGTTTTGAGCGTCTCTAAGTAAATTCTGACGCACTATGTGAAAATGTTTCGACACTCTTCCATAACATCTAACGAGGATCTTACTTTACCAAAGGTAAGTTAAACTATCAATTATTATGATTTCTGTTAATTTTACTTCAAATCAAAGTTAATTTAACTGTGATAATTTTAATTTTCAAAAATGTCGTTTGGGGCACTTTGATGCAACCAAGTGCGGGGCACATTGATGTGTATCATTGTGCCCCACCTCCATGTTATGGTGCCCATGCCCATGGCACCAAGGACGTTACTAAATACAATTTGACTGAGTATGAGGTGTTATACTTGAAAAAAAGTGCCAGGACTTACATTTTCGTTTTTCTAGACGTCGAAGACAAAGCAAGTGTTGATTTTAGAGATGTTTTTTTACACCTCCTTATACCAAATTTTACGAAAGGCACTAGTCGAACCTCATCTATGTACACTTTATATACCTTTTCTATTAATTTGAGTGCATATAATGTGCAATAAAATATAATCAAATTTTATGTTTTTTTTTTTCAAATAATGTTAAATTTATTGACTGTATAAGACTGACTGTTATTAATGGTTATTTGTTGTAAGAATTGCTTAAATAACTTATATTATAAGGCTGATGATGATCTCATCACGATATACAAGTTTAATCAATCTAAAAGTGATTTAATTTGACCATTTTAATAGATTTTTCACCCTGTATGAAAGTGCCCTACGAGGTGTATCAAAGTACCCCACTAGTGGGGCAGATTGATACTAAAGCCATTTTTTACAAAAATTCAATTATTTATTTACTTTGATAACTTAAAAAAAATTAAACTATGACATTATAAAACTAAATTACTAGGCTAAAAGTATAATAGAAAATTAATGGAAAATATTAAGTTTTTATACACTTTTTTTAACTTTCAATTTTTGTGTATCAATCTGCCCCACTTCCCCCTACTTATAATTTTAAAGAAATGGACAAACAATGTATATACGTACGTTACGTACGATACCATAAATTAAATCTAGAAAAATACTCAAGTACTTACCTACTTAAAAGTCTTCTATCAGGCGGTAACAAAATGCGAGCCTTCAACGGTTGGGTAATGCCTCTTGCCGATATAGGTACTTACTCCTTTGGCATACTGAGATGGACTCAGACTGAGCTCGACGCCCTGGCCAGAAAGGTCCGTCAACTACGTGCGTTGACAACACACCGCATGCTACATCCGCGCTCGTCTGTTATGAGAGTGTTAATGTATATCCCGCGGAAGTGTGGGGGTCGAGGCTTTCTAAATGGCAAGAACCTGCGGAATCGCGAGGTATGCAGTCTCAGGGATTATTTCCGCAACAGCGAGTCCGGGGCGCATCGCGATATTGTGGTAGGGCGATATTGTACCTACCTACAGGAGCTTCACGCCTCTTTTTTGGCAAACGAGAACTGTCCCAACACTGATGATCGCAAGGAAGTGTGGAAGAGCAAGGAGCTGCACAGACAATTTTATACCGTAGGACCGATCTATTATCACGGACAGGACTATTGTCGCCAAATGCTGTTAGACCGGTGTCAGCGCCGGGCTGTGTTCGTCGATATCACCATACTTCATAACGTGAACCTCTTGAAAGCTGAGAAGGACAAGACAAGCTTAGTAAGTACCTTAAGTTGGCTTATGAGGTTAATGCCATGTGGGATGTTGATACCACGATTATAGTCCCAATATTCGTGTCGGCAAACGGCCTTATAGCGAAAAGTCTCGTCGACAGACATCTAGAGACTTTCGCTAGACGATTGGATCAAGGGCCAGATGCAGAAGGCGTTCATCCTCGCCACAGCGCGCATCGTCACGAGGTTCCTCACTTTGCAGCCCCAACCACCGGTAGCTTGGGCGCTACCTCACTGCTGTCGGCTATCTAGGTTTATTGTTGCTATTGTGTACCAAATTATCTAAACTACCGTCAATACCTACTCTTTTATCCAAGCCAGAATTTGCCAGCATAATATTTATAAACGGTTCACATTTTTTTCGAAATGAAAAACAAATTTATCTGTATCGTAATTTGTAATGTAGTCTAGAATAGTTATACATAAACTGTAAAGTACTTAAGAAAAGCTTACATTGTCAAAACTAAAAAATAACACAGCAGCATAAAACAATACGATTAAATGAGCCGTTTTCCGACGAGACAAAAAGATATGGTTTAATAAAACGATAATAGGAGGCGCTTGTAGGTCTTTTGGTTTGTTGTCAAAAGCGGTAGGCATAATGGGACTCAATTCATTAAATTTGCGAAAGCACGACTTCTAGTAATAAATAATAAACTACTTTATCCATGTACGCATTTTATTCGAATGAAAACTATATCAAAACATCAAAATTTCAAAACAAATTCGTAAACCTGATGAAAGACAAAATATATATTTTTTAAATTTATTCTTGGCTATGGATACTAATCCTTCAGCCGAGAGAGTATCTCTCTACTTGTCTGTGGATAAAATATTGTCGTATCAGTGTTGCTATTTATATCTTTGAATTTTCCTTCTACTTTGGCTTAGTTGGTGTCTATTGCCTCGGGAGTTCTAAAGATTTTTACTGAAAAGGGATTGTGATCAGTAACGGTTTTTTATTACATTATCAACCTAATTAGCTATTTTTATTCCCAATATTTTAAAATTAAAAAATACACTTTTTACTCGATACTTTTTCCCTGAAAACGGGTAAGGTCTCTAAAGGGATTACACTGTTGAGAGTATATTTATGGTAGAGACAGATCTATCTGCATCTCGAACAATCGCCATCTAGTGCGTCCGTTGGAACTATTTTTGTCTCGTCGGAAACTCGCTCATTGTCATTGAATAGATTTTTTTTTATTTGTAACATTTTTGTCTTTATTTAGTGTGAAGCTAAATCACTATAAAACCAATAATCAAGAGTTGAAGCATCTATTGCTTTTTGTTGGTCATAATGCACGCAGACCCGTTTAACTTCCTTTGATTCTTCTGTAAAGAAAACAAAAACAATTTAAAACAATAAAAATAATTTAAAGGTTTACTTACCTACCTTAAGGCACCTACATCATTAAAGGTAATTAATCAGAATGACAAGGTACCTAGTGACAGTATCGGTCGTTGCATGATTGTGAGGAAATCATGGAGGAAATCCTCTCTATCTTGTGTCATCTTTTAAATTCCGCTTTTGAGCTGTGTACGGTACCATCTTGCTGGAAACAAGCAAATATTGTTCCTATCCCAAAGAAACCTAATCCTAAATCGTTCTACGAGTAGGTACCGTCCTATCTCTATTCTCCCGTTTCTTTCCAAAGTTCTGGAGCTCTTAATGCACTCCCAGCTCAACTCCTTCCTTAATCGTAACGATCTCCTTAGTCCTTTACAGCACTATAACTATTCATGTGGGAATTAAATCTTTAAAAGTGCTTTGGACTACCCCATTGGCGTATATTTTTTCCCTTGCAAGAAGATACGCAAATTTAGAAAAAAAAATTGGCAGTCATAGGAACTGCCGATAGAAGTGAAAACTTATAACTCAGAATTTGATAGCTTACTTTGGAAACTAGACGGGTGTACCGGAAGGCGTGGCCTGACCATCATGGCATGGCCATCTAGAAATGCGTTAGCATTTCCCATTGGCTCACGCATTTCTAGATGGTCATGCCGTGATGGTTAGGCCACGCCCTTTCAGCATTTCGCATTGGCTGACGCATTTCTAGATGGCCAATGGCCGTGGCCCCGAGTTTACCCGAAGATTTCTTATCATACCCGAGCGTGACGCTAGATTTCAATTCACACCCCACGAAAAATCTGTCTAAAAGCGCGCCTGCGCGCCAAAAGAAGTTTCACTTCAAAATACTTGGGAGGTGTCAAAGGACATTCTGATGGAACGAAGTTGTACAAAATATTGCAACTCTTTACTGTTTCTGTTGCCCTGGTACTGGTACCTAGGGGCAAACGCAACTCTTTTATATTTCTGTTGCCCTGGGTAGCGATTCTGAAACCATTCGGTTGCATCCGACACGGAATCTCATCTCTCGGTCTTTGTCTTATCTGGTTAGCGTGACAAAGACCGAGAGATGAGATTCCGTGTCGGATGCAACCGAATGGTTTCAGAATCGCTACCCTGGTATCTGGAGATAAACGCTGGGCTGTTGGAGGTAGGTAATCGAAACTCTTTACTGTTTCTGTTGCCCTAGTACCTACCTTTTAGGTAGGTCATAACGATCAGGGAAAACCCACTCTGGCAACTCATTTCACAGCCTAGACGTTCTTATCACAAAAGTAGAGTCAAACCTCTTAGTCCGTGTCTTTGGAACATCAACCATGAAACGGTGCCGCTTCTTTGAGTTACGAGCAGTCCGTTCTTATCATATCCAAGCGTGACGATTGATGAATCCATTTCACAGCCCACGAAAATTCTGTCTATAGCGCGCCTAAAGAAGTTTTCACTTCAAAAAATGTTGATCTGTTGGAGCGAGGTCCGGGACATTCCAATTGAAGCTCCTTTAATTTGGTAGCTGTCTGTTGTGCAGTATGTGATCTAGCGTTGTCCTGAAGCAGCAGTGGTCTAGAGCGTTTGACCAAGTTCGGTTGTTTCATATTCATACCTATTCATATTTATTATTAAAAGAAAATTTTACACGTCAATTAAAAATCAATTACATACATTATTGTACTTATCATTTAAAACCATTATTATCATCAATCATATAATATGTATAATATTAATAAAAAAATACAGAAATAGCGAAATAATCATAATAATTAAAAAAAAAAAATTGGTTGCCTGTAAAGTCGGTATACGGGCGAAAGTTTTACGTGACAACGACTCTGAGTGGTAAAATAATTTTAATGTGAATATTCATTCGTAGTCTGTCACATTATCACTACACAATCGTTTTACAATTAACTGGCAACGTGTAAACTTGTATGCAGGCGCCTAAGCGAATCGGCGACTCGGGCATGGTTAGCCCGCCTAAGAGCGAGAGAGACAGACATAAAAAGTGAAAGGCACGCGTCCCTCTCACTCGCTCTCATTGTGAGCGCATAACGTGAGCGGAGCACGTTTCGCAAAACGCACGTTTCACTTTTCACGTAACGCAGTTTCTTGAAGTGTCACCCGGCAAACCAATTTATAAGACGTTGTCACGTCAAAATCCAAAAGCGTTAAATTAGAAAACCTTGGAAGCAAATTCGTCTATTCTATAAAAAGCTTCTTGCATCAACCATCGTTTTGCCCTTATCTTAAAACAATTACGAGAATGCGCGTCCCTAACATCTTTCGGGAGGCGATTGTAGACATCTGCAGCCATGACGTGTACCTACCTGCCTGGCGGACTTCTCGAGGCGGTGCGGGGGCGCGCGCAGCACGTGAGTGTGCCGCGCGGTGCGCAGCCGCGGGTACTCATCCGAGAGGTCCCAGGCATACAGTGCGGCTTGTAAAATGAGCATACACGGCAGCGTCAGGATCTTCATCGACAGAAATAACTACCGTGCAGGTGTATCCTCCGGCACCCTGGCTACGGCTCTTACTGCTCTTTTTTGTATTCTAAAGACGCGTTCCCAATCTGCGGAACGACGCCCCCAAAACTCTACCCCGTATTGTACCTAGTAGTGAGTGTACGGAGGCGAAACAACAGTTGTTCACCATTCTTGTTGGCAATATAACTGACAATTTTCAGACACAACTCATTTATGTGACTCTCCCATGTTAGCGTGTCGTCGATCCGAAAACCCAAAAACAGTGTTTCCCTCACCTGGTCTATTTTAGTACTTCCGACCATCACATTGAGAGGCATCTTTATGTGACCCGACAGATAGTATAGCACAAAGTGTGTCTTAGTCATGTTCAGTATTAGTTCATTCATTCTGAACCATCGGCATCGGTTTAAGCCGCATGCGACTCTATTCAGTTTCTGTTCTAACTCTACTATATCTCGTGCCGTCACAACAGCGGTTACGTCGTCGGCGCGTCACATGGCTATTTCCTATGCTCTCAGGCAAGTCTTTAAGAAGAAGGGAGACCAAGATGTTCGAGAGTGAAGATCCTTGCGTCACTCCTATCACCGTTGTGAGCGGCTTTGACCTCACTACACCTCCCTCTCCCACGACCACCTGACTTCGACCCGACAAATAGTCCGATATTAGGCGTAGCACGTTGTTTCGGATGCCGTAGTTCTCTAGTTTCGCGGCAAGTACTCCATGATCGGCGACATCAAAGGCCTTAGGCAAGTCGGAGAAGATCACGGCAACCTGCTGCCGACGCTCGCGCGCATTCAGGATCTCGCGGAGTAGCTCTCTCGTTATGGACGTCGGCGAATGACCCCTACGATGCGCGCTGTCTCTCCGATAGTGCCTCCGACTCAACCAGGTACTCGGTCAATCACGAGCTCAGACCGTACTCGAAGACCTTGGCAACAGCCGGGATGATAGACACCGGTCTATAGTTATTAATTTGTTCCTGCTTTCCTTTACCTTTACTTGTTTGCGGAACGCAGGGTAGATCCCGTCTTCGATGCATTTGTTGTACAAAGGGGACAATATGTATTACAACGGTTCGGCTGTAGAGTACAATAGCGAAATTGACGTATCGTATAAATCACTAGACGTCTTCCTAGCCACCCCGTGCGTGATTATTCTGAAAACCTCAAGAGGCGTAAACTTCTTGATTTTCATAGAGCGATCGGCAGGTGATCGTGATGTGTAGTTGCCCAAGCGCTGGCTCGTCCAACTGAATCCTTTTTAATCATGACGCTCTCATCTTGGTGCATGGGTATCAAACAAAGAAGTTAAAATTCACACCACATAAAATTAAGCTATGGTGATAACAAGAGCGGTAACGTATCCTGTATCCGATAGTTCGCACTGTAATATACTATATATGGAAATATCGCCCTTCAAACCGGGACACAATAATTATGTTTAGGTACATATCATCGAATTAGGCCTACTTTCGTTTTGAATACGTATTAAAAGTTGATAGTAATGGTACTGACAGCGAGGGAGTCGCGGCTCTTCTGCATCTGCTTGAGCACGTATTCAGTATCGTCGAGGTCCGAGTCGGGGCAGGAGTCGGGGGCGCCGCTGCGGGCCGCGGCGGAGCCCGATCCAACCGCCACGCACTTGTTGCCGCCGCTGTAGGCGCCGCCGCCGGGGGTGGTGCCGTCGCCACGGCACTGCACTGTTCCCTCGTACAGTAGCGGACGCATCTGTCGAATAACAGACTAATAAAATTACATTCAACATTTAAAAAGTCCCCGACATTGTATGGCCGCGGCCATCTTGTCATAGTACCTAGTACCTACATATATAAGTGTTCTACTAGTCAAGTCACACACTCGCGCACATACGCACACACGTACACACGCGCACGACAGACTTCTACCCTTTTTGCCAACGCAGGAGATACTGTAACAAATACAGTCAGATTTTAGAATTAAATCTTAGTAAAATATGAGTTCGGAACAATATTTCTACCATAAAGTGCGTACCTACATAATATATAATTTGTCCATCCGTTGGCGTTAGTACAAAATCCAAATAATAGGTTACCTACCTGTTTTTCGAGTAAATGCATGTTTTAATTATTTTTTTTAATTTTGTGGTTTGGTTGTAAAAAAATATCTAAAAAAATCATCTGGTACATAATTGAAAGTATGTAGTATCCAGACTCGGCTCATAGGCATGGTGTCTTGGTGTTCCTCTGTTTACGCAAGTTGAGCTTATTGGTGTCAGTACGTCACTTCACAGTGCATGGTTTTATCACTCCTTTGGACAGAAAATAATGTGTTGCTGAAATGCCTAGAAAATGGCAACCTGCCCTATGGATTTTTATATCGTCTAGGCTGGGCCGTGAGGCTCGAGCTATAAAATAAATAAATATTGGTGGATAATTCACACACAACACCATCTGACCCCAAACTAAGCAAAGCTTGGAATATGGCGGCCAGGGCTTCTACTCTAATTCAACGAAAACGTAATTTCGAAATAAACTCGCGATTTTCCAACTCCGATTCTACTTCGATCCGTCGTTTTGTCCTTTTAAATGTTCTATGCCCACTTTAATTAGAGTAAGCTTAGAACATTTAAACGTCAAACAATGTTGTATCGAACGAAACGAAGTAGATAGAGAGCAGGAAAGTCGCGAGTTTTTTTTCGAAATTTCGTTTTCGTAGAAACAGAGTAGACGTCCTGGGTAGCGATTCTGAAACCATTCGGTTGCATCCGACACGGAATCTCATCTCTCGGTCTTTGTCATGCTAAACAGATAAGACAAAGACCGAGAGATGAGATTCCGTGTCGGATGCAACCGAATGGTTTCAGAATCGCTACCCAGATGTGGAAGACATTGAAGATACAGCAGTTTTCATTTAGTCATCGTGCAACACAAGTCAGCAGCCAGCTGAACCCTCGTTCAACTCTTATTGTGAAAGACTGCCACCGTATCCGTTTCGACCGCGTAGCAGCCGTAGCAGATCAAAACGGTGTTTGTTATTTTATCTCTATCTCTTCCTTTCAGTTAATCTCGGAGAGTATAATAGATATACAATACAGATATCGATGATATAGGTACCATCCTACACAATGTTTCGCACCGCTTTTGTGTATCGGACACAATACACTAATACCCCGCTTAGCGCGCTTGGACTCTCCTTGTGAGAGAAGGCCCCGAGTCCCATCATGAGAGTGGTCACCATTATGGTCCAGTCATGAGAGTGTTACGGCAGGCCGGCATAACGGCAACTGCTGATTCGGAGCCCCTCGTTCGAATTCCACGCGCATCACTGTCTTTACGGCGTGATGTGCATAATGCCGTTAACTTAAAAACTGTGAAGGAAAACATCGCGAGGAAACTGGCAAGTTTCAAGATTTTTTAGATCGCGCGTCATCTTCAAACCTGCTCTGGGCCAGCGTGGTACATTATGATGACCTTGACTCTTTGCTTGCGAGAAAAGACCCCGAGTCCCAGCTGCGGGAACATTTAGTGGAATGCTATGCTTAAAGCATCTACGAGTAGTATACAGCTGGAATACTTTAATGGATATTTTATTATAAACATCGATATATCGATTTTATGGTTCGTTAAATCTATACCACGGGTCACCAAGTTACGGCTTCCTAACAGTCGGGTAGCCCACGTGAAATTCTGCACCTATTCGGTGTTTTGTTTATTTGTTGAATAGAACAAGGCGGTAAATAACAAACAAAAAATCTGTCTTTTAACTTGGTACAGATACTATAGGTAGTTAAAATGTTATAGCTGGATTGCGCTGGCTGATTTAGTAGTAAGTATCAAGTGAGTTCCGAGCTAAGTACAAAACAATATAATAATTAAATGGTGGATCAAATATAAAGTAGATAATTATTAACGTATATTGAAAGCTTGACACTTCTTATCTCTGCATTTATATGCAACGGATTGTTACTTAGTTTAAAAGTCCAAAATCAAACCTATGTCGGCTTCTGGTAAATTTTATTAGACTGTCCGCGTACTAATCCTCCAGTCATCGTCTAAACTTAACGTCAATAGCTTATAATATAAACTAGTATAATATAAAATATGATAATAGTCGCAATGCTACATACATACACCACATCCGAGATAGTATTAACACGAAATTCGCTTCTCACTGCCTCGAAAACAGATTCTATTGCGTCTTTTTAACCTACAGCGCGACCGCGTTGTAACTTGTGGCGTCACACAGCGAACGCACCGCGCGGCTTTTTGATTTTGTAGTAAGTAATTTAAAATGTTCACAGATCCGTCATTTATTGAGATATTCAAGTAATTTTTTCAGTGTGTATTTTTATTTATATTATCTTTAATTAAATCTATGTAATTATTTTTGATTTTACGTAATTGGAAACTTTCTTATTATCCGTTTAATGAGGTCACCTAATTTATTTTTTAGTTTTAGACTTCAGGCCCGTGAACAAAATTTACGTAGTAAATGAACCACCATGAGACCTATGATAGATGGGTGTAAAGTAATTAGATTCAGCACTATACCGTCACTTGTAAGCTGTCCAACTGAGTACAATCGAAGAGGAGGGGTTGCAACTAGGGCTTGTAATATCGGAAGATATTCAATTCCGGAGCGGAGTTCCGATACTGGATCCCAATATCGGAAATCCGAAGTTTTTCCGATATTGTTGTGGTTAATGGAAAAAGTTTTATTTTTAATTATTAATTAACCCTTACACAAGTTTTGTAACAAGTTTTGTTACAGATATTTATCGATGTTTTAATCAACTTAAAAAAATTAAGAAACAATAAAACATTGTTTAAAATACAGTCAACAATAGGGGGAGGTGGGGTGCATTGATACAAGGGGCACATTGATACACTAGCCTTATCTAATAATGGAGTGAATGGATTCGAGTGGTTCCATCTGTAAAACGTTCGCTAAAGCATCCAAACGCATCTATTGTAACCGCTCCGACCGTCTCTCAACGGTCAGCCTTAGGCATGTCGAGATGTGTTTTGAGCGTCTCTAAGTAAATTCTGACGCACTATGTGAAAATGTTTCGACACTCTTCCATAACATCTAACGAGGATCTTACTTTACCAAAGGTAAGTTAAACTATCAATTATTATGATTTCTGTTAATTTTACTTCAAATCAAAGTTAATTTAACTGTGATAATTTTAATTTTCAAAAATGTCGTTTGGGGCACTTTGATGCAACCAAGTGCGGGGCACATTGATGTGTATCATTGTGCCCCACCTCCATGTTATGGTGCCCATGCCCATGGCACCAAGGACGTTACTAAATACAATTTGACTGAGTATGAGGTGTTATACTTGAAAAAAAGTGCCAGGACTTACATTTTCGTTTTTCTAGACGTCGAAGACAAAGCAAGTGTTGATTTTAGAGATGTTTTTTTACACCTCCTTATACCAAATTTTACGAAAGGCACTAGTCGAACCTCATCTATGTACACTTTATATACCTTTTCTATTAATTTGAGTGCATATAATGTGCAATAAAATATAATCAAATTTTATGTTTTTTTTTTTCAAATAATGTTAAATTTATTGACTGTATAAGACTGACTGTTATTAATGGTTATTTGTTGTAAGAATTGCTTAAATAACTTATATTATAAGGCTGATGATGATCTCATCACGATATACAAGTTTAATCAATCTAAAAGTGATTTAATTTGACCATTTTAATAGATTTTTCACCCTGTATGAAAGTGCCCTACGAGGTGTATCAAAGTACCCCACTAGTGGGGCAGATTGATACTAAAGCCATTTTTTACAAAAATTCAATTATTTATTTACTTTGATAACTTAAAAAAAATTAAACTATGACATTATAAAACTAAATTACTAGGCTAAAAGTATAATAGAAAATTAATGGAAAATATTAAGTTTTTATACACTTTTTTTAACTTTCAATTTTTGTGTATCAATCTGCCCCACTTCCCCCTACTTATAATTTTAAAGAAATGGACAAACAATGTATATACGTACGTTACGTACGATACCATAAATTAAATCTAGAAAAATACTCAAGTACTTACCTACTTAAAAGTCTTCTATCAGGCGGTAACAAAATGCGAGCCTTCAACGGTTGGGTAATGCCTCTTGCCGATATAGGTACTTACTCCTTTGGCATACTGAGATGGACTCAGACTGAGCTCGACGCCCTGGCCAGAAAGGTCCGTCAACTACGTGCGTTGACAACACACCGCATGCTACATCCGCGCTCGTCTGTTATGAGAGTGTTAATGTATATCCCGCGGAAGTGTGGGGGTCGAGGCTTTCTAAATGGCAAGAACCTGCGGAATCGCGAGGTATGCAGTCTCAGGGATTATTTCCGCAACAGCGAGTCCGGGGCGCATCGCGATATTGTGGTAGGGCGATATTGTACCTACCTACAGGAGCTTCACGCCTCTTTTTTGGCAAACGAGAACTGTCCCAACACTGATGATCGCAAGGAAGTGTGGAAGAGCAAGGAGCTGCACAGACAATTTTATACCGTAGGACCGATCTATTATCACGGACAGGACTATTGTCGCCAAATGCTGTTAGACCGGTGTCAGCGCCGGGCTGTGTTCGTCGATATCACCATACTTCATAACGTGAACCTCTTGAAAGCTGAGAAGGACAAGACAAGCTTAGTAAGTACCTTAAGTTGGCTTATGAGGTTAATGCCATGTGGGATGTTGATACCACGATTATAGTCCCAATATTCGTGTCGGCAAACGGCCTTATAGCGAAAAGTCTCGTCGACAGACATCTAGAGACTTTCGCTAGACGATTGGATCAAGGGCCAGATGCAGAAGGCGTTCATCCTCGCCACAGCGCGCATCGTCACGAGGTTCCTCACTTTGCAGCCCCAACCACCGGTAGCTTGGGCGCTACCTCACTGCTGTCGGCTATCTAGGTTTATTGTTGCTATTGTGTACCAAATTATCTAAACTACCGTCAATACCTACTCTTTTATCCAAGCCAGAATTTGCCAGCATAATATTTATAAACGGTTCACATTTTTTTCGAAATGAAAAACAAATTTATCTGTATCGTAATTTGTAATGTAGTCTAGAATAGTTATACATAAACTGTAAAGTACTTAAGAAAAGCTTACATTGTCAAAACTAAAAAATAACACAGCAGCATAAAACAATACGATTAAATGAGCCGTTTTCCGACGAGACAAAAAGATATGGTTTAATAAAACGATAATAGGAGGCGCTTGTAGGTCTTTTGGTTTGTTGTCAAAAGCGGTAGGCATAATGGGACTCAATTCATTAAATTTGCGAAAGCACGACTTCTAGTAATAAATAATAAACTACTTTATCCATGTACGCATTTTATTCGAATGAAAACTATATCAAAACATCAAAATTTCAAAACAAATTCGTAAACCTGATGAAAGACAAAATATATATTTTTTAAATTTATTCTTGGCTATGGATACTAATCCTTCAGCCGAGAGAGTATCTCTCTACTTGTCTGTGGATAAAATATTGTCGTATCAGTGTTGCTATTTATATCTTTGAATTTTCCTTCTACTTTGGCTTAGTTGGTGTCTATTGCCTCGGGAGTTCTAAAGATTTTTACTGAAAAGGGATTGTGATCAGTAACGGTTTTTTATTACATTATCAACCTAATTAGCTATTTTTATTCCCAATATTTTAAAATTAAAAAATACACTTTTTACTCGATACTTTTTCCCTGAAAACGGGTAAGGTCTCTAAAGGGATTACACTGTTGAGAGTATATTTATGGTAGAGACAGATCTATCTGCATCTCGAACAATCGCCATCTAGTGCGTCCGTTGGAACTATTTTTGTCTCGTCGGAAACTCGCTCATTGTCATTGAATAGATTTTTTTTTATTTGTAACATTTTTGTCTTTATTTAGTGTGAAGCTAAATCACTATAAAACCAATAATCAAGAGTTGAAGCATCTATTGCTTTTTGTTGGTCATAATGCACGCAGACCCGTTTAACTTCCTTTGATTCTTCTGTAAAGAAAACAAAAACAATTTAAAACAATAAAAATAATTTAAAGGTTTACTTACCTACCTTAAGGCACCTACATCATTAAAGGTAATTAATCAGAATGACAAGGTACCTAGTGACAGTATCGGTCGTTGCATGATTGTGAGGAAATCATGGAGGAAATCCTCTCTATCTTGTGTCATCTTTTAAATTCCGCTTTTGAGCTGTGTACGGTACCATCTTGCTGGAAACAAGCAAATATTGTTCCTATCCCAAAGAAACCTAATCCTAAATCGTTCTACGAGTAGGTACCGTCCTATCTCTATTCTCCCGTTTCTTTCCAAAGTTCTGGAGCTCTTAATGCACTCCCAGCTCAACTCCTTCCTTAATCGTAACGATCTCCTTAGTCCTTTACAGCACTATAACTATTCATGTGGGAATTAAATCTTTAAAAGTGCTTTGGACTACCCCATTGGCGTATATTTTTTCCCTTGCAAGAAGATACGCAAATTTAGAAAAAAAAATTGGCAGTCATAGGAACTGCCGATAGAAGTGAAAACTTATAACTCAGAATTTGATAGCTTACTTTGGAAACTAGACGGGTGTACCGGAAGGCGTGGCCTGACCATCATGGCATGGCCATCTAGAAATGCGTTAGCATTTCCCATTGGCTCACGCATTTCTAGATGGTCATGCCGTGATGGTTAGGCCACGCCCTTTCAGCATTTCGCATTGGCTGACGCATTTCTAGATGGCCAATGGCCGTGGCCCCGAGTTTACCCGAAGATTTCTTATCATACCCGAGCGTGACGCTAGATTTCAATTCACACCCCACGAAAAATCTGTCTAAAAGCGCGCCTGCGCGCCAAAAGAAGTTTCACTTCAAAATACTTGGGAGGTGTCAAAGGACATTCTGATGGAACGAAGTTGTACAAAATATTGCAACTCTTTACTGTTTCTGTTGCCCTGGTACTGGTACCTAGGGGCAAACGCAACTCTTTTATATTTCTGTTGCCCTGGGTAGCGATTCTGAAACCATTCGGTTGCATCCGACACGGAATCTCATCTCTCGGTCTTTGTCTTATCTGGTTAGCGTGACAAAGACCGAGAGATGAGATTCCGTGTCGGATGCAACCGAATGGTTTCAGAATCGCTACCCTGGTATCTGGAGATAAACGCTGGGCTGTTGGAGGTAGGTAATCGAAACTCTTTACTGTTTCTGTTGCCCTAGTACCTACCTTTTAGGTAGGTCATAACGATCAGGGAAAACCCACTCTGGCAACTCATTTCACAGCCTAGACGTTCTTATCACAAAAGTAGAGTCAAACCTCTTAGTCCGTGTCTTTGGAACATCAACCATGAAACGGTGCCGCTTCTTTGAGTTACGAGCAGTCCGTTCTTATCATATCCAAGCGTGACGATTGATGAATCCATTTCACAGCCCACGAAAATTCTGTCTATAGCGCGCCTAAAGAAGTTTTCACTTCAAAAAATGTTGATCTGTTGGAGCGAGGTCCGGGACATTCCAATTGAAGCTCCTTTAATTTGGTAGCTGTCTGTTGTGCAGTATGTGATCTAGCGTTGTCCTGAAGCAGCAGTGGTCTAGAGCGTTTGACCAAGTTCGGTTGTTTCATATTCATACCTATTCATATTTATTATTAAAAGAAAATTTTACACGTCAATTAAAAATCAATTACATACATTATTGTACTTATCATTTAAAACCATTATTATCATCAATCATATAATATGTATAATATTAATAAAAAAATACAGAAATAGCGAAATAATCATAATAATTAAAAAAAAAAAATTGGTTGCCTGTAAAGTCGGTATACGGGCGAAAGTTTTACGTGACAACGACTCTGAGTGGTAAAATAATTTTAATGTGAATATTCATTCGTAGTCTGTCACATTATCACTACACAATCGTTTTACAATTAACTGGCAACGTGTAAACTTGTATGCAGGCGCCTAAGCGAATCGGCGACTCGGGCATGGTTAGCCCGCCTAAGAGCGAGAGAGACAGACATAAAAAGTGAAAGGCACGCGTCCCTCTCACTCGCTCTCATTGTGAGCGCATAACGTGAGCGGAGCACGTTTCGCAAAACGCACGTTTCACTTTTCACGTAACGCAGTTTCTTGAAGTGTCACCCGGCAAACCAATTTATAAGACGTTGTCACGTCAAAATCCAAAAGCGTTAAATTAGAAAACCTTGGAAGCAAATTCGTCTATTCTATAAAAAGCTTCTTGCATCAACCATCGTTTTGCCCTTATCTTAAAACAATTACGAGAATGCGCGTCCCTAACATCTTTCGGGAGGCGATTGTAGACATCTGCAGCCATGACGTGTACCTACCTGCCTGGCGGACTTCTCGAGGCGGTGCGGGGGCGCGCGCAGCACGTGAGTGTGCCGCGCGGTGCGCAGCCGCGGGTACTCATCCGAGAGGTCCCAGGCATACAGTGCGGCTTGTAAAATGAGCATACACGGCAGCGTCAGGATCTTCATCGACAGAAATAACTACCGTGCAGGTGTATCCTCCGGCACCCTGGCTACGGCTCTTACTGCTCTTTTTTGTATTCTAAAGACGCGTTCCCAATCTGCGGAACGACGCCCCCAAAACTCTACCCCGTATTGTACCTAGTAGTGAGTGTACGGAGGCGAAACAACAGTTGTTCACCATTCTTGTTGGCAATATAACTGACAATTTTCAGACACAACTCATTTATGTGACTCTCCCATGTTAGCGTGTCGTCGATCCGAAAACCCAAAAACAGTGTTTCCCTCACCTGGTCTATTTTAGTACTTCCGACCATCACATTGAGAGGCATCTTTATGTGACCCGACAGATAGTATAGCACAAAGTGTGTCTTAGTCATGTTCAGTATTAGTTCATTCATTCTGAACCATCGGCATCGGTTTAAGCCGCATGCGACTCTATTCAGTTTCTGTTCTAACTCTACTATATCTCGTGCCGTCACAACAGCGGTTACGTCGTCGGCGCGTCACATGGCTATTTCCTATGCTCTCAGGCAAGTCTTTAAGAAGAAGGGAGACCAAGATGTTCGAGAGTGAAGATCCTTGCGTCACTCCTATCACCGTTGTGAGCGGCTTTGACCTCACTACACCTCCCTCTCCCACGACCACCTGACTTCGACCCGACAAATAGTCCGATATTAGGCGTAGCACGTTGTTTCGGATGCCGTAGTTCTCTAGTTTCGCGGCAAGTACTCCATGATCGGCGACATCAAAGGCCTTAGGCAAGTCGGAGAAGATCACGGCAACCTGCTGCCGACGCTCGCGCGCATTCAGGATCTCGCGGAGTAGCTCTCTCGTTATGGACGTCGGCGAATGACCCCTACGATGCGCGCTGTCTCTCCGATAGTGCCTCCGACTCAACCAGGTACTCGGTCAATCACGAGCTCAGACCGTACTCGAAGACCTTGGCAACAGCCGGGATGATAGACACCGGTCTATAGTTATTAATTTGTTCCTGCTTTCCTTTACCTTTACTTGTTTGCGGAACGCAGGGTAGATCCCGTCTTCGATGCATTTGTTGTACAAAGGGGACAATATGTATTACAACGGTTCGGCTGTAGAGTACAATAGCGAAATTGACGTATCGTATAAATCACTAGACGTCTTCCTAGCCACCCCGTGCGTGATTATTCTGAAAACCTCAAGAGGCGTAAACTTCTTGATTTTCATAGAGCGATCGGCAGGTGATCGTGATGTGTAGTTGCCCAAGCGCTGGCTCGTCCAACTGAATCCTTTTTAATCATGACGCTCTCATCTTGGTGCATGGGTATCAAACAAAGAAGTTAAAATTCACACCACATAAAATTAAGCTATGGTGATAACAAGAGCGGTAACGTATCCTGTATCCGATAGTTCGCACTGTAATATACTATATATGGAAATATCGCCCTTCAAACCGGGACACAATAATTATGTTTAGGTACATATCATCGAATTAGGCCTACTTTCGTTTTGAATACGTATTAAAAGTTGATAGTAATGGTACTGACAGCGAGGGAGTCGCGGCTCTTCTGCATCTGCTTGAGCACGTATTCAGTATCGTCGAGGTCCGAGTCGGGGCAGGAGTCGGGGGCGCCGCTGCGGGCCGCGGCGGAGCCCGATCCAACCGCCACGCACTTGTTGCCGCCGCTGTAGGCGCCGCCGCCGGGGGTGGTGCCGTCGCCACGGCACTGCACTGTTCCCTCGTACAGTAGCGGACGCATCTGTCGAATAACAGACTAATAAAATTACATTCAACATTTAAAAAGTCCCCGACATTGTATGGCCGCGGCCATCTTGTCATAGTACCTAGTACCTACATATATAAGTGTTCTACTAGTCAAGTCACACACTCGCGCACATACGCACACACGTACACACGCGCACGACAGACTTCTACCCTTTTTGCCAACGCAGGAGATACTGTAACAAATACAGTCAGATTTTAGAATTAAATCTTAGTAAAATATGAGTTCGGAACAATATTTCTACCATAAAGTGCGTACCTACATAATATATAATTTGTCCATCCGTTGGCGTTAGTACAAAATCCAAATAATAGGTTACCTACCTGTTTTTCGAGTAAATGCATGTTTTAATTATTTTTTTTAATTTTGTGGTTTGGTTGTAAAAAAATATCTAAAAAAATCATCTGGTACATAATTGAAAGTATGTAGTATCCAGACTCGGCTCATAGGCATGGTGTCTTGGTGTTCCTCTGTTTACGCAAGTTGAGCTTATTGGTGTCAGTACGTCACTTCACAGTGCATGGTTTTATCACTCCTTTGGACAGAAAATAATGTGTTGCTGAAATGCCTAGAAAATGGCAACCTGCCCTATGGATTTTTATATCGTCTAGGCTGGGCCGTGAGGCTCGAGCTATAAAATAAATAAATATTGGTGGATAATTCACACACAACACCATCTGACCCCAAACTAAGCAAAGCTTGGAATATGGCGGCCAGGGCTTCTACTCTAATTCAACGAAAACGTAATTTCGAAATAAACTCGCGATTTTCCAACTCCGATTCTACTTCGATCCGTCGTTTTGTCCTTTTAAATGTTCTATGCCCACTTTAATTAGAGTAAGCTTAGAACATTTAAACGTCAAACAATGTTGTATCGAACGAAACGAAGTAGATAGAGAGCAGGAAAGTCGCGAGTTTTTTTTCGAAATTTCGTTTTCGTAGAAACAGAGTAGACGTCCTGGGTAGCGATTCTGAAACCATTCGGTTGCATCCGACACGGAATCTCATCTCTCGGTCTTTGTCATGCTAAACAGATAAGACAAAGACCGAGAGATGAGATTCCGTGTCGGATGCAACCGAATGGTTTCAGAATCGCTACCCAGATGTGGAAGACATTGAAGATACAGCAGTTTTCATTTAGTCATCGTGCAACACAAGTCAGCAGCCAGCTGAACCCTCGTTCAACTCTTATTGTGAAAGACTGCCACCGTATCCGTTTCGACCGCGTAGCAGCCGTAGCAGATCAAAACGGTGTTTGTTATTTTATCTCTATCTCTTCCTTTCAGTTAATCTCGGAGAGTATAATAGATATACAATACAGATATCGATGATATAGGTACCATCCTACACAATGTTTCGCACCGCTTTTGTGTATCGGACACAATACACTAATACCCCGCTTAGCGCGACCCCGATACGCGCGGTTTCACTGTAACGCGAATTTCAAATTTTACGCTCAAATGCCTCGCTTACGCGAAAGAGTGCGTATAAACATAATGTAGTCATTAACACCTTTGCTGCGGGGCCATTTTTCGTAGACTTCCAACTAGTGCGTATGAGGTCTTTTCGAGGCAAAATTGACCTTCCTTGCAGTGCGTATGGGACCTTTTGTGCCTCACAAAATTGTTTCTAAGAATACCTTAAATATTATGTTCATTTATAAGAGTAATTGCTTGAAAATTTAGCAATATTAATTTAAAGAGTTGTTAAAGTTGAATCCAGCTTCGCCCACAGTTATGACATTTAGGTATTGAGTAAATTAAAATTATATATATGACATCTGTTCTGCCTCACATCGCATTGAAATAAAGTTCTATTAGTGTCTCGACTAGTGTTGTGAATAGAGAGAGTTGCAGTATTAAAATAATTTATGTAATAAGATTGATTAATATGTTTTTTATTACAACCGGTCAAGTAGAAAGATTTTTTACGAATTGGACACGAAATACACGAACAATATTTGTTTTGTTTTTGCTTCCTAACTACTTTTTACACAAGTTTTAATTTATCGTAGCAACCTACACAGCTCTTTCGTTGACCATTTCGTCAATTTCGTTGAAGTTGTCAGGAAGAACAATACGACCCCAAAACTCAAAATCTTGCTCGAGATGATAGCTTTCTTTATCTCTATAAATAAGTGTAGTATACGAGTATCTTTCAGGAGTATACGATTTATAATTATAGTTCGACTCGATAGTTCGATATATGTATATGTATGTGATTTATTTTTTATGTATTGGCACAATTTAAGTCGTCCGCGCCACAGTATCATAGATTTATCAATTATCATAATTTTACTAGGACGAAACACCTGTTAAAATCGAGAATTCAACATATATTTGGGGAATTTTATAAAACTTATCCCCAGTATCAATTTATAAGTCGCAGAAACAACATATTAATAAATGTAATAAAAAATCTGTCCCTGAAAATTGCTGAGCACATGTACTAATTTCTATACAATATTTATTTTATTTATTTATATTAATTTCTATACTTGCAGCATGCTTTCGTATCGATACTTTTTATCACGTCACTAAGTTAGAATACGCAGGCGTCTTGTTGCCCGCACCTCACTCCATGCGGCTGTGAGGCCTACAATTTTGAGGCAGATTAGACCTCACTTCGCACTGTACGAAACTAATTAATACTCAGTGCGTTTGAGGCCTTTTAAACCTCATTTAGTTTTAACTTCACTCTTAGGCTAGGCTTTGCACGAGAAGCAATTTCATATATTTGTCTCTGTTATACTCATATAAATGTTAATATAGTCGCCCTCCGCACAGAGTGTAAGAACACGATTTTGACTACCGCACCTGCGAGAAGCTACGCATGTGGCGTTTTCGACCTCATAATGCAGCAAACGTGTTAACTTCTCTATGGTCGCGGGATCCCCGCTTTCTATGAATATTCTCTTTGAAGAATTGGGAATTCCCTGTCCTTCTACTTTGTTTTATGGGGATTTCCTCATTCGTTTCGTGTGTTCATTTCCGTAAAAAATTTGAGTATGTATTGCATTAAGTGTTCTTAGAATTATAGTGATTGATTACAATGATTTGTATTTTTTGTATTAAATGTTGACTATGTTTAATCGTAAACCTCGATTTACGCGAATTTCAGTTAACGCGATTTTTTTCGTAACGTATCCCTCGCGTAAATCGGGGTATTGCTGTATAGCGGTTTTCCAGACATACGGAAGTGTCCCAGTTTCCAGCCTTAAAGGAGACGGCCCATTTTCCATGGACATTTGCCCCACAGCAAAAGTGCAGGAGACTCGACCAAAATTAGATCATGAAATAGGATTTTTAATATATATTGAGGAGCCGTTAATGTTTTTATTCTGCATAGCGGGCTTTAAGATATATCAACTAAAACGTTGAAAAAAATAACGAAATTTCTTGTGTTCGAACGAAGCGAGCATATTTTACATTCTCTTTGAAATCGAGTTTCGAACGAATCCGAGGATGTGTCAATTTTATTCACTTTTTTTTTATTTTGGCGTCGCACGTATTTTTTGTTTTCCCACATTACGTATTTAAATATTTTCAAGTTTTACTAAAAATCGTCAAAGAAGCACGTTCACGAACATCAAAATAAATAATTTATAATAATCTACCATTTAAATTACATATTGCCCCTCGAAAATATATAAGTTAAAGAAAATATACAATGCGGCGACATGTTTGTCAAAATGACACAAGCACGTGAAAATCATGGCTGACTTTAAGTATAGTCTTAAAGTTCTTTTTATTCACACCAATTTGCAATCCCCGCTTGTCACGTTAGTTTTGAATGTACAATTTGCATTATTTAATTATATGTTATTTTAAATAAATAACTTTTGTAGGTCTCCGGGGCTAATTAAGTACATAAACTTGAAACGACGTGGGGCAGAAATGAGCCGTCTCCTTTCAAATGTGTAGGTGCAAAAAACCAGGACAGGTTTTCTAATAATTTTCAACAGCATGGATGAGAAACCATCCAGCTGGGCTACGAATCTAGTTAAAGCTTCTTCTCTGATTTTCTCGTATTGATGGGAATATCACAAATGTCTCTAATAGTGCGCTACAGTTTTATAGGATTCTCGTGATTTACGGTTAGTTTTTACTTTACGTAGAAAATTGTTGCAAGTTTTTTTTATGGATTGTAGCTAATTTTAAGTACTTCGTTGCATTTTAATTTATTTAGTTTTTGGTGTTTCTTGTGTTTATTTTAGTGTTATTTTAGTTTGTAGTACAACTTGTCTCGGTGTCTCATCCATCGAAGGAGACCAGGTGTTATCCAGAGTTTCAATGTGATGGTAAGCAACACGCCTGCCACAACAACGCAACACAACAGCACAGTGCTACGCGACTATTTAAACATAAAATCACTGCCTTGCACTGCTCTGCACTCGTCACCGTGACACATAAGTTGTTTCATCTTTTTGCCCCTATTCGTATGTATAAATTCTCTCTCACGTATTCTCTGATCATGGAGGCTCGCGTGGGCAGCCCCTGTTGCATGACGTTGGAGGAGAGTTTCTCGGCCTCCGGAGACATCCAGCGCTGCAGTCGCGCGCCGCGCCGGTGCCGCACGTGCGCGCCCGTGCTCTGTACAACAGTCACGAATTGTTCAACTTGATATCATCGCTGTATTCCCGTTTGAAGAGCAATACTTGAGATAAAACATCTTATATCTCTGGGTACGGTCGCAGTACAGTGCTAGGTAATGATTTGGACTATCATGTTCTAAAAGCTACGTGTCACTGAGCTATTATAGGCAGGCATGTTGCTTAGGGGCTGTCCATTAATCACGTGAGGTTCAAAAGGGGGGGGGGGGGAGGGGTTCGGCAAAAATCACGACATATCACAAGGGGGGAGGGGGGTATAGTAAGATATCACGTGTATTTATTTGTTCGTCAAAAGCGTTGACTTGCCTTTGCCAGAAAAAGAACGAAGTCTTCGCGCGCCTAGAATAGGATTAGATTATACTTTATATCGGTATTTAAAAATAATATTATCAAAAATGTAAGATTGTTTGTAGGTACCAAAAAATACACGTGATTTTTGATGGGGGGAGGGGGGGGGGGGGTAATTTTAAACCTCACCACGTATCACCAAGGGGGAGGGTGGGGTTAAAAAATGTTCAAAAAACATCACGTGATTAATGGACAGCCCCTTACCAACAAGCACATGATCAGCTCGTCTCGTCACTGTATACTAGTATACAGTGACGAGATGTTTTTTGTCACCCAGTTTGGCTCGTTACCCAGAGATAAAACATCTCTGGGTGACGAGCGCAGTGCAGTGCTAGGTAACGATTTGGACTCTTACTAGTGTACTAGGTAACGATTTGGTAGGTAAGAGTCTAAATCGTTACCTAGCACTGCACTGCGCTCGTCACTCAGAGATGTTTTATCTCTAAGCCTTGTAATTACTGTTTCCAACATTGCATTTCAAACTGGAACACAGTAATGTTTGCACATTACTTGAGAGACATGTAGTAGGTACAGTGACCTGTATGATGTTTTCGCGAGAGCTATAGCACTTCTTGTTGCCGCGCCCCTTGTTGAGGCTCCAGCTGGACTCGTCGCTGTCAGGCAGCTTGCAGTGACCGCACAGCTTCCTCAGCAACTCGTAAATCAGAACGCAAGGAGCCGTCACGAAGAATATTATGTTTAAGACAAACTCCATCGGCCTGAAAATAAATAATATAATTTTTATAACGCTGACGCTACACAGTAGTGGCAGGCTGGCAGGACTCTTTGCTAAGTCCACCTAGGGGAAGTACCTACCACGCTTTTATACTAGTTATTCTACCGCCAAACTGTAATGTGAAAACATCACCGTGTTCCGATTTGAAAGGCAATATTGCAGTGAAGAATTACAGGGCGTAGAAATAAAACATCTTGCATCTCGGGGCGACGAGCGCAGAGCAGTGCTAGGTAATGATTTGGACTCTTCACGTTCCAATAGCTGCGTGTCACTTGTTCTGTTATGGGCAGACATGTTGGTTACCGTCAGGCGCACATGATCTGCTCGTCTCGTCACTCTATAGTCTATACTATACAAAAATCCTTCAAAACTGCGAAGGAAATACGTCGTGAGAAAACCTGCTTGAGATTTAACACTTCAAAGACAAGTGAAGTCTGCAAACCGCAACTTGGTCAGTGTGGTGGACAATGGCCTAATATTTGGTTATGGGAAGACCCGAGCCCTTGCAGTAGTGACTCTGTGGGTTGATATAGCAGATAGTCGCAGAGACTGTTCAGGAGCATTCATTACAGGGCATAAAATGGCAGGAGATAAAACATCTTACCTCTGGCGAGCGCAAAACAATGTTATGTTATATAAATATGGACTCTTCATATTACAATAGCTGCATGTCACTGTGCTGTTATGGGCAGGCATGCCGATTACCATCATGCACATGACCTGATCGTCTCGTAAAATGTTGTGCCCGCTAACTAAGAATTGTGAAAAAAATAAATTGTGAGAAAAGCTGCTTAAGATGGAACTCTTCAAAGACAAGTGAAGTCTGCGAATCGATAACTTGGACTTGGCAACGTGGTGGACTACGGCCTAATACTTGGTTATGTGGAGACCAGTGCCCTAGCAGTGGGGACTCTGAGGGTTGATATAGCAGATAGTTGCAGAGCCCCAAAGCAATGATTTGAAAACATCACTATGTTCCGGTACAGTATAAAGAAAACCGGGTAATTATAGTTATGGGGAAACCCGTCCCCTAGCAGTGGAGATTCTGTGGGTTGAAATAGCAGATAGTTGCAGAATCCGCCTGGGGAAGTACCACATCCTTGTCCCTTGCCTGTTACCTATTGTACCGCCAAGCAAAGATTTGAAATCATCACTGTGTTCCGGTACAGTATAAAGAAAACCTCCCTGAATAGTTATGGGGAGGCCCGTGCCCTAGCAGTGGGGACCTTGTAGCTTGTAGCAGATAGTTGCAGAGTCCGCCTGGGGAGGTACCTACTTCATCCTTGTCCCTTGCCAGTTACTCAATGTAGCGCTAAACAAAGATTTGAAAACATCACTGTGTTCCGGTTTCCGGAACAGTATAAAGAAAACCTCCCTGCATGCTTATGGGGAGTTGGGGAGACTGTGACAGTGGTGAATCTATGTGTTGATACAGCAGATGTCTTACAGACTGATGAGGCGCACCGTGCGCTGCCTGGTGTCAGGGTGCACGGGCCAGCCCGCGTCGTCGTACTGCACGGGCCGCTGCCGCAGCGCCGACTCGTGGTAGTGCGCCAGCTTGCGCGGAGCCGCCACCAGCCGCGACAGC
Organism: Ectropis crepuscularia; assembly: GCA_963693475.1. Classification (NCBI taxonomy): domain Eukaryota; kingdom Metazoa; phylum Arthropoda; class Insecta; order Lepidoptera; family Geometridae; genus Ectropis; species Ectropis crepuscularia. Next base: position 17,584,503 of record OY856339.1, on the reverse strand, counting down.
CCCCACGTACCCACCCAGCGGCACGGCAGACCCACGCACGCCTTCACCAGACCTACACATTGCGACATTATAACAGACTTCAAAAAAGCAGGAGGCTCTTGAGAGCTTTTTTCTTGAAGTGAAAATTTATTTTAGTGCACCACACACAGATTTTTCGTGGGCTATGAATAATTATAGCTCATCGCTCACGCTTGGTCAAATAGCTTGGTCACGTCAAATGAAAGAAATGTTCGGCTGAACTCGGGACCGCAGTGTGCCAGAGCAAGAAAGGAACAGTCAGCTGCTGCTTTTTACTGCTGTGTTTAGGTTTAGGTACTCTTTTCAATGTATATGTAACTAGCGGTGTTCCGGCTTCACTCGGATATTGTATAAATGTACCAACAAATTGTATACACGAAACATTAATTAGGTACCTACTTAATCACTACTTAAGGTATCAGTCTATCCCCCCCGTGTCCCGTGTCGTGTAGTGTCCCCGTGGTCCTGACACAATGTGAGGCAAAAGGTGGAACCCCGTGGAGATTTTAGTCGGTAGTCACCATTCGTGGCGTGTCGAGTCCTAGGTAACCCGACAGTCCCCTAAGTAAACTCTAAAAAAGTTTTCACTTCTATCGGCAGTTCCTAAGCTGCCAATTTTTTTTTGTACGTGCAGAAAATGTATTTACGCGTACCGTTCCGCATAGAGTACGCTCACTTTGGTAACTACGCGGGTGAAACCGGAGGGCGTGGCTATGACCATGGCCATCTAGAAACTTTGTCAATTTCTAGATAACCAATGGGAAATGCTGACGCACTTCTAGATGGCCAATGGCCATTGTCCCGAGTTCACCCGAAAATTTCTTATCATTCCCGAGTGTGACGCTAGAATTCAATTCACAGCCCACGAAAAATCTGTCAGTGGTGCGCCATGAGAAGTTTTCACTTCAATTAGATTTGAAGAATTGAACACGCGGTCCGCACGAGCCGCGTGCGCTCGCGTGGCAGTCTGCTGGACGTAGTTACCGAAGAGGAGCAGGGTGAGCAGCACGCCGGCGGTGGTGAGGCTGAAGTTGAGCGCACGCACGTCGTGGTAGCACGCGGTGCGCACGAGCCGCGTGCGCTCGCGTGGCAGTCTGCTGGACGTAGTTACCGAAGAGGAGCAGGGTGAGCCGCACGCCGGCGGCGGTGAGGCTGAAGTTGAGCACGCGCACGTCGTGGTAGCACGCGGTGCGCACGAGCCGCGTGCGCTCGCGTGGCAGTCTGCTGGACGTAGTTACCGAAGAGGAGCAGGGTGAGCAGCACGCCGGCGGTGGTGAGGCTGAAGTTGAGCGCGCGCACGTCGTGGTAGCACGCGGTGCGCACGAGCCGCGTGCGCTCGCGCGCCGCCAGCCCCGCCGCCGCCGCGCGCCCCGCGCCTAGCTCCCGACATGTCAGCTTCGGGTCCTCGCCTACACACAACATTCGCAATAACTACCGATCAAACGTTTTCAGACAATAAAATATGCAGTCATAGAAACTGCCTATATAGATACAAGTACATAGCTAGTATACGCCTGTCGGTGAAGCGAAATCATAAAGTTTCATCCATCCAAAAATCGTCTTACTTCTTAAGCGTCTTAAGCGTCCCACTCCGCTACTCTGCCTCCGCTACATTAGCATGTCGGTGACGGGAAACCAGATCTAACCAGAATCTAACTTGTATTATTTAATATCTGTCAAAAACAAAGTGATTTCTATCATAGTTTTGATATTAATAAAGTTTTTTTTTACCTAAACATACGCATTCACAATGCCAAACGCAGAAGCAGCGGTCTCCTTTCCTGATAGTAACATCTCGAACTGCCACGGACTGTTGATCACCATTTATCAATGCAACTGCAAAAGAAGACATTGGACCTCATAACAATAACGAAACTTCAAAGATATACCTTATCACGTTTATAAGAAAATCTGAGAGACGGGCCTTGATAACTATCCCAATTGTCGGATTGAAGATAGATTTATAATAAACTAGCTGTTACCCGCGACTCCGTCCGCGCGAAATAATTATTTATATTCAGAGTTTCATGGTTGTATCTTCAACGGTTGGGAACTTCCATATTGACATTTATCTCCCATTTCAACCCCAATTTCACCCCGTACAGTTCGAAAATACCAAATTGATATAACAAACATTCGTTTGCTTCGTGTCGAGTATCTATATACAGAGTTTCATGGTTTTATCTTCAACGGTTGGGAACTTCCATATTAACATTAATCCCCCATTTCAACCCCAATTTCACCACAGTACAGTTAAAAATTACGAAATTGATAGAACAAACATTCGTTTGCTGCAGGTCAAGTGTCTAAATACAGAGTTTCATGGTTTTATCTTCAACGGTTGGGAACTTCCATATTGACGTTCATCCCCCATTTCAACCCCAATTTCACCACCTTGCAGTTCGAAATTACAACATTGATAGTACAAACATTTAATTGCTTCGTGTCAAATGTCTGGATACAACATTTGATAACTTTGAAAATGACGAATTTTCATACAACCGTACATCCCTTGTCTCACCCTCTTAAGGGTTGAATTTCGCAAAACCCCGTCTTAGCGAGCGCCTACGTGCTAAAAGGAACCTCCATGCAAAATTTCAGATTCCTAGCATTTGTAGTTTCTGAGATTCCTTGATGAGTGACATTTCGCTTTTATATGTATAAATAATATATAGATTAGATGTATGAATCATAATTGTTGGTATTTAGCTATTTAGCATCTTTCCACCTCAACTGATAATCTCGCACTAGCAGTGCGGAAAAAACAAATGTATGTTTTCAAAGCACAAAAGCATGAGTAAATTGCTGTAAAAATTTGAAATTGGAATTCCTATTTGAGATCAAAATGGTCAGAACATACGACAAAACGATGTCAGCGTTTAACTCCAAATTCTTAATTTTCCGCATTATATATTTTCCAATTTCTTTGTAATACATAATCTTATTTGTCTACATTATGAATTTTACATATTCCGAATTTTCCACATTCATCATTTTTACAATGATGAATTATACAAATTCTTAATTTTCCAAACAAGTACAGTTTGAGACATTGTACATCAAAAAGTATCATTAGTGCTTTGTTTGTAAGAAAATATGACTACCGACTACCGTGCTGTAATAAAATTCATTAATTTGGACATTCTGCTAGTAGTTATTTTTTAATTTCACATACCTACCTATCCAGTGATCACTGCTTATCAGATTTGATTTTGAAGACGTCCAGACTTTTTTAATAGTATTTATATTAGAATAACGAAACAATCAGGCCTGACGGCAAGCAACATGCCTGCCTAGCACAGTGGCACGCAACTATTGGAACATGAAGAGTCCAGATTACCTAGCGCACACTGCACAGCACACTGTACAGCGCACGTCACTCGAAGATATAAGATTCTATTATTACATCAGTCAGAAGATAAAGTGGATAGGAATGTAGAAGTAAAGTGAAGTGGATAAACATTTTAAACATATATAGGTAATGTTTATGCACTTCACTGCTAGGTACCTATGTAAAATTTTAACACTGGCACCATCAGTTTATAATAAAACTCGTGGCATCTCGTGGGATTATAATTCTACGGTAAGTATAGTGCTCGCAGTATAAGTCTGCGCGCGACTGGTGGCGTACTTAATGCTGCCAGGTCAAGCTAATAGGTTCCCTTCCCGTTCATTGGGAACGTACAACTTCATAAAACAGGTACGGGAAGGGATTTTTCAGGGAAGCAATTTAAGTAACTACACGAGAACTGAGACTCAAGAACGAATGTCTCGAAGTAATGAACGCCTTTGCAGTGCTGGTTTGGTTCAGTATGACCAAGTATCATTGGTAATTGGTACAGGCTGTCTGAGTCTCTTACCACCAGGAAAACTTTATTATAGTTTATTACATTATAAAAAATCTGTCATTTTCAACCTACACCAACATCGAAATAACAAGAATTTAATTTAAACTTGTAAATCTTTTATTGAGACCATAAATAACACTATTTGAAAATTTGGCGCATAAACGTTATGTTAATGAGGCTTCCATAGAATCATCTTCTTTTTTCAATAGGGTTAAAATCACGATGAATCACGGCGGTAACCGCAAAAGTTCCTGTCCATGTTCCTTTAATAGTTATTCTACTTGGTATTGTGGGTCTTCTTTGTGCCTCTTTATTCGCGCAACTGCGGATTTGTCCTACAATCGTCGAAATCTATTTCATTTTTCTTAAGCCACTTTTGGCTTTCTTCTTTTACATTGCCCATTGTAGCCCCTTCATTTATCTGAGTGCAGTGGTATAATGCGTTGTCCATTACCACGTGACAGTACGTTCTGAAACGCCTACAATAAAAATTCAGTAATGAATACAGAGTTAAGGATCAAAGAGCATCCAAGCTAACGTTGAAAAAAAATTAAGTTAAATTTCTTTTGGCGCACCGCTGTTAGGTGAAAGGGTCGATCGGGTGAACATGGAACCGCCGAGTGTACCCGAGCGAGAAAGATACAATCAGTTGATCTTCACTGCTGTGTCACTGTGTTTTCAATTTTGATTTGTATATTACGAAAAAAAACCATTTATAACTAGTTTCTCACATTCGGTCTTAAGCACACACATTTTTTCCCACGGATAAATTGGCGATAAAACAATCAAACCCAAAGCCGCACCTCAACCTAAAGCCTCAGCTTTAAAATATCCCGATAATAGGTGGGGATTTGATTGCTATGGTATCCCTACATGTTAGTTGTCAAATAGCTCTGCGTTTGGAAAACTGCACTTTTGGCCCGTTATTGTATCGTTCTTCTTCACAACCACGATTGATTTTCAAGAACCAGCCACGGCCAGCACTTTAAATCACTTTCGGCATAATAAAAGCTATTAATTATTTTGGAAATTAATAAATACACCAAACGTAAACAAACTTTTGTCAACTGACGTAAATAAGAAGTTGATGGCCTGTCAATTAGTTCCATATTTTGCTACGCGCAGAGTTATATTGCGAGCACTCTATGTAGGTTAGGTTAGTTTGACGTTGTTAGATAATTCGTATTCGTAAGGTAATATGACTAAAAACAAAAGACTACTAAATATTAGGAGGGAAAATTTAAATTTAGAACAAAGCATTTCTAGTTTGAAAACCAAAGAGTTTCCATGTTATTCGCTCTCGTAAGAGGTTCTTTAAATACCACCTCTCGCAAAAGCAAATTCCGTAGGTATGCCACTGCCTACCGACATAATCGTTTTTTTTTACTTATTATTTTAACTATAATACTCGTAGGTTCGCACTCGACCACCATCTCGCCTGACGTTAAGTGACGATGCGATCTATGATGGAGCGTGCTTACCTAGAAGAAACCGATTCACTCTCGATTTGAAAACACCAAGATTTTAACCGTCGGGGAAACCCACTCAGGCAATGCACTCCGCAATCTAGACGTTCTTATCACAAACTTTCGTGTCTTTGGAACATCAACCAATCAACCATGAAACGATATCGCTTTTTCGAGATACGAAAATGCAAAAGAAAAAGGGTAAGATCATGTAGATCAGTTACACACTCTCCGAAATGTATCCGATAAAAACCCGATAAGCTAGCAATATATTTACCTGAAGTGCCTATATGTTTTGTATTTATAACCTAAAGAGACCGTCGTGCACAGTATACAACATACTCGTACAGTCCGCCGTAGCCGCAGTTGAAATTTGTTGATGTTTTTTGAAGTGAAAACTTCTTTAGGCGCGCTATGGACAGAATTTTCGTGGGCTGTGAAATGGATTTATGATCACGTGATCATCACGCTCGGATATGATAAGAAATTTCGGGTAAGCTCGGGATGCTAGAGCGAGAAAGATAATGTGGTCAACAAATGTGCCAGACCGAGAAAGATAATTGTTAGAGGAGGACATGGGACAATAGATACTCTCTCTCTCTCTCTCGCTGCTCGCTACCGGTTACCAGTATTGACACTTTAGCGATTTTGTCGCTGAAACTGGCGAATTTTTAAAACCTTTCAGCGGATTTAGACGACGTGTTACCGACAAAGGGGAATATACTAGTGTAGTGTAGAAGGTTGGAGAAGGAAAAAGCTTATGTATTCTTCCAGACTGTTATTCCCTTAATAATTCAATCAAAACCGGCGACTTTGTTTCATAACTATTTGGCGACAAGCTCAAAATCATAGTGGCAGCACTGACGGCTACCAACTCCAAAATACTTTTCTTTGGGCGGGAAAACACGACGGGTGCTTTATAATTTTCACAATCAAATTAATTAGTTCTGCTGTGTAAATATTTCGTTTCTTTCGTGTAAATATTTAGTTTTGTATATAGTCAATAGTATAAATAAATATGAGCGTCGCTAGCGACGGGGGTGACCCCGTCGAACAGACCAGAAAAAGAAAACTATTGAAGCCAAATCCAAGTGAAAATGTTTCTTACAAACTATTTAGAAAACCCCTTTATACCTCGGCTGCTTAAAATCAAAACATAGTAACTCGTTCCAACAAAAATGTTCAGGAGAGCCAAGAAATGGGTCGGCTACTTTGATTCGTTCGCCCGAAGAAACTAGAAAAGATAGCGATTTGGATGTTTGGCGAAAAGTTGTGCTATATTGTTGACATTAGTTTGTAATACTCGTTATTGATACGGAGTTTATGGTTACACTTGAATCGCTCTTACTTTATTTTTATTTGTGAATTTACTCAAGTATTACTGTCAAAACAATTTCAAAACTTAGTAAGTCTGCTTACTAGGTTATCAATTTGATTTTCTGTGGTAAAAGTAAAGACTAAACCAATTCATTATGCATAGTGTTTATAACTGAGTGAAATAAAGACAATCCCAAAGTACTTAGGAATGCAGATTTTGATTAAAAATCCTGTTGACTTGTAAAAGATATTTATTAACGTACATCAAAGGGCTCATAAATCAAAACATGAGTCAAAATCTCAACAGTCAACCAAAACTAAAAAAAAATAAACTTAAGCTAAAATCATTCTTATTGATAATAATGAACTACTCGTTGATATTGGTAACGATTTGACCATCAGTTTGCAAATCAGTGGAGTTATCACTCGTGGGTAGATTCAGCCAAAACTCCCTTCTGCTCAATGGCATTAGGGGGACCAATTTCGAAACAATACCATCTTTCTTCGATGATTTCACCCCTCGGGGAATAGTATTTGAAAGTGGGGGAATAGTGTTGACATTAAATTTCTGCATCAAGAAGTTCAGTTCTTTGTAAGACTCATCAAAATCTGTTTTATAGAACAGATTTCGTGTTCCTTTGAGGAACTTAGCTTCAACTACTGGGTTTAGTAAAAATGTGCTGAGAGGATCGTCATTTGTGTTACGCCGTGGAACTCGTTTCTTTTTTACCCATTGGTATGATTTTTGCACTTCGATAATGTCAATGTTCTTTCTACAGTTCGCTATAATAGACTTGTAGTCCTCGTAATCATAAACTCCATCTCGACGCCTCATCTCTTTTTCTATATTTCCGTGTACGCCGTCAGCAGACATATGGGTGTGGCCTTTAGTGAGAAATCTCAAAATTATACCTACTATCAATATTAATACACTCAGAATTAACAATCATTACCAGCGCTGTAAACAAAAACCAATTTTTATTTTGTCCAGTGCAATTGTCACACCACAATGTTAATTTTTTCACATCTCTTTCCGAAATAAGAAAAGCCATCAATGCATCTATTATATTATTGGCATCTCGACCCATCATTGCTTCATGCCACACAACACACTTGCTGTTTATCTTTGCGTTTTTACATAATGGTGCAAATGTTAAATTGAACGCCACTAGACGACTCAAAAAAAATGAATCTTTAATTTTTGGCATATCTGGCAATAATGTCACTTTCTGAAGATCCATAGAAAAATAGTGTTCAAAAGTATCGTTACCTTTATTTGCATCTTCTTTGTAATTTTTTATAGCTTTTTCAGCTTTAACCTTGTGTTGAGCGAAATCATTCTTTAAAGTTTCGACAGCTGATGCCTCACTTTCATTTTTAATCTTTTCCTCGAATACTCCGCAATCAACACATTGGTCTCCTTTAGGATATTTTAAGGAAACTTTCATTGATTTCATAGTATTTCTGTAGGTTTCAATAGAACATTTGACATCAGGATTCTTCGATATGAAGTCAGTATGCATAGATTGCAGCGTAAGCGTTCGTGGCAAGTACCGTGTCAGCGGTGCGTTGTTTCTCCTGTAGTGGCTCAATGCCGGGTTATAACTCTTGATGTGATCTTCGATTGGTGTTCTTGATAGTCTAGGTTTCTTGCCACCTCGATTCTCTTTAACATCTTCGTAAAAGGGTTTCCGTTTTAAAGCTCTACTTAGCTCGGTAATAACACCATCAGTACAATGACCAAGAGTATTCAGGAAAAATGATTTACAAATATTTATCTCCTCATTCCCGAGATAAAAGTAGTAATACCTCGACTCGTTTTTTACGTGTTTTTTGTCTGAGTTAGGAACAGATGCAGATTTCTCTTTGACTGGTGCAATTTTTACACATTTGTTCAAAAACTGGCGGTGCTGAGTATAGTTCATATTCCAGTAACCATTCCAAATATCCTCTCGTTGTTTTTCTGTGAAGTTATTGCAACGTCGTCTACATTTACCGTTGCACATTTTAGGTATCATGGGATGCATCGCTTTATTTCTTATAACCTTTGCTGTTTCTTTGGGATTTTCAGAAATTTCGATTAATGTACTCGTATCAAATATAGGGCCTGGATAATTTGCAGTGAACCGAGCTGGTGGGCGGTAGCCTTCTGCTTGTTCCGAGTCAATGAAAATTATTGAACTTGGGTATGTTGCCATGAAAATTGGCATTTCTGGCATAATAGGGGATTGCATTGGAGGTAGTTGGGGTAAACTTTCAATGGCAAACGTAGGTTCTAGAAGATCGAGATCTTGAAAACAATTTTCGAAATTATCATCAAACATTAACTGTAGTGCAGGTTTTTGTACTACCAAAGGTATATAATCGGGATCAGCTACGGAGTCATCGCTCAAGTAAGCAGTATCAAATCCAAGGTTACTATCAGAAACGATACTATCACAGATCGTTACATTTTCGGCCGATGACCCAGGGATAGGATTGTTGTAGTCGATAATAGTTTGGTCAGTATCTGTTTTAGCTTCATCATTTGCTCTGAAAGCGGAAAAAAGAACAAGCTAAACATACGCAACCAACACCGAAAACAAAAAAAAAGACAAACAATAAGGCAGTAAGTATTAGTTAAATAGCAGCGTGGGTAAAGAAAAAAAAACTTTCTTACGTTTTTGAAATTTGCAGGCCAGTGCTAGGGTTAATATTATTCGCGGATGTAAGACGAAAGAAAGAAGAAAGAAAGGTAAAAAAAGAAAGAAATGACTTTGTTTTTTTTTGTTCTTACATCATTATGAACTTGGAGGGTTGTATTGATGATTTTGATGATTATAATTCTGTAACTACATACGTGTTACAGCTGCGAATCAAATTTTCATCAACATACAACCGAACACTGATCTGCAAATTGCAAAAAACGTAAGAAAATTTGAATTTCGCGGGCTGGTTGGAGCATTCACCTTAAGGGGAGTTAAGCGGCGCTAGTGGCGCCCACACTAGTTAAAATTATTATCTCTGTTCAGTAGATAATTAGCAAAGCACACCATCAAAATAAGCAAAATCGGCTTTTGCACATTCATTACACGAAAGCCAGCACAACATCCTAGTTTTGTTAGCTTTATTATGAAGACTAGCTGATGCCCGCGGCTTCGCCCACCCGCAAATTATATACTAAAACCTTCCTCTTGAACTATCTATTAAAAAAAACCGCATCAAAATCCGTTGCATAGTTTTACGACAACGACAATTTTATTTTGAGGTTATGTCACGTTTCTTTTACATTTTCGTAACTATAATGAATAAGTTATTTCTTACCTGCATTCGTTTTTGTTCTGCAAAGCACGCATTATACGCCTGGACCGATGAAATTGCATGTAACTCATTTTATTATTTTATATCATGGAGCGAAACACTCGTGCGCCGGTAACACTGGACTTACTAAACAAAATTTCATTGATTTTACAATCGGCGCCAAATTCAAAACATAGCAAGTTGGTATTTCAAATTCATAACTTAGTAAGTCGCTTGAGCTGCTAGGGTTTTAAATTTGTATTCTGACATACTAAGTTTAGAATTTGTACTTCAAGGAAATTTTCGTAATAATTCCAAATTGCTTAGACTTGCTAAATTATTTTTTTAAAATTACGTATGAAACTGGGTGTTTTAAGGTTGACATCATTTTGATACTGTCTAGTAAGTCGAAAAATGCCAAAAACGGTTTTTTTTTCAAATCACCTGTTACTAGGTTTTAAATTTGGGCAGCCGACCTATCTAATACAAAAATCAGCTAATGAAGTTTTCACTTCTGCCATGTGGTCTTAAGCACACACCTTTTTTTTTATCACGATTGTACTTCCTTTAGGCAAATTCCTAACGTGGAATTTTAAGAATTTGTAAAATTAATAATGTGTTAATATAATAATGTGGAAAATACAGAATATGAACAAATAATATTTTGGATAAAAAATAATGTGGACAATACCAAAACTTGGAAAATTAAGAATTTGGAATGAAACGCTGACACCGACAAAACACCAATTTCATAACCTTTTGACCGCCAGGACTAAATTGCATTTCCGTGCCCTAGACGCCAAGCGTACGAAATAGCTCAAAATTTAAAAAAAAAAAGTGCTGTCACCATTTTACCACACACAATATTTTCGTATAGTTCGTTTTTTTGTCAACTATAGACGTCGTTGGCGCACAGGGCTCACTAGCGCTTGTCAAGTATAGGTGACTCTGGCGGTCAAAAGGTTAAGTAAGGACCTAGTACTACCCAGTATTTAATATTTATTCCTTGTCACTACTTAAAATTTCTTGACTTCTTACCAGAACAATGGGCGACGTCAGTCGGGATTTCGGTAGGCACGTCAATTGTTATGGTTTGGGTGTGTTTGGGAGGCAGGACCATGAAAGTAGCATCCTCTTCGTTAATTTTCTCATTCAAAATCTCTGGTAGCTCTGGAGTGCACTCGCGCGCTACTACCCTGTGGAAATAAGAAATAGTATAGGAATCACTTATATGGTTGGGGAAAAAGTCTTTTCGCAAAAGTATATCTAGGTATATATATAAAAGCGAAAGGTCACTCATCAAGGAATCTCGGATACTACAAATGCTAGGAATTTGAAATTTGGCATGGAGGTCCCTTTTAGCACGTAGGCGCTCGCTAAGACGGGGTTTTGCGAAATTCAACCCCTAAGAGGGTGAAACAAGGGATGAACGGTTGAATGAAAATTTGTCATTTTCAAAGTTATCAAATTTTGTATCTAGACACTTGACACGAAGCAAACAAATGTTTGTTCTATCAATTTCGTAATTTCGAACTGTACGGGGGTGAAATTGGGGTTGAAATGGGAATGAATGTCAATTTGAAAGCTCCCAACCGTAAAACCATGAAACTCTGTTTATAGATATTTGACACGAAGCAAATTAATGTGTTCTAGCAATTTTGTAATTTCGAACTGTACGGGGATGAAATTGGGGTTGAAATGGGGTATGAATGTCAATATGGAAATACCCAACCTTTGAAGATAAAACCATGAAACTGTGTTTATAGACACTTGACACGAAGCAAACAAATGTATGTTCTAGCAATTTTGTAATTTCGAACTGTACGGGGATGAAATTGGGGTTGACATGGGGTATGAATGTCAATATGGAAATACCCAACCTTTGAAGATAAAACCATGAAACTCTGTTTATAGACACTTGACACGAAGCAAACAAATGTTTGTTCTAGCAATTTTGTAATTTCAAACTGTACGGGGATGAAATTGTGGTTGAAATGGGGGGTGAATGTCAATATGGAAGTTCCCAACCGTTGAAGAAAAACCATGAAACTCTGAATATAAGCACTTGACACGAAACAAATAAATATATGTTCTAGCAATTTTGTAATTTCGAACTGTACGGCGATGAAATTGGAATTGAAATGGGGGACGAATGTCTCTTACGCTTTAAAACCTAAACAACTGAACCGATTTCGATGAAATTGTATAAAATTGTTTTATTAAATAAGCTGTTTTTAGTAACCGTAAATGTGTCTGGGTATACAAACAGGTCCTGCCTGAGTTACCTTAGTATTTATTTCGCGCGGACGAAGTCGCGGGTATCAGCTAGTTATCTATATATAAAAAAGCGAAAGGTCACTCATCAAGGAATCTCAGAAACTACGAATGCTAGGAATCTGAAATTTTGCATGGAGGTCCCTTTTAGCGAACTTTTTGCGAAATTCAATAGCTAAGAGGGTGAAAAAAGGGATGAGAACGGTTGTATGAAAATTCGTGATTTTCAAAGTTATCAAATGTTGGTGAGCGTCAGAACCGCTGGACCAAGTCTGATTTTTTATGTTTGATAACCATCATATTTTAGTACCTTTTTGGTACTATTTGGTACCTTAGTTCAAATAATTAGTACCTCGATGAGCAGTGAAAAAACATGAAAAGAAAGTGGGCAGCCATTCTGACGTCAGGTTGGCTGGACCACTTCTATTTCACATAGTTAGAGACAAAATTACGAAATGATTTCTTTGCAATTATTTAGTACCTTTTTGGTACCTTTTAATTTAATTTAACTTTTTATTTTATAGTGCCCCTGAAAAAAAATATGGATGTTTTTTTATTTTAGCATATATACCTATTACATGTATTTAATAAATATATACTTATTTGTACCCCATAAACCTAGTGGTAAGTTTCCCATATCTGCTAACATAAATATCAAGTTTTTTTTTAGGTAATTATTATACACTTATAAAACTTGATATTTATGTTAGCAGATATGGGAAACTTACCACTAGGTTTATGGGGTACAAATAAGTATATATTTATTAAATACATGTAATAGGTATATATGCTAAAATAAAAAAACATCCATATTTTTTTCAGGGGCACTATAAAATAAAAAGTTAAATTAAATTAAAAGGTACCAAAAAGGTACTAAATAATTGCAAAGAAATCATTTCGTAATTTTGTCTCTAACTATGTGAAATAGAAGTGGTCCAGCCAACCTGACGTCAGAATGGCTGCCCACTTTCTTTTCATGTTTTTTCACTGCTCATCGAGGTACTAATTATTTGAACTAAGGTACCAAATAGTACCAAAAAGGTACTAAAATTTGATGGTTATCAAACATAAAAAATCAGACTTGGTCCAGCGGTTCTGACGCTCACAAATGTTGTATCTAGATATTTGACACAAAACAATGAAATGTTTGTTCTATCAATTTTGTAATTTCGAACTGTACGGGGGTAAAATTGGGGTTGAAATGGGGGATGAATGTCAACATGGAAGATCCCAACTGTTGAAGATAAAACCATGAAACTCTGTATATAGGCACTTGATACGAAGCAAATAAATGTTTGTTCTAGCAATTTTGTAATTTCGAACTGTACGGGGATGAAATTGGAGTTGAAAAGGGGGACGAATGTCTCTTACGCTTTCACACCCAAACCTATTTTGATGAAATTGTTTTATTAGAAGCTGTTTTTAGTAAACGTAAATGACATGTGTCAGGGTATAAAAATAGGTACTGCCTGAGTTACCTTAGTATTTATTTCACGCGGACGATGTCGCGGGTAACAGCTAGTGAACAATAAAATCTCTTTGGCTATAGTATTTGTATCTGGCTGCGAGTCTGCGATTTTAAGGGGGCGCCTAAAGCCAGAAAACGAAAAAAGGACATTTTCGACGCCGCTCACTGAAGTTAAGAAACTAAACACTATGACAAAAAAAATATTGACGTGTGGGTACAATCAAGAAGAAGCACAATAACCGAATAGAATTTGAAAAATAGATCAGAGTTTTTTACAATAAAAAAATAAAAATGACACCGAAAAAACCCGTTTTAATTCGAGTACTCGAAATTATCAGCGATGACCCCACATTATTTTTTGGTAATAAAATTCCTATTTGTACGTTCTAGTAAAGTAACCGAACACTTTTTTAAATTTATGTTTAGTTATTGATTAATTAAATAAAACTTGGTCAAAAATGGACTCCTGATTAAATATTGATTTTTCCTCCAAACTGTGTCATGCTATTCTCGACTTTATGTACATCACATTAAGAAACGCGTCGCGCGGGTGAAATCTGATTTTTTCCTGGCTTTAGGCGCACTCTTAACGAAATCGATGTGTTTTTGTAGCCAATTCATGGCCATAATACATTATGTGGAAGTGTGAAATTAATACATACTATTACACATATCCTGAATTTCAAACTGAACTTTTAAAAATCGTTGCATATGCTTCTTGTCTCTTGAAACTATGAAATTGGTTTGGCCAAATTTGTTTTCACCCGTAATTTTGATGTGAAAAAATTATATGAAAACCGTGTTTTTAAAGATTCTAACTTTTATGTAGATACATATATGGGTTAGATCTTGTATGCCAATCTACTTATTAATCAGCAGATAGCCAGGGATAGTTTTTGAAAGTTTTTTAAAAAAGCCTCCTGAATATACATGTGGAACGAACGATGTTGCACAGATGTATTTGCTATCACTCAAACAACAGGCGTTTTTGTAGTTGCTCGGCCACGTTATTCACAGTAGTAACTATTATCATAATCTGTGCCAGCCATAGAATACATAATAACAGCCACTGTTTGGTTGCTCGCTCGTTTTGTACTTACGTTTGCTATGTTTCGAAAGAGTTGATATAGGTATGTATTTATACCTACATGTAGAGGTGCATTTCAATATTTTTTTCGCGTACACCTAGGTAGAAACTGATTGCCGATGTGCGATATAGAATTCTCACATACTAGGTATTGATTGATTTGCTATAATCTGTTAAATGCAATGTAATAAAATTATAAAAATATTATCTATACATACCTATACAAATAAATAAAATTGGGTCGTCTGTTTGTAATATCAAATTAACAGTTTTTCACTTAGCTCCAATGAAACTAAATACCTACGGTACCTATACCTAAAAACTATTTTTTGCCTATCTCTTTGTTTGTGCCGGCTAATCTCCGAAAAGGTTGGACCGATTATGACATGACTTGCACTATCACATAGGTAGCTGATCTCTTTTTTTACGAGCAGGACATATGCCTGATGGTAAGCAACATGCCTGTCACATAACAGCACAGTGACACGCAACTATTGGAACATGAAGAGTCCAAATCCTCACTTAGCACTGCGCTCGTCACCCAGAGATCTAAGATATTATAACTCTCGGCCCTGTAATTGCTCTGAAAACATTGCCCTTCAAAGCGGAACACGGTAATGTTAGCATATTACTGATTGGCGGTAGAATTACTGGCAAAGGTGTGGTACTTCCCCAGGCGGACTCTGCCAAGAGTCCTACCAATACTAAAGATTTCCTAAGGCATGACAGGTTACTCTTACTTGAGGAAAATAATTAGAAAAAGGAAACCCTCAAAACGGGCGGGCACAGTAAGTGGTTATGAACAAACGTTCATAATGTTTTTTTTTTCATCACAAGCTTCGCGTTTGTGATAAAAATTATACGTTGTTTTGTTCGGCTGCATCTATCGGTGGTTAGACTTCTTCAAAAGGTGGGTACTGTTCTTAAACACGTATACAGGGTTATAAAGACAGTGAGTTTTTTTTTTATCGCGTATATGTCCTCTTTTGACCACCAACTCGCCTGATGGTAAGCGACGGTGTGGTCGAAGATGACGCACGTTGACCTAGTAAGAACGTATTCACTCTGACCTTGAAAAGTTCTAAATTGTATCTTTCAGAGAACAAGGAGGCCGACAACTTATTCCACTCTAAATCTGTACGTACGAGAAAAGTGGACTCAAACCGTTTAGTACGGATTTGGGAATATTGAGAAAATTCTGTTCGAGTTGCCTTAATATTTAATTTGTATTTCTCGCGGACTAAGCCGCGGGCAACAGCTAGTTTAATCATAAAGGCATATACCCTAAAACTAAGAACAAACATAGAAACACGACACTAAAAAAAACTGCAACGGATTCTGAAAGAAATAACACTTCTTGAGGCACCCATAAACATAACAATATGTTTATATACAATATCCAAATTAATGCAAAATCAAAATATAGCTGTGGCAGCAGAAAAGTAAGGATGCACAGATGGCTTCAAAGTCATTTGGATACGGGGGCTGTGGTGTATTCTTAAAATAAATAATAAATTAATAATTTATTTCCGAAACTTTGAATACAACACAATTTAACAAGACGGTAATTCAGCAAGAGTTAAACATATACAAAATAGACATTTCCGTGATAGTAAGATATCACGTGTATTTATTTTTCGTCAACCGCGTGATTTTAAATCGAAAATCGACGTGTAGTGTAAACCTTGACTCCCCGTTAAGGTAACGAACGAAGACCTCGCGCGCCTAGAATAGGATTAGATTCTACTTTATACCGGTATTTAAAAAAAAAGATTAAAAAAATTGGATTCTTTGTAGAAATTAAATATACACGTGATTTTGGTTTTAGTTGTAAACCTCACCAAGTATCACCAAGGGGGAGGGAGGGGTTAAAAATTTAAAAAAAAACATCACGTGATTAATGCACAGCCCCTATATAGTTTGACACCAGATTTTGCATCCCCAGAAATGGCCCAATTTATGTAATGTAATCAGAATTTATCCAATCAAATTTCGATAGAGGAACTATCAAACTGCATTAAACGATCAGATACAGCTCCCGGCATGGACAATATTTCGTACTTTATGGTTAAAAACCTTCTAGATATAGGTAATCTAGTTTCTTTATACAATCGATTTTGGAGTACTAATTTTGTTTCCAAACAATGGCAGAAAGTTAAGATAGTTCCTATACCAAAAACATGAAATGAAAACCGGCCAACGTCAGCTGTCCATACTAAAATTTTACAAGCTATACTTACTCGTAGACTTGATTGGTTTCTTGAGAAAAAGACCTGATTTTCAGAGGAAACTGTCGGTTTTAGGCGGTCTAGATCATGCCTTGATAATTTAGCTAGGTCATATATTCAGATTGGTCACACAGAAAGTTATCCAACTACAGGTTGTTTTGTAGACACTAGACATAGAAAGCGCCTACATCAACGTCAATAATATAACAAGTCTCTTGCAAGTATTGGATGGTTTGGAAGTGGGATCAGATTTCTGTAAATATCTATGGCAATTTCTTCATGAAAGAGTCTTGTTGGTTCCGATAGATGACAATGTCACATTATGCCGAACTACGGGAGTTGGTTTAGCCCAAGGAGTGTTCAGAATGTGATGTGAGATGTGATAGAGGATGTCTAACATATTTTGACGGAGTACGTCCGAAACGAAGTGCTCCGTCAGAGTCTTTTTGTACAAAACACCAATGTTGGAGAGTTTAATGGTATTTTGCCTTCATCATCATCACAGGAAGCAAAAAAGCAACTGCGGCTTTACTTGTTTCTCTTTGGAGCGGGTTCCTAAGCTTAATTATTTTTATTTAGGTCATTAAAAGTGTCATCCGTTATTTTATAAGTTATTTATAGTTTTTTTCCTTGTGTGGTCTTTTAATAAAGAGTTTTTTATTATTCTCTTAAATAACTCTACCTATATATTAAAATCCGCATCAAAATCTGTTTGGTAGTTTTAAAGATCTAAGCAAGCATAGGGACAGACAGACAGTGGGAAGTAACTTTGTTTTATACTATGTAGTGACAATGTATGATTTGAAATGAGATGACCAGAATGATGATTTTTAAAAAAGTTTAAAGAAGAAGATGACTCACAATCGTAAAGCAATGATAGGGTTATAATCTTACAACATCAGATTAAATTTTTTAAACCAATAACAATTGATCGATTTTTGTGAATATTGATTTTAGGTACCTACTCAGGCGAATTTGAAAATATCTAGCCAAGAAATGAATAAAAACAGGTTTACTTCATATGAAATTAATGAACTAATACTTGTGTAAAACATTTTTTCTAACACTGCATTTGTCCTTCCTGTACGTTTGTCACAGTAACCCTGTAGAGGTAAATTTCCTAATGTCAATGTTTGGATATCTGTTGGTCAATTACATGGTAAAGTGAGAACGGATCGGGCTGAAATTTAGAACACAGTTAGATTATAGCCTGGAAGAACTCATAGGATATAGTTATCCCAGAAAAATACGGGAACAGGAATTACGCAGGTAAAACCGTGGGAGCCTATTAGAACGCATAATTTTTTGTTCCTAATTTACTTTGTCATAATGAATGTAGCATAATGTATAGTGTCATAATGCAACTTTCGCATAATAGTTTTTTTGCGTTATGTGTTTTAAGCATAACAATCTATTGTACTACATTTAATTCGACTATTGATGAGACGCATAATAGTTTTTAGGCATTTTTTTATTTGATCTCATTTTTTTTAAGGTGCCTTCTAAATCGCATATTATTTTTCACCTAATTTGCTTTGTCATAATGAATATAGCATAATATATAGTGTCATAATGTAACTTTTGCACAGTCATTTTGTGGCGTAATGTGTTTTAATCATAAAAATCTATTGTACTACATTTGATTTGACCGTTGCTCAGACGCATTTAGACATTTTTTAATTATTTGTTGTGCTACATAATAAATAACCAAGTTACATAGGACCCAGATCCGATTCGGAGCACCCCGACTTCACCTAGTCTTGTCGCTACTACCCCTAGAGTGTATTTAAAAAATGGGGGAGCCAGAAGCTCAAGGGAGGTCCTGAGTGGAGCGATCCATGCGAGGCCAAGCGTAGCGAAGGCGAGCGAAGCGAGGCGGTGACCTCCGTAGTGGAGCGCAGGCCGAGTATAGAGAAGCAACACTCAGGGCTGACCGCAGAGCTTCTGGCGGGAGCCCACCCGGAGTCAAAAAGTGCACCATTTGTTTTAGGTGTATGTAGGTTTTTAAGTCCTAAAAATGTTGTCTACACAAATTAGTACAAACATTGCTATACTACTGCATAAATACCGTTTATAGTACCTACCATAAAAATGGTGTTTACCATAAAAAAAAATATGGTGTTATTCTCAGACCAACGATTCTTAATCCTCAAAATATACTAAATAATTTCACAGCAACAGTATGATAACACGAATGCGATAATGACAGGTACTATTGGCAATGATATTCCATTTAATTAGTAGATACCTACATTACGAGTAATAAATATTGTTGTCAAAGTACCCACCCGCATTTGAATTGTTTTTTAGTTAGGCGTTTAAAGTTTATGCCGTTGATCATTATGTTTAAGTATAGGTATGCTTTTCTTAATGTGTGCCTTTAAACATTATGCTATTTATGGTTATGCGTCGAAACTTTATACTAAGTTATCTGTATGCTATATATGGCTATGCGGTTAAACATTATGCTAAGTTATCGTTATGTCATATATGGTTATGCTAGTTAACATTATGCGAAGTCAGTTATGCGTTTAGTTGTTATGGTAAAATATCATTAGTCCTAAAAACGTTATGCCTACCTAAAATAGGACAAAAAATGTTATGCCACCCCATATAGACCCTAAAACCGTAAAACCGAGAGGAGCTGCTGGTCTTTACAAATGTATGTAAATGTTTGAATGTTAGCAAATGTGTTGCTCAAAGCTTGGAAAACTATTTCACGGTAATATTATAAATAATACTTATATATTGGTGGACAATTCGCACTCAACACCATCTGATCCAAAATTAAGCAACCTTGTAATATGGCAACCAAATAGCTGATATAATACTTATATAGTAGGAAATACATACTCATTATAGATATGAACACCTAGACACAGTACAAATATTTGCACTGGGTGGGAATCGAACCCACGACTCTCGGCTCTCCGAAGTGTATCCGATAAAAAACCGGTAAGCTAGTAATTTTTCGGCGATTTTTTTTACTTCATATGAAATTAATGGCTGAACCTAAAAAAACACTTATGTAAAACACTTTTTCTATCTAACCCTGCACTTTGTCCTTCCTGCACGTTCGTTACAGTAACCCTGTAGAGATAAATGTCCTATTAGTACCTATTATGAAAGTCAATGTTTGGATATTATGTGTTTTGCTGAATGACAGTTTGGAACATTGAGATTATAGCCGTTTGTTATTGTCACATTCCAAATCGAAATGCAACTTACAACAGAGCACACTAAAGTCTAATATTCCTAAATGGTGTATGATATTGAATACGTAACAGTAACTTAACATGGAATATGTAGCAGTTCGCACCTGCTCCGGAATCCCCGTTTCGTAGAAACTATGGCTCTGTCTGTGGGCGCCTATCAGAATACGAATAGTGCTATATCTGTGTGAGTAATGTTGTCAATGTAGTTATGCAATTTTATTTTCCCACGCTCACAGACTACGGTCTTAAAAGTTTCAATTTTAAAGAACATAATTCCAAATTCAAATTAGGTAAATGTGTGGTTTTTAATTTTATTTGTTTTTCGTACTGTCAATATGAGTGAATCTAGCGAAGCAATTCGATACATTTTAAAATGTTACTACAAATAAAGTGGCCAAGTGCGAGTTGGACTCGCCCATGAAGGGTTCCGTTGCAGCAAGTAACATAATATAGGTACCACCAAAACCATTCTGTAAAAAACTAGCCAAGTCTCGATGAAGCTGGATATTTATCTTTAAAAAGTAATGAAATCTAGACAAAGCCGTGCCAAGTCTAAGGTTCCTTACTGCGATTTCTTTATTATTATAGTTAATGTTGTGTGAATTGGCCGTTGAAGGGTACACAAGGGTACAAAACCAGGTGCTCTATGACACCATTGCACCAATTTGTCGCCAGAACCGCTACCATTGACGCTGGAAAATGGCCACTTGGAAAACGTTGATTCAATAACCAGTCAATTGTTTTTGTCTTACTATTTTCCCTAAATTGTATGTATCCTATATGATGTGAACAATAAAGAATTTAAATAATACTTATGTGTAGGCGGAAACAAACAGTTTAAAAAAATATTTCCAGTCTAGACGGACTTCTATTAATTGATAGAAGTCCGTCTGTACGTCTATTTTATGTTAGATAGGTGGTCGATTTGATGCTCCAAAAAAATAGAGCAGAAGTCAGCATTCGATACTGAATGCAGGTGTTGCTGTTGAATGCAGGTGTTGCTGTTGAATGCATGCGTGTGTTGTTGTTGATTACAGCCTATTAAGAGACACTAGCGTCCAATTACCAATACCAGTTTAGGGTATTATCTCGCTTAACAAACATAAGTAGTTACAACAGATACAACATAACGTGTAAACAATATTGACTTGTATCCACTAACGGACTAACGTATAAAAAATGTTCAACGGCCAAGTCACACAGCATTAACTATAATAATAAAGAAATCGCAGTAAGGAACCTTAGACTTGGCACGGCTTTGTCTAGATTTCATTACTTTTTAGAGATAAATATGCAGCTTCATCGAGACTTGGCTAGTTTTTTACAGAATGTTTTTGGTGGTATTTCACTTCTTTTTGTAGAAACGTGGACTTATTGATGTATTATATTAAATGTATTATTTGACACATATGCTTTTTTTCCGGTTCTGATTCTTGTACAGTAGCAACAGTTTTTCGTATTGCCCATTCGCGTTCATTATTTAAGTGGACTCTCCATAATAGGCAAAGAACTTTAGAAGATTGGAAGAAGACTGCAAATAAAAAAAAGCCAGTCTAGCCTTATCCAGAGTTTTCCTTTAACTGTATCCTTTAATTTGATTTATATGAGTATTAAAAGCAGAAGGGGAGGCATTCGCCCAGTAGTGGGAAGCAATAGTCTAGATTAAAATAGAAGATGTGTCCCACTATGCTGGATTTTTGCAATGACAGTCGATTTTTTTATGTACTAATAGTAGAATGGGGCATTACTATATCTCTTATACAGCCGAGACAAGCTGAGGGTTCTTCATCAGATACTTCAGACCTTCGATTTTTGACATCAAATGAAGAGACAAATAAAGTTGAATATTTTTTGTAAAGGCGTGTTTTCAAATAACCAGGTATACCACCAGGTACCTACTCCAGATTTTCGAAATTCCTAGTTTTTAGAGTTTTCCCTTTATGTGGCCATTAAACCCTTAGTCTGTACCAAATTTCAGCTCTCTGAGTTTATGGGAAGTACTAGTTCTATTTTGATGATCATGAGTGAGTGAATGAGTGTCGTAAATGCAAAACTTTGCTTTCGCTTAACTTCGGAACTAAATGACGTACAGACTTGAAATTTTAGATTTTAAGTACGTGATTATAGCTTACTGGATGACGAAAATTTCAGCGTTCTGGTCTTATCCAGAGGTTCTCAAATAGGGGCCTGAAAATGCGGCGAAATGGTTCCTGTAAAGGATGGTACGGCAGTGTTTGCTTCGCGCTCGACTTGGCGGGGGCACTGCCGTGCCCCCAGATACATAGTAGTACACATAGTTCTTGTAGTTCGTTGTAACTTTTTATATAATATATATAACAAATTTTTCTATTTTTTCTTTTTTTTGTAAAAATCTTAATGCGGTTCACAGAACCAATACAATACAGATACATCTACTTACCAAGTTTCAATAGTGTAGTTCTCATAGTTTAGGCAAAAAGTGGCTGTGACATACGGACGGACAGACAGACAGACAGACAGGCAGACAGACAGACATGACGAATCTATAAGGGTTCCGTTTTTACGTTTTACGGAACCCTAAAAAGGTAAAACCGCAACGCAAGCCGCGAAAAATATTTGCGATGTTTACAGACCTAGTGCAGTGTCTGTGAGAGTAGCACAAATTTGGTTTAAAAGTCGGGTCACACAGAGGCGATCCGATAGCGATAGCGATCCGATAGCGATCCGGATCGTATCCGAGTATGGGATCGCGCCCGCTTGCTGTGTGTCAGGTTGCATACATTTGTATGCAACCGAACATTACAAAAAACCCCGTCTCGGATCGCTATCGCTATCGGATCGCCTCTGTGTGACCCGGCTTTAAGCGTTTATAACCCGGAAATTTTGATGACAAGGATGCACGTCACCATACGGATAAAATGGATGCCATTTTTTAAAAAGTGAAGCAAGATCGGCATATCAGTAGTTAAGACGTAGCTGAAGAACTGGGAATTATCCGGAAATCGGTCTATCCGTTTGAGCTCTACGGTGGCATAGACAGACCCACGCAGAGACAGACTTACAGACGTCGACGTCAAACTTATAACACCCCTTTTTTAATCTCCTTACTTGAACCGAGCCGCTGCGAGGCCCGTGTTGGTAGCTTGGACGGTGAGCACCGTGCGTGTCCTGCGCGAGCTGTCTGCAACCACCGTCATGATTCGCCCCTCCGATCTGTGGAATAATGGCCGCAAAGTTTACCGGTTTTTATCGGACAGTGTGCAGCTGTTGTGGATGATCTAATATCACTTTAATTATGGTACTGCTCATAGCTTGAAAAGTGTCGTTTTTCACCTAAGCTGTGGAATTAGTTTAGTTGCTTGATTCCCTGATACATATAATCTGGGTTAACACGTTTACTGCGCAAGTAAAATCATAATTTTTCATCTGGTGCGGCGGTGGGCCAAAATGCGGCTCCAATGATATTTCCGCCAGTGCGTGGCAGGTCTTTCTAGACCCACCAGCACTAGGATAGATTAAAAATTGCTATAAATTTGTGGAAACATAATGTATACATTTTTTTTATATCGTTAGAATGACCTTGAACCTAACTTCCTAAGGTTTGATTCGCCTCGGGATCTGCCAAGCAGGAAATGAGAAATAAAGCAGGAAAAACGGGAGGCCGATATCAACCTGAACCGCACTAGAAAGTATTTTTAGTAGTGATGGGACAGAGAAAATAAGCGGATATCGAAAATAAAACAGAATTATCGTAAGAGAACTGAAAACTGTTTTTATTTACTTAACATTTTTGGTTGCGTTTCCAGGATTTTTCTTTTTCGCTTTTTGCTAGGTCGTAGCACCCTACACAATTTCTTCGTTTAGCGCTCGCTCATCTCAAGGACATGGTCATTGTCCTTAGGTTTTACCTACTTGATTGTCTGAAATGTTTTTTTTTCTTAATTTGATGTTAAAATGTTAAAAATTATAAATGTAAACACTAATGTTAAAAATTAAAATGTCAAAGTTTAGATGTATTTGTTTGCTTTTCTTTCACGAAAAAATTACTGAACGGATTTAGATTTACTTTACAGTACTAAAAGTAAAAAAATAAAGATGTTCACAGATGCTTGGCAGATACTATAATACTAAAAGCAAAGAAATAATTTAAGAATAATCATTTTCAAAAATAATGGTATTACATAAAAAATTCCTACGTCGTTATGAGTCGAAGGCTGCTATGTTGATATGTATAGGTAGTAAAGAAAACTTACCGCTTGTGCTTCGTTTTTCGTGCACATTTGTTTCCCAATTCTTTTAATTTTTCGTGGTGGAAAATATTTCTTCACTACTGTCACTATCGCTGTCAATAACTGCGGGGCGAATAACTCTATTTTCCAATATTTGTATTTTTCTTTTATTGTTTGCCATCGTTGATCACACGCTACATCAAATCAGTTAGAAAGCACAACACTAAATGGCGGGACGCGCGCTCTGTGTGGTAGGGGGTCGCTAGCTGCCTGATAGGAGGGCGGGCCGAAATAGGCCCACTGCCGCACTCAGCGGATGATTTTCACCGTCAGTGCGATGGTAGGTCGATAAAAGCCTGCCGTTATATTTTGATGCGGAACACCTACAATTTTGACCACAAGATGAAATTTATATGTTGAATTTTTACAAACACCTGAGATAATCGTTTCGCACAAGCGAGAGGGGCATAGGTTTCTTCGTCCGCACCAGCTGAAGTCCCGCGGGGGGCCGATATCGGCCTGATACGCAGTGAACGTGTTAACTTAACTTCAGACGAGAGGGCGATCAAGTGCAAACTTAGTATTAATTTTAAAAAAGTCGGGACGGGACGGCCAGGAAGGACATGCAATGATGATGCAATGAAGCAACAGTCCCTGCCCACAATAGCATTGTATCATGCAGTTATTGGAGCATGAAAGCGTCGAAATAATTACTTTGCACTGCACTGCACTCGTCAATCAGGGATATAACCTCTATACCCTGTAATTTCTCTTGAAACATTGCCCCTCAAACTGGAACACAGTAGGTAGTATTAGCAGATTAGCACATTACCGCTTAGCGGTAGAATAACTTAAGTTACGGCTGGACTAGAACGGAGGACGGCAACTGCCGACCCGGATATCCTGGTTCGAATCCGACGCACACCACTGTTTTACGAAACCAAATGCGTATATTTTTTTACTATTATATGTAGGTTCGCACTTGACCACCATCCACCATCTCGCCTGATGTTACGCGACGATGCGATTCACGATGGAGCGTGCTTACCTAGAAGAAACCGATTCACTCTCTATTTGAATTCACCAAGATTGTAGCTATCGGGGAAAACCCACTCAGGTAACGCATTCCACAACCTAGACGTTCTTATCACAAACGTGGAGTCAAATCTCTTCGTTCGTGTTTTTGGAACATCAACCATAAAACGACGTCACTTTCTCGAGCTACGAGCAGATGGTATTAGATCATTCCGATCAGTTGCACACTCTCCGAAGTGTATCCGATAAAAACCCGATAAGCTAGCAATTTTGCGGCGATGTTCAAGACTTTGAAGTCTTTTACGCACAAGAGTGTCATTCCCTAATATGAGCCTTTTGGCACTTCTCTCAATCAATTCCAGATTCCAGCTTTCCAGATTCCAGCTGATACTTAGCCGATCCATCCCAAAGGTGCGAACAGTACTCCATACAGGAGCGAATCTGTGCTTCGTATAACATGAGCAACTGTTCAGAATTGAAGTATCTTCGCACCTTTGAGAGGACACCTAGTTTTTTGGCGGCTATAGAGCTCTGCCTCACTAGGCCGCCATGGCGACGTCGCCGGTGGCGCAAGTCTGGCTACTTCTGGCAACCGATGGTCGCCATGTCGAGTGGACATGGCGTCTCGAAAGTAATTCGTTTACCGTCGCGTCGTCCGGAATGGACGAAGAAATT
This sequence comes from Ectropis crepuscularia, assembly GCA_963693475.1. NCBI lineage: Eukaryota > Metazoa > Arthropoda > Insecta > Lepidoptera > Geometridae > Ectropis > Ectropis crepuscularia. The sequence continues at coordinate 17,558,385 of OY856339.1, read as the reverse complement.
GCACTTCTTTGTTATGTAGGTAAGTACGTCGCAGAAAAATGAAAAAATTAAAGAAGAAAAAAAGGTTTTTTTTCTTGGTTTGTCATCTCGTCATTTTCTTTAAATATGTTTACTATTTCATCCCAACCTTTAATTTTTAAGTTACGATCGGCATAATCATTTGATGAACTATCCCACAAACAAGGACCGTTTTGAATTTCTATAATGAATCTTTCAGTATCGAAACTCATTTTTTTCAATTTCAAATACAAATAAATATTTGAGCGAGCGTCCAAAATGGCGGCTGGCCAGCGACTGAGTGAGGGAGGTGCAGTTTACTCGTGTACATTATAGTGGCAACGTCGCCAGGCCGCCAGAGCAGCCAGAAGCCACATAGGGAGCTGTCGCTTGTGGCAACGCTGCCAAATTGGCGACGTTGCCAAACCATAGCCAAGTGAGTTAGGTGACATACATTTCAATATTAACTGCTTGGATACGTAGCCGACGACGTCGCCATGGTGGCCTAGTGAGGCAGAGCTCTTACACTCAATGTATGTGCCAAAGTTGAGCGTAGGTAGTTGATAAAGAAACGCCCAAAAGCTCGAGATGGTCAGTAACCGGCACGGATACGCCTCAAAAAGTAGGAGCCAGTTAGAATGGACTTCTTTTAGCGGAGAACAAACACGCCTGTGTCTTTCCTTCGTTAAACTTGGCCAAATTGGCGTAATGCCGCTAATTTAAAAATGGTGAACGAAAACAACGAGAAGAAACCGGCATGTTCCAAGAATCTTTCGAGGTCATGCGTCATCCACCAACCCGCACTAGCCCAGCGTGGTAGATTATGGCCTTGGACTTTGGACTCTATCCTTGCGAGAGAAGGCCCCAAGTCTCAGCAGCACATTTAGCGGGCTGCCTATGGTAGAATAATGGGCAAAAATGTGGTGCTTCCCCAGGCGGACTCTGTACCCGACTATAAATGGTGAAATCTAAAACGTTGGCTCACCCGACGTGCACGAGCTGGTTCTGGTCGGCGCGGGCCTCCAGGTCGATCTGCACGCGGCACGGCTGCCGGTGCGCCAGGGTCAGGAACTCCTCGCCACCGCGGCGCACGATCCTCGCGCGGAGGCCCGCGTCTCCCGTCATGGCTCGCGGCGATCGGATTAATACTCGCCGCAGAGGCTGTGCAACAGTGCAATTATTTATTCTGAATGTCTAATTACAACAATAAATTTAATCTTCCAGTTGTTCTTATTCTATTATTGTTTTACTGTTGCCATAAAATATTCTATGTAGATACAAAAACAGTTTTAAGGAAAATGAAAGTAAATTGACTCTTCAGGTAGGGAATTTCAATTTTATAACGTCCTCTAGGACCACCCGCCGTAAAAAACATAAAAAACACGATATCTCCCTGCCGCACCCCTCTTATGATTAGAACGGGGATTTAATCTTCCAGTTGTTCCTATTCTATTATTGTTGTAGGTTGTACGTACTGTTGTCATACAATATTCTAGTACCTGTTTGACCGAGCTTTGCTCGGTGTAAATACTAAATATACTTACGATACTTACAGGTAAAAGGCTCCAAGTAGATTTTCTCCAAAAAAAACTTGAAAAAAAAGGAGAAGCCTAAAAACGCGCAATAAATAACGTTTTTAAAAAATGAAACCTAGCTAGATCGATTTATCGTCCCCAAAACCCCCTGCATATATACTTTTATGAAAATCGTACCAGCCGTTTCCGAATTTCAGATTCTATATAAATATATGTGTATATACAATGCTCGTTTAAAAGTATAAGATATAGATACAAAAACAGTTTTAGGGAAAAAGAAGTGACTCTTGAGGTAGGGAATTTCATTTTGACGTACCTCTAGTACCGTTGTAAAAGTTTGGATGAAACGGTATGTCCCTGCCGCATCCCCCTTTTGATTAGAATTTTATTGGGCCGCTAAGTTCATGGAGCAAGACTTGAAAAGTTGTCGAGCCGTACAACTCCCGAAATATTTCGGCATAGAGTCGATAAACGTAGAGACTAAAGAGCCAAACACAGCCCAGTGTTCGACAACTGTCAAAGGCCTTAACGTAGGTAATTGACGAACTCCATGCACAAAGGTCGGTTGTACTCGTGAGCTCGTGACTCGCTTCTCCATTACCTGCTTTACCGCTTGGACGTGGTCGATGGTTGAGAATCCACTTCGGAAGCAAGACTGCTCTATTTTTTTATTTAAAGAATTTTGAAAAGGAGTTCTTTCATAGTCATTTTTACAGTAGGTAGGTACGCATAATTTGTTCCACCGACGTTTTTATTCAGTTTACTTCCATTTGTGTAATATTGTACATAATATTATATTCGGGATATTGTATTGTTCTAAGTATTTCGGGCATCATATCATTGAGGCACTGGAATTGTACCTCTATATTCTTAGTCTTTCTTTGGTCTTTGTTGAATGGAAAACAACAAGACGCTCTGAAAGACTGAATGAAGTATTACATTCGAAATTTGTGTATTTAACTTACCTTTCTATGCTGATTCTTGGGCTCGTCAACATTGGGTGTTTGGTCATCATTATCACGAACAGTAGTTTCGTTTTCTGCTAACGGTAAACACACAACGTCTTCTCGGGGCACCATTATATACTGGCCACCCTACAAATATTTATTGTTTTGTCATATAGTTTTGAACAAGTCCAGCTCCGAGCTAGATGGGTTTCGTAATCGTAAGGTGGAAACCAGTATACCTAGGTGTACAGCAATTAATCAGTAAAAGTAACTCAATATTTTGATAATTAATACCTACTCCTGGACATATAAAAAAAAGTCGGACGTAGCCTCGCTAAAACAAAAACTGTGTACCTATATAGAGTCGGCCATATAATATGCACGCATGCGCTGTCACATATAGACTGACACGCACACATACAACTTAGTTTGCGGGTGTAATGACCAGCGTTGCCAGATTTTTTCTTTTCCAAGTCGGGGCTTTTGAAGCTTTTTGAGTGAAAAAAAGCGAGATTCTTTCGTCGAAAGCGGGACATATTATGTAATAAATCATAGGTAATTTTTTTACCAAGTCCTGAACGTCTACTCTCTTTCTACGAAAAACGTAATTTCGAAATAAACTCGCGGCTTTCCTACTCCGGTTCTACTAATAATTAGAGTAGGCTTAAGGTACAAGTTCGCGCCGCGACCGTGACGCGAGACGGCGACCGGAGACCAAGACAGGCACTTGACACTATGGAATTGTATGGGCGCCAGTTCGCGCCGCGACCGCGACCGCGACCTGTCTCGGTCTCCTGTCGCGGTCTCGGCGCGAACTGGCGTCCATACAATTCTATAGTGTCAAGTGCCTGTCGCGGTCTCCGGTCGCGGTCTCCTGTCGCGGTCTCGCGTCGCGGTCTCAGCGCGAACTTGTACCTTTAGATGAAACAAAATAAGTATTACGACCTTCAAAACGAATTAACAAAAAATGGCTATGTAGTTAATTTATACGCTGTAGAAGTGGGAACGAGAGGTATACCAGCAAAATCTCTCTATAACCTGCTTAAAGACCTTGGCTTGTCCAGAAGTGCAGTAAGTTCCATACTAGAACGAGTATCTAAAGCTGCACTAGTAGGATCATATCGGATTTGGCTGGGCAGGGAGAGAAATACGAGTAGTGAAGGTGAGTGTTGACGTACGTCACCAAAAGGGGCCCCTTTTAAACCTACGCCCGAGTCACAAGTCTTGGGGTCTATTCGAGATTTCTCTCTCTGCCACACGATGGACCCGGCACCCGCACGGTGAATCCATGGAATGCTAAGAAGTTCGTCTCATTTAAACGTCAAACAATGTTCGATCGGACGAAACGAAGTAGAACCGGAGTAATATTATTATTTATTGCGATATTACGTTTTTCATAGAAAGAGAGGAGACGTACTCCTTACGACGAAAGAATCCCGCTTATTCATCAAATAATCTTTTAAAATATTTGTCTTTGTATTAGCGTTTTCAATTACGTTTACATGATAACAAAATTAGTGTAGGTATTCTTACAAAAACATAATATTTTAAATCAGATAATAGGTATAACCTATCGTTAAGAGTATTTTGGGAGGAAGGAATTTTGGGATACTTGCTGGTTGCGCTTCTTCAGCACGCTGTACCCACAGTGGAATTAACCCCGAAAAGCGGGACAGAGCTTATCAGCTTATCACACGCGGAACATCCCGTCCAATACATAAAAAAATCGGGACGTCACGCCAAAATCGTGACGTCTTCCAACGCTGCGCGCTGGTAATAAATGTGTATGTGTGCGTGTCAGCCTATCAGTAACAACGCAGTAGATACCTACTGTTTTTGTTTGAGCGAGACAACGCCCGACTTTTTTATACGTCCAAGTCCATGTTAGGTACATACTTTAGAATTGTGCAAAACGTATAATTTTACTCTTACAAGCAACACACCTGTCCAAAAAAAACACAACGCCAAGCAGCTATTTGCACACAAAAACTCCACTGCGCTGCGCTCGGGACCCAGAATTAATTTATCTCTTTACCCTGTACTTTTTCTGGGAACATTGCCTTCAAACCAGAACACATAAAGGTGTGGTACTTCCCCAGGCGAACTCTGCAAAGAACACTACAAAACGTAGGTACCTGATCGTCTATGTAATCAAATGTCAAAGGTAGGTACGTAATAATGAACGAACTGACCGAGATATATTTCAGGCAGTTTTTTTGTTGGGAAGATGAAGTACGAGTACCTACTTCGACACAATTCTTAACAATGATCACCTGTGATTGAGGCGAGGCAATGTTTTTATAGATAATTTTATCTTTTTCACATATTTATGTAGAGTTTAAAATAATGAATCGTCACCTCGTCAAGTTTAAATGTGATCGCGGCTTTCTGATTTACCGGAGCAAGTAGGCACATGCTAGTCACAGGTAACGCGTACCCTTCTCGTGGAATCCATTCTGACGCCTTATATACAATGCTGATGTCCTGGGTTGTCAGTTCAGGCGACGCAGAACTTACCCTGGAAACAGTTCTCAGGAATAATTCAAACTGGCTTAATGCCCGTGGTAAAAATAGGTAATATATAACCTATAGCACTCAGGGATCTTTTTATTATTATTATTTAAATTATCCACTCCACAGACTCCGAGGTCCGTGATCTGTCATTACAATGGTAGAGAGCCGATCACTACCGGTTGGGATTCCGATAGTAATCGACTCAACATCGAGTTTTTGCCTAATTGCCTTTTTGCCATTTGCCTAAGCCGCCTCCTCCCGGCCCAGAGCCCCCACTACGGGCGCATTTCTGTCCCTGATGGTCATCTGTAGGTTGAACTCTGGGATAGTCTTCGGTGATGCAGCCAACGCTCGCCGCACGAATCGACCGATGGCGTCGTCGGTGTCGTCAGCGTAGTATGTGAAGGCACTCAGGGCTCAGGGATCACGTAGGTACATACACAACGGTGTAAGATTTTTTTGAAAACGGCTCTATAGCTCCTGATATTAGCGCGTTCAAACATAAAACGTCTTCTGCTTTATGATATTTGTGAAGCCAATAATAGTAAAGTAGATGATGACATGACATGTTTAACACACCTTTTTAACTAAGTTTATAAGGTAGAATTTTGTAATTTTTTTGTTGCTCACCTCAGAACTCCATGTCCATCATTTATAAACTGCACTAGACAATTATTTTACTTGAAAGGACATGCGTAGGTACTGCGTACCTACCCGCTTAAAAATACTTACCTACTTACTTGGAAGTTGTCAAGTGATTTGGAAATTATTATGGAATATCGAGTGAAGCTAGAGTAGATAAGTAAAGTATGTAGGTACAGTTATTAAATTATATTTACAGTTAGTAGTTAGTAAAGAATACAACATAATTTATTAACCTTGCCGGTTTACCCTTCGTCAAATCGTTCCAGACATCTCTTCCCTCGGGAGTAGTAAGTTTTTCAAACAATTGTACTTGTATTGTGTACCACAGATTTGCTTTACCAATTTCATACATATCGTATTCTTTAACGTTTTCTGCATTTCTGGCCAGTCTCTTAGCTTTTATTTGATGGTTAGAATTCTGGTCATCGTCAACTGGCCAATCGATTTTCGTATTTACTTCATATGGTTCAGGTTTTTTTGTTTTCGGTTTGCAACGGGAATAATTTTCATCCTCTAAGTTTTTTCCATTAAAATTAGCGTTTTCTGCTAATTGCGCTACAGCGGGAGCGCTTCCCTCGTCCTTATTTATGGGCTCTTTTTTGTTAGCTGAAACAAATTTATCTCTCTGAAAATGTTGATAGAAATTAGGTTCATTTATTAATTATTATCAATATACCAAGAGATTCGGCTGCCCACGCTTGAATAATAAGTAGTACCTGCTAAGATTTTTCTCGTCACTTCAAAATAAGTATTTAAACTTCTAAAGAGTAGTAAGAAAACTATTTCACCGAGTAGTTGAAATTGTTGAAATTAGTAATTTCATTATTTCACGTATTGAAATATCTAGCTAAGTCCAAGTAGGTACCTCTTGCGTATTGAATAAGTACCTACCTCTAGCTATCTATTGTCAAAATGAATTGGCTACCTATAATTTTATTTTACCTGCCTATCTAATGTACTTTCGTGTTTTATCGAATTGGCGGTTTAGGTATAAGTAGGTAAATAAGGCTAACTCTCTAGCTTACATTTAAAAATAAAATTGGCAGTCATTGGAGAATTTTTCGAACAGTTTTATATTATTTATGATTGAGTATTAAAATTAGAACTTTTTAATAAACGTTAAACTAATGTTTCACAATATACGTCACCTGTATAGCTACATATTATATGTATACCTAGCTATAGGTATTGCTATGACGAGAACTTAAACATTTTTCCTATTCTAAAAGCATCTGAGGCCGCTCCGAACCTTCGCTGCTACATTAGCATGTCGGTGGCGCGAACCCACAAGATTTTCCTCTGCCAAAAATGCTCAACGTGGCTAAAGAATTTTCCCTTCAAAAATACCTTACATTATTAACGAATGTCTTTCATTTCGTACCTGCACCGTAAACCTAAAAGTGTACCTACTACCTACACTGTACAGGGTTTTATCACGATCCAATTTATTATTTCATTAAAGTGTAAGTCTAAATTTACCTAAACATCACCGTTTAGTAAGTAGGTAGGTATATACCAGAAAATTAAACCGTTCTTGCAGGTCGGTGGGTGAAACAATGTGATGCAGCTAGTATTTATGACAAGTCATTGTCCTTTGCGGCCGCGCAGTAAACCGAAGAAACACGATCGTGAATACTCGCAGGCTAAATTATACCGGTAATAATATTATCTACCTGAGAACGTGAAAGCATCACCGAGCCCACCGCGTCGGTAAACCGGTTCTGTAACATTGTTATCGGAGCCGGCGCGGCACTTAGTGGATAAACCGGTTTTATTGTAAAGGGAGGGCAACGCGCAGCCCGTCGCAGCGTCGAGGTCAGTCGGAGCTCCGCAAGCAGCGAGCTCCACCGATGCCTCGGCCCCGCCCGGCGACCGCTCCTTGCATCATGGAGACCTTCATAGAACAAGTGCGCTCATTCCCTTGCCTCTGGAACCCCCAGCATCCAGACTACCGCGAATTGGTCGTGAGGGATCTTGCGTGGGACCAAGTCGTCAAGAAATGCAACAACACCGCGATTAAAGACAGTAAGTTAGCTAATTATTACGTACTTAGGTATTTTGTTTATAAAAAAGTAACAAACGCTGGGCGCTGGGCCGTCCAATTCTTTGATAAAATTGAGTTTTGCCGAGAACGATCTTTCCTGAAGATCGACGACTGGCGACTGACATTAAGACAGCTGTTATTTTTGTAAATAATCTGGCGCCACCACTGATGTCTGTAGACGCAAAATAAGAACTAAGCTTACAGCTTCGTGCAACGCTTCGGATTGAGATACCTACGAAACACCTATTTATTTAATGTGTAATATTGGTATAGAATTAAATTAGATATGTAACTGTTTGTTGGTACCTATGCTGTTATAAATAAGTATAAGTATCTTTATACTCCCAATTGTACCCCCGTCTTCCATTACTCAAATCTTCTTCACCATCCTACGGTTGCCTGGAAGAAATCGGTCTTAGCGATAAGGTCGCCTATTGTTACTTTGTTTTAAGGTGTTTCTGTATTTTGTCTTATTATTTAAGTGCAATAAAGAGTTTATCTATCTATTTTCAAATGTGGCGGACATGTGCCTGATGGTAAGCAACATACTTGCACATAACAGCACTATTGGAACATGAAAAGTCTGAAATTATCTGGTCCTGGCCCTGCACTGCGCTCGTGACCCAGACATGTAGGATAGACGATTTATCTCTATGCCCCGTAATCTCTCTGAAAACATTGCCCTTTAAACCGGAACACAGTGATGCACATTAGGTACTATTTGGTGGTAAAATAACTGGGAAAGGATTACTATTTTGTGACAAACACATCTTTTTATTCTGAACTACCAATATTTATAAAATCTATAATTTCGATATTGATGTAGAGTTCGTGCTAAAAATCATATTTTTCGTTGTCTTTTTTCAGTCCGAATAGCACGTGCTGAATGGAAAAGACTCCGGGACAATCATCGAGAGGCTTTGAAACGCGCGAAATTGGGTCAAAATAAACTTTTACCTGCTCAAATCACCACTTGGAAGTACGCGAAAGCTATGCAGTTTCTAGAGCCTTTCATGAAATATCGTATTACAGAAGATTTAGAAATTGAATCTCAAACGAATTCAACGAACACAAATAAACAGTCTGATCAGGATGTGTCCACGACCGATTCTCTAGATATAGTGAAGCGAGAGAATCAAAATAAACGGAAATGTACCGAATTCACAAGCGAAATGGGACGAAATCATCACGATTACCGCTCTGATGCACTAGAGTCGTTTTTTGAATGCATTTTAAAGAGTACAAGAGAAATGCCACCGTGGATGCAAACCCAGGTCAAGAAAAAGATTTTTGCGGTCATCATTGAAGCTGAAGAGCAGATGTCATATGAAGACACGTCGACTTCTACTCAACATTTGATTATAGAGACGAAAATCAAAACTGAAGCGCCTGACGAAACATAATCCCTGACAACTTATAAACTGTTGCTAAATTAGATACGGAGAGAAGTCACAGCGTCACACCCTTGCTAGGGCTGGAAGCTGGTGGAAGTTTTTCCGTAACAGAATTATATAACTTAATACACGTAAAAACTTCTTTGTGACTATGTGACTGAGACTGTATAATATTAATTGACTTATTTTATACATTGCCTTTGTGATTTGCATTACCTTGCAAAATGTTTGACGAAATAATTAGAGACGGAATTATTAAATAGCATCTGGTCGGTATACTTTCTACTTATTTTATTATCAAGAATTATTAAAGGTGGCTGGCTCCCTGTAATAGCGAAAACCGCATTGTTGCATTCGTATCATAGATTTCATTGATAATTTCTGATTGATCCCATTCAGGACGTCTACTCTCTTTCTACGAAAAACGTAATTTAAAAGAAATAAACTCGCGACTCTCCTACTCCGGTTCTACTTCGATCCGTTGTTTCGTCCGCTGCTCTAATTAGAGTAGGTTTAGAACATATGTTCGATCGGACGAAACGCAGTAGAACCGGAGTAGAAAAATCGCGAGTTTATTGCAAACTTACGTATTTCGTAGAAAGAGAGTAGACGTCCAGGACGTCTACTCTAATTGAACGAAAACGTAATTTCGAAATAAACTCGCGATTTTCCAACTCCGATTCTACTTCGACCCGTCGTTTTGTCCGTTTAAATGTTCTAAGACTACTCTAATTAGAGTATGCTTAGAACAATTAAACGTCAAACAATGTTGTATCGGACGAAACGAAAACGAAGTAGAACGAAAGCAGGAAAGTCGCGAGTTTTTTTTTCGAAATTTCGTTTTCGTAGAAACAGAGTAGACGTCCAGTTCTTCATGATAACGACCGCTCGTTTCGATGCTGTCGATCGCACGTTTCAAAACTTACTTTACCTAAAATGCTGTGACAATACTGAGGTAAGTACTAGGTAACACACATAAAAATCAAATTAAATTTTCGTACCACTGCTGGTGTCGGGACGTTGTGGCACCTTTTGATTTAGGTCTGGTAGAGTCGTCTCTCGTGGTTCCAATTTGCGCTGAAAAAATGCATTATTCCATAAGATATTTCATGAAATGTATTAACTTGGCTATAGGAACCCGTTGACATTATTGAAGCCCCTAGTGAAGTGGTGAAACACAAGCCCTATAACTTATATGATTGTCCCCGAGGCTTTCCTTGGCAATATGTACTTAAACATTAAATGATACTAAGATCATTGCTTTCGAGATAAATTGTGCTTTATTATTTATTTCCTACTTCTATTATGTTACGCTATTAGACGTTCATGAATTTAAGGGTAACCTTAACCTATTAGACTAGCTACCAGTACCTACTTACAATCCACAGGAGGAATGCTAAATGTCCTTTAAAAACTTATTGAGTATATTCCTACTAAATCTACCTACCTATTCAAGCTTACCTTCATCCGAGCCTCATCATCATCACCATCAGCTAATATGCCTCGTACTGTCTGAAATCACACCGAAAACAACATTAACCGATAGTAAGTACCTACCTAATTAGTGCACAGAAAGTATTTTTGAAGTGGGAATGTCAAATTTAGTAAGTAGGTACTCCTATTACTTGTTCTATCGGTGATGACATCGTGAGGAAACTCATATTTATGCATTTAACCAAAAATTTGCTTCCAAGACATGTAACATACGCCAACCCACACTTGTTCAGTAGGTAGGTAGTTAGTTGGTAGGTACTTATGTAAAACTAGCAGCGCCCCGTGGTTTTACCCAAGTAGTTCCCGTTATTTTCCAGGGATAAAAAGTAGCCTGTGTGCTATTCCAGACTATAATCTAACTGTGTCTATAATCAACTCGATCCATTCAGTCCATCCGACGTGATTGAGCAACAAACAACCACACTTTGACGTACATATTAGTATGATACATTTAGAAACTTAATACAACTGAATACATTGATTGGTACACAATTTAATATTAGGTAATCCAATGTTTTAAGCAACTATGGTACCTATGTATGTTGTAAATGTACGTATATCTAAATCACGTCACCATCCATCCAGCCAGCCTACGCAAACTTGCTAGACGAAAGACAACGAACTAAAATACATATAAATGTAAATAAATGCATTTTCAAAGATCATACATGTATTACGTAAAAAAATATTCATAAGTTGTGACTTACGTCAATCTTCCGTAGTTGGTAGGCCTGCACGGGTGGATCCCTTCGCAAACGCAACACGTAGGGGTTCAACAACCGTACACGCTTTATTGGTCCTTGGAAGACGTGCTCGATAGGTATATACTCGTCTCCTGAATTCAGCTACAAACAGTGTTTCATAATAAAAACAAAAACGAAAAACTTATGTTACATACATTACTCATTTTGCAGATAAATCATCATAGTTAGATACCTAAGCATAATATTATGACTTAAAATCATTGCTTTGTAAATTATAGAACAAGATTGGTAATGCATTTGTAGAGTCCGTCTGTGGGACTAAAGTAGCACAAATCAGACAATTTTTTTTTTTTTTAAAAGAATGAGACGAGCTGGACATGTGCCTGATGGTAAGCAAGACGCCTGCCACACAACAGCACAGTGACACGCAGCTATTGGAACATGAAAAGTCCAAATCATTACCTAGCACTGCACTGCGCTCGTCACCCAGAGATCTAAGTTGTTATATCTCTAAGCCCTGTAATTGCTCTGGTAACATTGCCCTTCAAACCGGAACACAGTAATGTTTGCCCATTACTGCTTGGCGGTAGAATAACTGGCAAAAGTCCTTCCCCAGGCGGACTCTGCCAAGAGCCCTACCACTACAGAAAAATTAAAATCGCTGTGTTCCGGTTTGAAGGGCAACATTTGCAGAAAAACTATTAGGCAAAAAAATAGGATACCGTTATATCTCAGAGTGACAGACACCGGCGTGCAATATAATTTGAACTCAACTATCTTTGTTTGAACTCTCCCTCAAAATACCGCATGTTTCTCTGTCACCGTAAAACAGCAAAACGTCAGTTTTAATAACGCGAGAGATTACAATTCTACAGTAGGTTAGGTAAGTTTATAATCTAACGGAGTTAAACTATAATCTGACGCAATTTTACGGAGACACCTCGGTGTTGCTATTAACTAATGATATTACTATGATTATATTTGATTATTTGTACTAGACCGTTATGCTTCCTTACAAGAGTTTACTAACATCAGGATCACTGGTGATTTTTACGGTGAGTGCAATTTTCCTCTTGCAATCTCTGAGCACGCTATGCTTGTACAGCTCTTCTCTTTCAAACCTTATAGCTTCATTTTCAAATGGGACACTTTGTTCGCCCTGTAAATACACAAAGATTTACCCTATACAGAGGTACGCAAAACTACTGACCCGAAAGGGCTGCGTAAAGCTGTAGGTACTCATTATAATGGTCAAATTTACTGTTGAATCAACCCTAAAATCGTTATAAAAATAGGTGTTCAATACATTTTGTATGGAACTGCCGTGGTGGAATTGTGGCTAGAACGAAGAACTTGGCTCCGGATGGCATCATGAATATATGTATTGGTCGGGTTAATCAGACATAAGCGGTTAAAAAGTAACTTAAGTTAAATGAGTTAAGGGGTTGTAGTTTTGACTTACATTTGGCTCACAGCTGATCAAAACCGCTCTTACTTCCACTTGCGCAGCTTTATTTTGTGCGGCACCAATTATTGGACATAAAATAAGAATTAACGCGTGGAGTCCGCCTAAAATATAATTTCTTACATAATTAAATATGGTTTTTATACTTTAGCGATTTGAACTCAAGACTGAAAACTTTACACAGGACTTATCTTTTAGCTATCCTACTGATGTATGCGAATGCGAAAGGTTGATGTTTGTTGCTCAATCACGAAGGAATGTTGTTTTAACGGTATAACGGTTTGGGTTGAAATTTGGAACATAGGTACCTAGATCGATTATACCTATTATTGTCTAAAATAACACATAGCCTAATTTTAGGAACTGCCCGGGTATAATGGAAATAGCAGCAGCAGCAGCAGTATAAAAATAGCAGTGCCCTGCTAGAAATAATAATTTAGATCGTGATTAAGTCATATGGCTCAATATTATTTGAAACCAGTTGGAATATTTTGTACAAGTTCAGTGTCAGGGGGGGGGGCTCCATCGTCGAACTAAAATGTCTTGACTTTGATATTTCCTGTATTGAAATTATAGCATCGATATAAACCATCAGATGTGCCCTGAAATTGGTAATAAACTGTGTCTGTGTAGCGTAAGTGGCTTACACACCACCAATCTACTTGACGCCTATAATCACTAGCGGCGAGGTATGCTGTGGTTTTTTTATTTTGGTTGTTGACAATGAATAGTGATAGGTAAAAACGTCCGGCGTTCACCGCTTCCTGCAACAGTTTAAAATGGAATGAGTGAGCTTACTCTTCCCAAATATGACATAATTTCGCGCCTGAAATTTGGGAGGGCACATCCAATGGTTTATATCGATGAATTATAGAGAGAGCAAGATCATAACTGTTTTCACTACGCGATCGAAGAGTATTTCTCTAAATAGTAAATACCCACACATTTTAACTTCTGGAAAATTAACAAAATGTTTGCAATTCTTGCAATTCAAAGCATTGGGTCTAGATGACAGTTTAAGTCTGACTTCACGTAAATTGACACAGCTCAATTGACATGCAGATGGCCAGACAGTTTGAAACTATAGTTTTTATAAACCTTTGTTCTATACAAAATAAATATTCCGAGAATTAGGTAATTGAGGCAAGCTGAAAACTTGTCACAGCTCTCCTATGCTCTTCCTCCCCAACACGGAGGTGCAGACCTGAATATTCCCGAAATTCACTCATTTATGCGCACGGCACTATACGTGCAATTGAGCATGTTCGCTGTGAAAATGCATGCAGTGCCGCAATGCAAATAAGTTGTAATATCTACATTCACTTCTATTCGAGGTTCCACAAAAAAGTCTACTAAAGCAAAAGGCACAAGTTGTGTCTGTCATTATGACCCAATATTAAAATTGCCTCTAGACAAAAACTATCGTACAGCTACTTTTTTTTTCTAAATTTCGAGCCCTCACTAAACAAGAACAAAAAAAATATCAGGAAGTCATAGGAACTGCCGATAGAAGTGAAAACTATAACTCAGAATTTTATAGCTCACTTTGGAAACTACGCGGGTGGCGGGTGTAACTGGAGGGCGTGGCCATGGTCAATTATGTACCTACTATGTATGTAGAACGGGCAATAAATACAAAATGAGTAATGAAATAATTTATATTTATAATTTGTTTATTTATTTGATTAATCACATACCCCATAGATGTCACAAAAGATCACACTTCTAATGAGAAAAGAGATATGTACTATCAGCTATCAGTATTAGTTTTTTCACGAATGAAATTTACATAATTACAATCATCTTAAAATAACGCTCTAAGAATTCTAATAGTAATACTGTGAGTATCATATTTACATATTCCTTTTCTCATTTATACTAACATGATTGCATAAGACATTTTCAGGTTGCACTTTCATAATTATAAGGAATCTAATATGAATCAATGTTGAAAACGAACGATTACATGTTTTAGACATAACTGGAAATGTCTACTGCCGTATCCGGCGATAAAATCGAAAGAAAAATAACAGTTTTTAATTAAAAGACTTAAAAACAAAGGTTTAAACCTATTGTTCCAGAGTTATTCTATTTTCGTCCTATAAACTTGAAGATAAATCGATATTTATAAAGGTCAATTCTGAACCAACTATGAATAATAGAATACTAGAAAAAAATATGTAAGCATCAATTTTATGTAATTTTGAAAAAATAAATCAAGTAATATCATAATAATGTATGGTCATTAAAATAGTATTTTGAGTCATAATTGAAATCTAAGCATGTCTTATGAATTACGTATTGATACATAGCTAAAATGTTGACATCAAGCTACGAGTGACGCCGTGTTCATTTGCTAAACTTCGTGAGTCACGTCAGTCACAATGAATGAGAGTGACGATAGCTTGACTAACGGAAGCACTACGGATAGAAAACCGCGCATTCGTCTCGGGACTTTGTTGGAACATAATTGAAGATGTGATTATTTTTTGTATTTGTTTAAAATTAAGTACGTAAGATTTATAATCTATTTATGTCTTACGTCGTTTTAGTCAGTCGTAGCTTCATGATATTCAAAAAGACCTAACCAACTAGGAACATTAAAATTAATATTTATTTATATATAACTCTGCTTAGCGAAGCCAAATTACTCCTAAATCAAGTATTTATTGTTGGTTGGATCTCTTTTCTGTGATAATAAAATACAGAAATAATATTCAAAAGAACTATTCTAAGAATGGCAACACCTTTCTGTTAGAATTATTATAGTTTCGGAACAAACATTTATTTCTAAAAATGTATGCTGATTGGCTGAATCATACAATTCGGTAGGAAAATGTTTGCTTTGGTTTTTCTTTGTATATTTAGTCATCTTAAGAAACTAACTAAATTGTATTGTAGTGGCCAATTTCAAACAAAACGGGGTATCATAACGTCATTTATTTGTCGAAAAAGTGCTACCGCAGTAGCACAATGTTTCAATAAAAATAAATTTTGATGGAGGCATAATTTGTACTCAGAAGAATGAATATGTCAAACAGAGGCCAAAACAAATCAAATTCTATTGAAGATTTAAAAAAAACAACGATTAAAGTTACAAGAGATAAACATAAAATCTGAGATTGGGTTTTTCATCAAGCAACTTTTTTAATTCAGTGCCGAATTGTAAGATTTAAACAGATCGGATGATTAAGTTACTATTCTGATTTTAATTCAGAGTTTAGCAACACAGGATCAAACAGCCGGACGATCTCGGTGGGTGCGTCCATATCACCAAAACGATATCGCGTCGCGCCCTCGATCATATCCGAACATACCTTTATATTATGGTACCTAGATGATTAATTGGTTTTTACTATTATGAAAATAAGTTTATGAGATCTAAAAAATGTTAAAACACAGGTAACAAATGAATATTGAATTCTAACAAAAACATTTTTAGTCAACCAGACTCATAACATAATTAATTATTTTTAAAAACTAAATTCTGATTACATTCTAAGGTAAATTTAAATTACAGCATTGACACAACGTCTAAGGATTAGTATTTACGATTCCGGTTCGTTAGACGAATATGTGAGCGCAGCTTTACTTGTCTGAAACAAAAATGTGATATTTTAAAATCGGTATGTTGTTTTTTGTTTGTTGATCCATCCCAGTTATCATATCCATCAGGATGCTTTAATCGAATATAGTCGTGTTATCGTGTTTCCTGACCAATTGAATTGAAATCGAATACAGACATAGAAACTAGTGCAAAAACATAATTCAGAAATGTGACTAAAATTTATTATCGTTTCAATTACCACTTAACCACAATACCACCAGGTTTTTAATTTTAGGGGTTGAATTTCGCGCCATATGACATAGAAATGGGTTGGATCTTGGATCTCTACTAAGGGTGCACTTCTCATGAAAAAAACAATCTATGTATGTATATGATACTAGCTGACCCCGCAAACGTTGTTTTGCCTTAGTGAACAACCCTTGTCACTTAGGGGTATGAAAAATAGCTAGTAGCCGATTCTCATACCTACAGAATATGCATATTATAAAATTTGGTTAATATCAGTAAAGCCGTTTCGGAGGAGTAAGGAAACAAACACTGTGCCACGAGAATTTTATATATAAGATGATAACATTTACTAGTTGTGGGACCCATACAGCGGGTTGTTTGCTGTATTAACAGAAAAGTCTTCAAAGCAAAATCTAGCACTAATCTCAAAATTACTCATTTTCTCACCATGGAGACCCTTGTACTATACAATCAAGAAATTTTCTTTTTTGCTGTCAGGATGAGTGTTGGTGACTACACAATTCTCTGCAGAAAACTTTAATTGCAGTAGGTACCACCAACTTATCTGCAGAACGTAGCGATTGCACCATGGTCGAAAAGTGTCACCGCCTGTTTCAAAATTTGTGATCTGTTTAGGTTTTAGCTGTTCTGCAGATAAATTGGTGGCATCATAAATGAGCACATTTAGTACTGACCTCGCAGCTGTCGTAGAACTGCATGGCGGTGTAATTGTCGTAGAAATTGACAGTGACAGACTTCTCCACTGGTACGCTTGAAGTGTAGTCGATACCGGACCATGTGCACGAGTCACCATTCATCTAAAAATGAAATTAAGTTTTAATTACTTACTTACCTACGTTTTTTTTATATTTTCAATATTTTGATAAAATGCTTGTTTTTACAGGAGATGTCCATGAGCAGTGTGAACAGTTACGGGTAATAAGACGACCAGTCCAGTGGTTGAAAAGCAAAATGACGTTCTTTTACGTAAAAAAATAGCGTCATTTTGGTTACCATGTCTGTACTGTATAATTTAACTCTATGGATATCAAACAGATACTACATGGAATGTGGCCGCTTATTAAAATGTCTACCTTGTAATGTTCTTACTAAAGTTACTTATGTAATTTTTTCTCTCTTTTTATGTTACTCTATATAAAGAGTTTTCTTATCTTATACCATATATCAAACTTTAAAAAATACTAGATAAATAAGATAATGTCCCATTTTTTTATAATTTACATTTAAGCACACAAGGTTTCGTTAATTATTGTAGAATATGAAAAATAAATATTGTGCATTACAATTGAAATACATATAAAATAATTAATGCTCATCAGTATGATAATTATTATTTATCGCACAGGGCACAGTGAAAATTTATTTAGTAATCTTTGAAAATTAATACCTACTATTTGTATGCTCCTACTTCTGTCTTTGTTAACTAATTGTACATTTATAGATAAACTAGCTTCTACCCGCGACTTCGTCCGCGCAAAATAAATAGTAAGGTAACTCGGGCAGTATTTGTAGACAAAACCAAATTACGTTTACAAAAAACAGCTTCAATTAAAACATTTTTATACAGTTTCAGAATCGGTTCGGTCGTTTACGTGATAAAGCGTAACAGACAGACAGAGTTGCTTTCACATTTATAATAATTTATATTAGAATGGATTTCAAGTGTCTAGTTACAAAATGTAACGGTTTTATCTTCAACATTGACGAACTTCCATGTAAACAATAATTCCTGATTTCCACCCCTTCAACTTTTTTTCTGTGATGTGTGTAGCTCTTGTCTTTTTTGTACCAAATTTTATCGTACTTGTTCAGTGGTGTAAGCGTTAAAGCGTAACAGACCTACAGAGTTACTTTCATATTTATAACATTAGTATATAGATATCAAGTGTCTAGTTGCAAAATTTTGTTGGTTTGGTAGGGTTTTATCTTCAACACTGACGTGCATACTTCTATATAAACTTTCATCTCCCATTTCATCCCTGTACATTTCGAAATTACAAAATTGCTAGAACAAACATTTATTTGCTTTGTTTCAAATGCTTAGATACGAAGTTTCATTGTTTTATCTTCAACAATTACGAACTTCCAAATAAACTTTCATCCCCCATTTCAAACCTCATTTCATCCCCGTACAGTTAGAAATTACAAAATTGCTAGAACAAACATTTGTTTGCGTCGTGTGAAGTTTTTCATGGTTTTATTTTCAACGGTTGGGAACTTCCATATTGACATTCATCCCCCATTTCAACCCCCAATTTCACCCCCGTACAGTTCGAAATTACAAAATTGATAGAACACACACACATTTAATTGCTTCGTGTCAAGTGTCTAGATACAACATTTGATAAGTTTTAAAATGACGAATTTTCAAACAACCGTTCATCCCTTGTTTCACCCTCTTAAAGGTTGAATTTCGCAAAACCCCGTCTTAGCGAGCGCCTACGTGCTAAAAGACATCTCCATGCAAAATTTCAGATTCCTAGCATTTGTAGTTTCCGAGATTCCTTAATGTGTGACCTTTCGCTTTTATATATATAGATTACATTGACTTTAGAGTGTGGAACATGTTATGAATGGTGCAGCGGTACCTGCACAAGTAGTAACTGTGGTTATCTGAAAGAGATCACTTTAACCAATATCTTATCACCTTTCGTGCATAATGGCAAGAACACATAATGGTGTTAGTTATTTAAGTTACTTGTGAACTTTGTAGTGCCAATAATGTGTTTTGTATTGTAGTACAGGTGTATACATACTTCGAAAGCGGTATCGGTGTGTATGAGCATGTCGGCGAGCACGGCGCCCGAGTCGTTATCAGAGACGATGATCTTCGGGGAGCACATGTCCTGGTCGAACACCACCTGGATGTGCGCCTGCGCACACAGGCTCTCGCCCGCGGCGGCGCTCTCTCGCACCACCGCTTCGCCGCAGCACGAGTAGTACGTGCCTTCTTCCTCCTCCTGGAGACCAAACAATCGTGTTTAGTTTTTAATCACCTGCCACCTTAGATAAAGAATAAGTAAATAGATCAGGTTTTTCAGGTAACCTGTACATTCAGGTAAATTTGTATGGGTATACAAATATTGCCTCAGTTAGGTAACTGAGGCAATATTTGTATACATGTATATAATATGTATTTCGCGCGGACGAAGTCGCGGGTAAAAGCGAGTCTAGCTAGCTAGCGTAGTGCTAGGTTATGATTTGAACTTTTTTATGTGTTAATAGCTGCGTGACACTGCTATTATGGGCAGGCATGTTGATTACCATCAGGCGCATGTCCTGCTCGTCCAGTCACTCTAAACTATAAAAAATAAACAAACCTCCTCATAGTCTTGGTAGTCTTCATCCTGGTTGTAATCCTCATCCTCTTCCTGGTATTCGTCGTATTCGTACTCATGCTGGTCGGCCTCTGGCGTCGCGTCTTGCTCAGCGTCTCCGTTGGGACGTGGTGCGGTCTCGGTGGCGGTCGTGGGTGCTGTTGACGCGGCTGTTGCCAGCGTGAGTGCTACCGGCGCGGGTACTACCGACGCGCCCGCCGCTGTCAACTGCGACGCGGCGCCAGCAGACAGGAAATCATCTGCGCGCGCGCTGCTCTGCAAGTGCTTTGGTAACCGCAAGGGCGCAACTCCGCCAAACGCCTTCTCTTTCGCCTCCTGTTCTTCCCTTATAGCTTTAGCGGCCGCAGCTTGCAATTTCTACAAATCAAAATACAAAGTAAGAATTTGACGTAACCGCAACATGCACATTATTAGTGGTAATACCCACCCTGGTGGATTCTACGATCTTGTCGCGGAAGTCATTCGCCAAGTCGATAGTCTTGAAGCGCACCGCCAGAGTCTCCTGCTCGCCGGATGGAGTCTCAGCGAAATTTCGTCCGATCCACGTCCAGGCGCGGTCCGAGTTCTTCATCGGGTGCAGTTCCATCTCCGTGAACAATAACATGTTCAGTACTGCTTTGTGAACCTGATTATCATAACATAAAATAATTCCAGTGTCCTGTCTCATACATTTTCATTCTCAATTGATATGCTCTTTACATAAACTATAGGCAAAGTATAAACATGTAGAATTTCTGTATAGCAAATAAAACAAGGCATGTAGTGGATACATGAAAGTTGGACACGTTATACTCGTTAATCTACATTTAGCAAAATGATAATTTTCTAGTTGTTTAGATAAGAGTTACAATAAAATTACCTGTTCTCTTCGCAGTAGCAATCGGTACGTATTTCTTTGGGGGTGATACAGAATCTTCATTTCGCCAACACCGCGTTCCTTCCATTCCCGAGTTTTGTCATCGTATCGGTATAGTTTGCACCGTGCCCCAAATGCTTTTTCCTGATTTGGAAATAAACAAGTTTTTTAGTCTTTCATGAATACGAGATGGTATTTGTGTCAAAACATTAATCATCATCATACCTCATCTTCTTCTCCAGTGGTGACAACTATCTTCTCCGGCAGTGGAACGATGGGTTCATAATGTGGGTCGAATTCCTCCTCAGCTCCGCCAGCGTCTTCGCTGACGCCGCTCTCATTCTTATCCGCCTTAGAAGCAGCCTTTTGACCAGCGCTGAACAAAGGCTGACCTGCACCTTCCCACGTAAAGTCAGCTTTTTCTATAAAAACACAAATGTGTGAGCATATAAGATTCTTAACAGAATCACAAAAATTAATGCTTATATGTATTAACACAGAAGCAAGATTCTATTTTTAGCAGAATAATAGATTTAAAGATGATTTTAACTGTTGGAAAAATAGAAGGATTTTTAAATGAAATTAGATAAGAGAACATTTTTACTTAAGAATTTCAACTCAATTCACTATAACTTACTTTGCACTACAAAATCAGATGCACTTGAAGACAAATCAGCAAAAGAAAGACTGTTATCTACTTTTAATACTGGTTCTTTTGCTGCAGATTCTTTGTCTTCTTTGTTCTTGGTAGATGGTACTGTAGATACTATAGGTTTGTTCTGTTCTGTAATTGCATTAGGAGTCCAAAAAGAGGTAGAGTTATTAGTGTTACTCGAGAATATTGATTTCGGCGCTTCGTTCGCTGGTGTTGACGTCAGACCAAATGAAAATGCACCAAAAGCTTTAGATTGATTTCCTAAGCTGTTGGGTCCAAATAAACTACCCTGAGCACTTCCGCTAAATATGTTTGATGATTTTTGATCAATATTTCCAAATATGGATTTAACTTCATTGTTTGTATCTTCTTTTGACTTATCCGTTGAAAACGCCATCAATGGCTTGTTTGAGCTTGAGAAGCTTGTATTCCCAAATATGGAAGTTTCAGCAGAGGAGACAATTTGCGAAGCCGCCACAGCTGATGAAAAAAGAGATTTCGCATCCGAAGTTTGATTTTCACTGGTAGTATTTACTGTGCTTAACTTCGGTGGAGCTATAACAGAACTCTTCACGCCTGTAGCTGTGTTGGAATCTACGCCCCCGAGTGCAGTTGTGGGAGTTGAGAAGAGTGAATTTTGTCCGCCTAAATTACTAAATACTGAACTGAAAGGCTTTTGCGTAAACATGTTTTCTTTGTCAGTAGCTCCGGCGACTGCAGTGTCATTGTTGTTGTTAGTGGTTGGTGTTGAGAATTTAGTATTAGAACCGGTCGAGCCTAGAGGAGTGCGGAATACTGAAGTATCAAAAGTTTTCTCCATAGCACCAGGAGTGCCATAAATGGAGGTGGTAGGACTCTGGTATGTTGGAAACGTAGACTTCACAGGAGTAGTATTGGTCAAAGCTGAGGCGGGACTCGACGCTACCGGTGGCGCTGTCAAGATGGCTTTGATCGCGTCAGTTGAAGAAGGCTCTGCTTTTACAGGACTATCATTTTTACAACCGCGACATCCTTTACAGGGTGCTTTATGTAGGTATGTGTAAAAGTTCTCAGGCAGCATCAGCTCTTTAGCTTTCTTTTTCTCATTTTCACTAGCTAAGATCTCATTTACGAACACTACATCGCTATCACTGTCGACTTTTTCTGCCTTCTTTTCTACTTTCTTGGCAGAAGCGGGACCTTGCAGCGCTTTATCGATCGCTTCCTTGAACTGTAGAGAGACTTCTTTATTTTGGAACCGTAAACAAAGTTGTTCCAATGTCAGCTCGCCTTCGCTGTAATCATTAGCTGCGAACAGCCAAGATTTCTCGTCTTTCGGTTTGTATGTTATTTCGGGAGTTAGAGCATGATTTAAGCAGATTTTCAAGACTTGCTCACGCCGCATCACAACCCTAAAATAAGGCATATAATATAAAATACACAACATCTAAAACCAAACAGAACCTAATATATTAACAACAAAGTTTGTAGGATATTAATTCACCCAATCCCATGGTCAGATCACATATACTTTTAACTATTCCTTAGGGATAGCAGGTACCTCCATAGTTTTTGTAAAACTTACCTTAACTTGTTTGTTTCTTTGTGTTTGAGTATTTTAACAATGCCTGTGCCACGTTCTTTCCATTCACTTGCAGCAAATCTGTACAGTCTTGCTCTATGACTGTACAGTTCAAGTTCATTCTCTTCTCCTGTAACAACTTCCACCTAAAATATATAACTTTATAATTAACAACAAGAAGTTAATAATATCAAACACTTAAATAAACAATGTAAACTTATTTATGGTGTGAATAATTAAGTACATAATTAACTTTACTCTAAATGTATTTTATGTCAAAATAAAGTTAAGGGATTGCCATTGAACATAACTTTTTAGGAAAAAAACTTTATTTTTTCCCACCAAAACGAATTATAAAATAGCCTATAACAATTCAGTTTCATGGTTGATGTTCCAAAGACACGAACAAAGAGATTTGACTCTACTTTTGTGATAAGAAGATCTAGGCTGTGGAATACATTGCCTGAGTGGGTTTTCCCCAGTGGTTACAATCTTTGTGTTTTCAAATCGAGAGTGAATCGGTTCTTCTACGAGAGAAGTACCAGTAGTGAAGGTGAGTGTTGATGTACGTCAAAAATGCTCCCCTCCCCTTAAACCTACGCCCGAGTCACAACTCTTGGGGTTTACTCGGGATTTCTCTCTCTGCCACATGATGGACCCGGCACCCACCACATTCCGTGGAATGCTAAGAAGTGCGTATCTCTAAACACGCTCCATCGTAGACCGCATCGTCGCTTAACATCAGGCGAGATGGCGGTCAAGTGTAAACCTATAATAGTAAAATAAAAAAAGTTACGGCTGGTCTAGTCGGGAGAACGGCGACTCGAACCGATCCGGAGACCCCGGGTTCAAATCCCACCTGCACTACTGTCTTTTCGAAGTCATGTGCGTTACGCCGCTAACTTAAAAGGGTGAACAAGTCATGTGTCATCCGCCAACCCGCACTAGGTCAGTGTGGTAGATTATGTATGACCTTAACTCTCCTTTCGAGAGAAGGCCCAGAGTCCCACCCAGCAGTGGGAACATTTAGTCTTAGGTCTTTCTATGGTATAACTCCTTTTCCATCCAACGGGAGATCGCTTTTAGCGATAAAGTCGCCATTTGCTATATATATTTTAAGATTTTTTTATTTGTAAGTTTGTTGTTAAGTGCAATAAAGAGTTTATCTGGCTATCTAACATACAAAATTGGCGCGTTTTCTCTCTTAGTAACAACAGTATGTATAATAGTAGTAACAATAGTATAGATAATAATATTAATAATGTATGCAAAATTAAATTACACTAACCTTATCAGGCATGGGTACAACTGGATTAAAATGCGCATGGCAATCTTCTTCCTTAATATAGTCTTCTCCATCACTTTCATCGCCCTGGCTCTTGTTAGGTGATTTAGTAAAGTTCTTAGCAGGTACAGGTGTCTTGAAGACAAAACCAAATTCTCCATTCTCTTTGTTTGCAAATGAACAATCACTTTTCGGAGTTGGCAGCAAGGGTTGTTTAACCACTGGTGCTTTTGTTTCTTCCTCATTCTTTTTTATACCAAAGTTTAATGGTACTTTGCCATCTGAAGATGTTTTCGGTGCAGCAAAAATAACTCCCGTTGGTTTTTGTTCAGTTACTGTAGCAGGAATTCCGAAACTAAAGCTATGCCCACCCGTTCCATCAAAAATTGATGCCGATTCCAATTTTGGCTTTCCATCATTGCTTGTAGAGGGAGGTATTCCAAAACTAAATTTAACAGCAGTTGTTGAAGTATCAAATAAACTAGTGCTTTTTTTTGGTGCATTTGGGTCTTTTGAACTATTACATGCAACACAGTTATCTTTATCACCTTCATTTCTAACAAAACATTGTTTACATTCCCATGATCCTTCTTTTGGTTTAAATTTATCCCCAAAACCGGATTGGTTGGATCCATTCTTTGGTTGACTGAAAACTGTTGTAGCATTTTGGGATGGTATACCAAAAGAAAACTTAACTGAATTTTCTTTTGGAACCCCTGTGCTTGATTTAGCAGTTGAGGGGTCTTTAGGGGTACAACAAGCACCACATTTATCTAGCTTGGCTTCGTTTCTTACACAGCAAGACTGACACTCCCAGCTTCCTGGTTTAGGCTTAAACTTATCACCCCACGAGGAAGCAGAACTTGAAATTGATTCATTGGCAGTTACAATTTTGCTTATAGATGAATTAGGTTGCTCACAGCAAGCACACCTAGTAAAACTTTCTAAATTATTAGTATAGCATGATCCACATTGCCATGAACCTGGTTTAGGTTTAAATTTGTCACCAAATCCTACCTTATTTGTTTGCTTGGTCGCATTCTGTTCCTCCTTTGCAGCTTTCGTATCATCTTTCAGTTTTAATTGAGCAGATTGGACGGCTACTATAAAATCGTCACAAATTTTCGCAGTTTTAAAGCGCAAGCAAAAAGTTTCAGGAACTAATTCACCCTCTGAAAAGTCTTTTGCACACCAAGTGACTGCCTTATCAACATTGGGCATTTTTTTAAATGTGAGCTCCTTAGTGACAGCATGATTACAGCATACTTTCATTATTTGTTCCCTCCTCATCAAAAGCCGTATTTTCTGATTATTATTTATATGAACAAGCAGCTTTATATTACCAAGACCACGCTCTTTCCATTCTTTAGTATTCGCATCAAATCGAAGTAATTTTGCTCGATGTTCAAACATAATTTGTTCATCTTCTTCTCCTGTTTTTTGATCAATTAATGCAGGAAGTGGTATAACTGGTTTGAATTCAGCACTTGGTTCAAATTCCTCTACTGTGTCAGATGTATTTAAGTGGTTACTCTTGAAATCTTGTTTTTCCGTTTTTATAGCTGGAGATGCTATTGATGTTGGCGTAGTAAATATATTGCTGAATGGAGAGCTGGTGCTAGATTTAAAGGTTAACCCACTAAAGAGGTTTGTTTTAGTTCCAGAATCGGACGTAACTACATTTATTTTTGTGGCACTTTCTACAGGCTTGAACATTGGTGTGCTGCTAAATGTAAATCCTCCTACAACAGTCTTGTTCTGTGTTGATGTAGTGGGTGCCGTTTCTTTTGTTAAAGTTTCAGTTTCATTTTGGATAAACTTTTGGGTTGCAGATTTATCTTTGGTTACACTTTCAGAACCTTTACCTTTAAGTACTGCAGTACTTGTCAAGCTGTCTGCATTAGTTCCATTTGCTTCTAGTCTTGCTTTTTCGAATGCATCATAGAAATCTTTTGCAATATCTGCAGTTTTAAAACGAATGCTGAACTTTTCGAGAACAATTGTTTCTTCAGCAAAATCATTTGCAACCCAGAAATAGGCTTTGGTTTCATTTTTCATTGGTTTAATTTCCATTTCAGAAGTGATAATGTGATTAGCACATATCTTATGTACTTGTTCTCTTCTCATCAAAACCCTTACCTTTCCAGTCTCTCTATGTTTTAATAATTTCATTTCTCCGATTCCTCTTTCTTTCCATTGCTTGTCAGCAAAACGGAAAAGTTTGGCTCTTGAAGAAAATATTGTCTCTTCATTTTCTTCACCAGTGGTCACTTTAACTTCTGCTGGTAATGGTACAATCGGTTTGAAATCAGGACAAGGATCATAATTGTCTACTGATGTGTTGCTTTTTTCTGATAAAGTTCTTGATTTATTTAAACTGGTATTTGGTGAGACACCTTTAAATGGTCCATCCACAACTGTTTTGGAGTTGTCAATTGAAGCATTAGCCTGTATATTTTTAAATAATGAGGATTCCTCTGTATTGAATGATTGGAATGTCTGTACCCAATTAGAAGCAAAACCTGATTGAGTTTTATTTTCAGGCATTGAAAAACTAAAAACTGGCGGTGATGAAATTTTTGCTTCGTTAGAGGAAGGCATTGTTATTTGATAATTATGTGGTGTTCCTTTAATGTGCTTAGGCGGAATTGTAACACTTAATACAGGAGTTGGTGTAGCCACATAAGTTGGCAATGGGTCAGATGACGTAATTACCACGTTGTCTGGTAGAGATCGGGATACTTCTTTAGATTCTTTGAAAGAAATTGTTTTGGTGGGGGCAGCTGTAGTTGCTACTGTAGTTGTAGCCATTGGTGGTATTGTTGGCAAAGTGCTGACTGTTGGCAATGTAGGTACCACTGATACTGCAGGTATTGTAGAAGCAACAGGAACAGCTGCTGCAGCAGGAGGGATGAGATGTGCCACATCCAAATACATTTGATCAGGTGTGGGATAGACACTTGGATAATTCATTTGACCTCTTGATGTGTCAAATAATGGAGGAGCTCCTGGCACAGAACTCGGCTGAGCAAATTGAGAATATTGGCTATAAAGATTGTATAGGCTTTGATTGTACAATTGATAAGGATTTGGAGGGATAGGGAAAGGTGCTCTTTGATTGAACTGAGGTAATATTTGAGATGGAAATGGCAGTTGCGCAGCAGCATAATTGGATGAACTTTCATTTGACCTATATTCTGAATCTAGGTTATACATTTCACTCTGATCGATTGGTGGGTCTGACTTTTTCAACTTTTCCATTTCTTTCTTCAAGTCATCAATTTGTTTTTTTAGCTCTCCAACATCTTTACATTCTTTTTTACACTCATCTATCTGGTCTTTCACTTGATCTACTGAAACTTTCAATTGTTTGAATTGGTCAGTAGTATTTTGTATATTTGAATTGATAGTATTCATGATTTTATTTCCTAATTTTCGATTTTCATCAAACCAATCTTTTGTTTCAGCCATAAAATCAGATATTGTTGTTTCTTTCTTTTGCAAGTTTTTTATTTCCTGTTCAATTCTCTCAAGGTGCTGTTGGTCCATTCGTGTTAACTCCAGAATGTGAGAATCTATCGGAGTCTTATAGTTAGTCATATTAGATTTTGAAGGAGCCTTTGGAGTCGAACTCAAGTGGCGGTACATACGGTTATTTTTCTTTGATTCACTTCTAAGAGACTCATTTTCATCAGAGGAATATTGAACATCATTTGAAGTATTTGATAAATCTGGATCTATTTTATTTATTTGAGTTTCTGTATCCTCAATGACTTGTTGTAAATCTTTGTACAATGGATTGTTTTTCTTTTCATCAGTATCTTTTAGCATATCCAATGCTTTATGAGCATAATTCTTAGCTTTTGTAAGGAGTGCTGCATTCTTTGATTTGGAAACATCAGCAAATGAATTGTTGTCTTGTTGAGCGATTTTTCTGTATGTTTGTGCAAGTTGATAATATGCCTTGACTGATTTTACATTAGTAAGGATCTCTATGGTTTTCTCAAATTCACTGTCATTTAAATAGCTATTAGCTACAAACAGTTTGCTCTCTTCTAATAGTCCATTGAGATCCCTGCTTCCCAGCTCTGTATGGGTATAATCAATCATTCGTCTATCACTAATATTTATCATAATCTTGTTCTTCAGTTTCTCTAGTAATGGTATAGCAGATTGATAATACAGGCCAGCTCTCTGTTCTAAGCATGCCTTTTCTTCAACTAATGTTGTCATTTTGGCTTTGTCACTAAATATACGACCCAGTAGACAAAGTAGTTCAGCATCCAGACCATGGTTATCAACACACCGAACAACTTCAATCCCACGGCTTAAAGTTACACGGATGTCAGTTAGTTCAGTGCCTAAATTATTTTGACTAAACTTGTAAGCACAGTCCCACCATTTCATTAGCGAAAGAGGACATAGCAAATCTGTAATATTAGCCGGCAGTGTGTTTGGTTTTTCAGAGGACACATATGATACTTCATTAGCCTTTTGCTGTTGGGTAGTAAGAGCAGCACAGTATAAGAAGGCATGAATGTCTATTTTATTCAGAGTTTCTGGACCACAGCTTGTTGCTGTTGCAGTGAGCATATCAAATAAGGTGCATTTGAAGTCAGCATAATTTTTGTAATTTAGCAAAATCCAAACAAAATGGTGGAGAGAATTACCATACTGTTTTTGTGCATCACCATCATAAGCTTCAACTTCAGTGTTTCTAGGCAATCTAAGCATTGGAGCGCTAAAAGCATTCGACACAAAATGAGAAGTCTTTATTTTTGCTAAGTGACTTCTGTTAGAAAATATTATGGCATAAAGCTTGTCTTTCCAGTGTAAGCCTGAGCAACTCTGAGAAACTTGCTCTAAAAATGTTTGAGTCCTATCTTTGAAATTTGAAACTAAATAATGTCCAGACTGAGAACATCTGTATGTCCCTTCAGTGTACCATCGCTTAACAGCATTTAATACTTTTTCTGGAGCATGTTTGAGCCAGTTGACTTTTGAATCCAGGGGTACTGTTTGCCATGCTATCAACATTAATGGAGCAGCAGCTTTACTAGCATCCCGCCAGCTTAATTGATCTTTTTTGGCTTTTTTCAGTAAAAAAGTTGCAGCATGAAAAGCAAACTGGCCTCTGTGATGTTGTAGTAAACTTGCATGAAATTCAGCAAATCCTGAGGGGGCTCCAGCCTTCGCAACTATTTCTAGAGCTTGATCATATGCATGGAGTAATTCGTTGGATTCAACAAGACTTTTAGTGGAACCAGTAGGAGTTTCTGTCAAACTCAACACACATAAGCGCTCTCGGACTGTCAACAACATCAATTGAAAAAGCCAATTTGCAGACATATTTTCCGAATTATGTTTAAGGAGTTCATCTAATACTTCATACCAGGCATAATTGTTAATGAAGTTTTCTGTACTGAATTCCAAATTACAACTGTATTCAAAAGCTTCAGTGTTTTTGTTGATGTTCAGGTAATGTTTTATTAGTCGAGCATGGAGAGAAGCATCTTTGGGCCGGGCTGCTAGCTCTGATCTGAGTAAGTTAACTAAAGCTTCAGGGTCCGAGTTAGATAAGGTAACAAGCCTCTCACGAAGTTGGAAAGTGATGGGATGCCTTGGGAAAGTAGCTTGAGCCTTTTCACACCAATACTGTGCACGTCCTGGTTCAATGGCGAGGTGGTCATCAGCAAGAAGCTCACAAACTGCAAAAAACAATTGTATTAGTATATTGTCCTTCAATATAGTTTAAAATATGTTAACTAATAAAATAAATGCAGCTTCTGAAAATGAGCCAAAAAGAAGATAACGAATTTACTGAGACAGTAAAACAACCTCATAAAAGGAATAGCTTTAAACATTTCAACTGGAATCTTATATTATGTATAATTTAAAATATTACAAAGAATCCATCCAATCTGTTATTTTAAGATAATAATTTTTTACCACATCCCTAACAATAATATGTGACTAATATTTGTAATAGATATGGTCAATTTGTTTAATTTTGTTCCTAAAGTAAACAGGATAATATTTAACATGCAAAAATAAACCAGGATCTACATTGATAGTCACTATAAATATAAAATGCTATCAGTTTTGTAACAATGAGGTAAATATACATCAAAATCATTTATATATTTTACCAGTAACGTCTCATGATTTCACCAGTATAGCTCCTGATCTCATTATTTCACCGGAATAATAAGTACCCTGTGTTATTCTAACTATTATAAATATCTATCTATGTATCAGTAGTATTTGCTACAAAGAGTAAAGGCCTGTTTTCATTTTGATTAGTACGCGTGCGAGTGAGTAGTGCAGGTGTTGAGTGATTGGTAGCAAACACGTGTGGACACCGATTGATCATTGCGAGTGCATAGTAATCAGTCACTCGCAATCATCAAAATGCAAACCGGCCTTAACATACATCCACACATACTTACAAACTTTCACATTTATGATGTTAATAGGATATAAACAACAATAATGAAAATAAAAATGAAACCTATTGTTAGTAAAAGCAAAGTATCACTATTACTCCCAATAAAGACGATAACATTATTAAAGTAGCATCTCAAAATCGAGTGTCAAGAGAAATGCAAAAATCTTTAACCTAAAAAGAAGTTAGACATATGAAGTGTTTTGAAGGCTAAAGTTTTATGAGTTATTGCTAGTAAAAGGCTAAGTAAGTACTGATTGAAAAAACAAAGCTAAGTTTGTTCATTACCTTATGGTACATAGTTGTTACTCGTAAAATGTAATGAATGGATTTATTCATTGCACATGTACTTGACAGAAACAATAGAAAATACACAGCAAACATTCCTTTTCGATTTCATTGCTTTAAGTTTGGAGAATTCCAAGTAAGACGTCATTACATTTACAATACATGAATAATTAGAGATACTGAGTATTTGGGGGTTTAGCAGAAGGGAATGACATTTTATTTCAAGATTCTTAGGTTTTTGACATAACAAGGTTCAAGTTAGACATTCCACTGTAACATAATCTTTAAAAAATAGACAACTCATTATTGTGACATATAAAACAGAAATATTACAGTAAAAGACTTGTGGACTAACGCTACAAATGACTTGGATACCTAGTTAATATTTTTGAACTATCATTTTTTATGCTATCAATAGAATTTAAAAAATGTTTTTATGTTAGAAATGTACATTTGAGTAGAATGATGCTGTTATTTGATATAACGTAGGAGAACTATAACACTTACACCTTAGATTGTTGAATGTGATAAAATATATACATAGAATCCACATCAAATGATACTTATAACAGGTTAATTTCTATTAATTTTAAATTCTAATATTACATTCCAGTCTCAATGGCTTGATTTTTGATTTCATATACCAAATGTTGAAAATCTCTTCACAACTTGACTTTACCCAAAAATTTTACAGCATTTCAACTAGCAGTAGCCTTGAATAAATGTCTGGTATATTGTGATAAGGTTATTATACTTACTATCCAAAATTGTACTAGTTTGTGTAGGATCAATGTCAAGAGAGGTTTTGAAATTTTCTAGAGCTCTATCTTTATGACCAAGTTTTTGCAAAGCCTGTCCGAGTAATTTATAAGCCGCAGCATTGTTGTCCTTTTGAGTGAGATACTGCTCAACATATTTCTGACAATTGTTGTAATCTCCAACATCAAAGTACAGGCGTGCGACAGAAAATGCCCGAGTTTTGAACTGAAAATAACAAAATAAATGATATAAAAACACAAGTTTCAAAAAATCAGGTATTCTTCATGCAAAACCAAGGTAACCTTCCGTTACGTTCTTACCTCTTTTATAGAAAGTTTTGATGATAAGTTTTCCACATATTTGTCGACGTCTTTTTTATTTCTATACATTTTTCACGATTATTCACAATACAAGATTCATCAATGGCTTTTCAATGAGAAAAATCGCGTGGGGCCCAAAATCGACATTCAACATTCAATCGGTATTCGACTTCGTCATTTTTGTTAGGGTTTGGGGTTACCAGATATTATTTTTTATTACCACTTATTTAAATGCGAACAGCAAGATGCAACCTTTTCAGCATATGAAATAAATAAATGTTGTCTTTAAAAAGTTTGTTGTACAAAGTTTGGGGGCGATAATAATTTTACGTGATAGTATCATTGATATAGATGCGTCATAGCTGAACGCTTAAGCCAATTCGTTTGTTCCAAGCTCTCGCTTGCACAGTGCACACACAGCTGCACAAAAGTCGAAAACTAGTAGCAAAATACGTAGGTACTAGATGCCAAATGGCGCGATAGTGAGTGTTAACTGTTAAGTGCCACAATCTCACTAACAATTTACTGTTTATAGGTAAATACGGGATCTAAAATTTTACCGGACAAACAGATATTTCTATGACTTATGTGTGTTTCATAATATTTCTATCCTGATGACTGTGTAAAAGTAAATAGAAAGTTAAAATCTTAGCAATCCACACCAAAATATATTTATAAGTTTTAGGAACGTAATTCGTCAAAACATAGTTGAGTCAGACATCTCAATGATCCTACTAGTATTGACTACACCTCTGGGTAGCGATGCTAAATCCATTTGGTTGCATCCGACACGGAATCTCATCTCTCGGCCTTTGTCTTATCAGTTTAGCAAGACAGAGACAGGGATTGTCATTCCGATTTTGAACCATTCGGATTGCGTTTAGAATAGCTACCCAGATATGGAATAACGAAGTGCAAATAATATGTGAATTTAGATGTAAAATGGATAGGTGACAACATCATATTTAATTAAATGCGTGACCTAATAGGAAATGCTGACGCATTTCTAGATAGCCATGCCATGAAGACCAGGCCACGCCCTCCAGTTACACCCGTGTAGTTTCCAAAGTAAGCTATCAAATTCTGGGTGATCAAATGTTCACTTCTATCGGTAGTTCCTATGACTGCCAATTTTTGAAGTGAAAACTACTTTAGGCGCGCCTAGACAGATATTTCGTGGGCTGTGAATTGGATTCTAGCGTCACGGTCGGGTATTGGGCTATTGGCCATTTAAAAATGCGTCAGTCAATGGGGAATGCTGAAAGGGCGTGGCCTCGGCATCATACCATGGCCATCTAGAAATGCATCAGCAAATATAAAATGCTGACGTATTTCTAGATGGCCACGCCCTCCGGTTACATACATGTAGTTTCCAAAGTAAGCTATCAAATTCTGATTTGTAAGTTTTCACTTCTATCGGCAGTTCCTATGACGGCCAATTATTTCTTACAGTTTTAGTCTCTTTTTTTCAGTTTGGACAACGACAACAAAGTTCGTATCTCCCCCAAGCCTGCCGTAAGCCTGCCGTTCCAATAATTGAATATTATTATTTTGAATAAATGAGGAAACATTAAACATTAACTGTTATTAACCATGCCATGCCAACCATGTTTCGTTACATTATTCTAACAATATGAAACTTGGCCGTTACTCCTGTCTATCATTTGAAAAATGTCTCATTCACTATTATTTTTTTCAACTATGTCATATTTACACTTGTCCGCCATCTCACTGTGTTTGTGCACCACTCTGATTCCGGATACTGTGTTTTCCTAATGAAATGGGATAATTTTTAGCTATAGTAATAGATTTAATTTAAAAATCCCTTTTTATCGTTACAAGTATGTTTAGACCACAGACTAAGTAGAGACATACTACTATTATAGAGATAGGTTTAGACTACGACAACATCTTTATTGCAACTCAGCTAAAAGGCTTACTACACTTGGCTAAATAGTAATGAGGCGTTTTCCGACGAGACAAAAAGATATGGTTTAATAAAACGATTTTAATCGTCTATCTATATCGCCTCCTTTTGGAGGCGTTTGTAGGTCTTTCGGTTTCTGGTCAAAAGCGGTAGGCATAATGGGACTCAATTCTTTCAATTTGCGAAAGCAGGACTTCTAGTAATAAATAATAAACTACTTTATCCATGTACGCATTTTATTCGAATGAAAACTATATCAAAACATCCGAAGGGGTTTGGGTACTTTTGTACGGGCCCGTGGCGTCGTTTTTTTTTTTTAGCGGCCAGAGATCCGTTATCACTTTCTTCTAACAATAAAATACCCTGGGTAGCGATTCTGAAACCATTCGGTTGCATCCGACACGGAATCTAGGTAGCGATTCTGAAACCATTCGGTTGCATCCGACACGGAATCTCATCTCTCGGTCGTTGTCTTATCTGTTTAGCATGACAAAGACCGAGAGATGAGATTCCGTGTCGGATGCAACCAAAGATAGTTTTGCCTCAAGATGCATATAGTTCATGACTACTAAGTGCTTCTCCTTCTTTCAATGGGGCGTTTTCCAGATGAAGATAGACTTGTCATAAATAGTTCTACATTTTGCCAAGTGTGGCACCACTGTTTGTTTTTGTGAAATTTGTCTAACAAAATGAAACATTGGCGCCACTTATGGTGAAATTGGGAACTGTCTTTGACAAGTCTATCTTCATCTGGAAAACGCCCCATTACAATTCAATTTTCAATTCAATACTCAAAATGTATTGCCATAAAGAAAATATTCCACTAGATATGGGTAGTGCAGCGATAGTCTGATGAATTCACCCCGTGTTCTGTGCATTCTAAAATTACATTTTAAAAAGAGGGTTTATGTAATAACATAACTAAAATAGGAGGTACTTAAATAAATAATCAAAAACAAGGCAATAAAACATTTATTTCAAATGGTACTTTACATTCAACGTTATAAGAATATATTGCCTGTCATATTTATATCATAGTACCAGCTCGCCCAGGCTTCGCACGGGGCAACTCGGAACTTAGGTATAGAACATTTCAATGTTAGTAGAACTTGTTGTAGTAAACAGGCTACTATTATTTAGATGTTGTGGTAATTCAGAATGATTGATTTATTTGATAATGTGTACTTCATGAAAAATATTGCTTTATTATTCACACAATATTTTATCCTCTTCTTCGGAACGGCACATCTGCGAAATAATAATTAATTTGAATAAATAATGCCCAGCAGTGGGACAACTCAGGTTAAACTAAAAAAAAAAAAAAAAAAAACAATCCAAATTATTACCAGAAATCTAGTGATACATTCAAGTTGCATAATTATTTCTGTAAAAGTTCAAACAAAAGGGTTAAATCAGAGGTGAAAATGTGTATGAATAATCTTTTATTCTGAAAGCTTAGAGCTTCATATCTACTCACACAATTGATAGGTCTCTTGTGTGAGTGGGTATGAAGTAGGTGTAGTGAGTAGGGTTTATACCTACTAAAAGCATCATGTTATCTTGTTAGCGAGATGAGATAGTGTAAGTTAATGGGAGTTTGATGCAATTCCTACTCCAGAAAACAAGAGTTGGAATGGCAATGGGAGTAGAAACAGAATTGAAGCGTCATGGCCATCTAGACTAGATATGTAAAGGTAATGGTAATCATGGTAAAACGCCATGACCATCTAAAAATGTTTACGCATTTGTGGCCATAGCTCCGAGTTCACCCGAAGATTTATTTCATTCCCAAGCATGATGTTTGAGTTCAATTCACGGCTCACAAAAAATCTGTATGTAGTGCGCCAAAGGAAGTTTTCACTTAAAAAACTAACAAATGCGAATCCGCAGGCGAAATCTAGTACCTATTATTAGTAAACGGTCAGTAAATAAACTGTCAATTATGTACCGACTTGTATATTTCATGGGTAAATTTGTAAGAAATAACTTGTCACACTTTTTTGTTTATTTTGTTATTTAGGTTATGTTTACATTTTACATATTTTGCAAATTTTGGATTAGATACTGCCGTTATTGTATAAATTTAATTCACGTAGATATCTAGAAGGCATTAATATGAATTTCTATCAAGTCGTCATAACAAATATTGTCTACTTACGTGTAAAATGAGATTCCATAGATTTTTCTTTTGCAGAGGCTATTGCAGCTTATAATACTACACAACGCACATTGTTTAACACAAATATCACCAATCTTTTAACAGTCTTTCACAAACAAGCTTTGAATCTTCTTTAAATACACACAATATTTAATAAAACATAAAAAATCCGAGTCGGAGCTTTGAACAGACTTTTGTTTGGCAACGCGGTGTCAGATTTGTAATTTAGCCAGAGAAAAAGCCGGCCACGGTGATAAGGACGGAAAATCAGTATCTCTTTCTCTTTTTTTCACAAGTGATAGATAATTAGACTATCTCATTTCCGCAAGTCGTAACGTCACTTATTGTGCCTCCCTGGATGCAACCGAATGGTTTCAGAATCGCTACCCTCATCTCTCGGTCTTTGTCATGCTAAACAGATAAGACAAAGACCGAGAGATGAGATTCCGTGTCGGATGCAACCGAATGGTTTCAGAGTCGCTACCCTGATTCTATCTGTGCAATCGGATTTGCTCTAAGTCATATCGGAGCTGAGTTATGGAATGACAAAGTTATTTATTTTTTGAATTTTTTGTATAGACAAGTGGCGTCGTTTTTTCATTTTAGCGGCCATCGATCCGTTATAACTTTCTTGTAACAACAAAATCATCATCATCATCAGCCGCAAGACGTCCACTGCTGAACATAGGCCTCCCCCCTAGATTTCCATAACAAACGGTCCTGCGCAACCTGCAACCAGCGGTTTCCAGCGACCTTTGTGAGGTCATCTGTCTATCTAGTGGGAGGCCGTCCAACACTGCGTCTTCCGGTTCGTGGTCGCCACTCGAGAACCTTTCTTCCCCATCGGTTGTCAGTTCTGCGAGCGATGTGGCCTGCCCATTGCCACTTCAGCTTAGCTACTCTTCGAGCTATGTCGGCTACTTTCGTTCTTTTGCGAATATCCTCATTACGGATTCTGTCGCGCAAAGAGACTCCGAGCATAGCTCGCTCCATAGCTCGCTGTGTGACTTTGAGCTTTGTTATGAGGCCTACAGTTAGGGACCACGCCACGTCTCAGTTCCATAAGTCATCACTGGCAACACGCACTGATTGAAGACTTTCGTCTTCAAGCATTGGGGTATTTGGTATTTTGGACTCCAAGATGTGCCGTAGTTTCCCGAACGCTGCCCATCCGAGTTGGATACTTTGCTGGACCTCTTTGTCGAAGTTGGATCTACCCAATTGGATCTTTTGACCCAGGTAGACGTATTCGTCAACAACTTCGAGTGTGGTATTCCCAACAATAACCGGTACAGGTGAGACATGAACATTTGACATGACCTTCGTCTTGTCCATATTCATCCTCAAACCTACCTTTTGGGATACTCTACTGAGGTCCCTGAGCATAGCACCGATGTCCTCCATCGACTCCGCCACAATGACTATATCATCGGTAAACCGAAAGAGAGTGATGCATTCGCCATTGATATTGATGCCATGTCCGTTCCAGTCCAGTAGCTTGAAAACATCTTCCAGCGCGGCAGTGAACAGTTTCGGAGATATAACATCTCCCTGTCTCACGTCTTTCTGTAGCTGGATATGTTTTGTGCACCGGTCCTGTAATCGGACAGATATTGTGGCTTTGCTGTAAATACACCTCAACACTTCGATATAGCGATAGTCCATGCGGCATCGCTGGAGAGACTGAAGCACTGCCCAGGTCTCGATGGAATCGAAGGCTTTCTCATAGTCCACATACGCTATACATAGTGGCCGATTATACTCCTCGGTTTTCTGTATAATCTGCCGAAGTGTATGGATGTGGTCTACGGTACTATAGCCTTTTCGGAAACCGGCTTGTTCGGGTAACTGGAAGTCGTCAAACCTGCGTGCGAGACGATTCGTGAATACCCTCGAAAACAACTTATATACGTGGCTCAGAAGTGAGATGGGTCTGTAGTTCTTCAACAAGGTGTTGTCACCTTTTTTTAAGAAGAGCACCACCACACCTCTGCTCCACGCTTCTGGCGTATTACCGTCAAGTATGACGGAGTCAAACAGCTTCTGGAAGACTTTAAGTACCGGTTTTCCACCCGCTCTCAGAAGCTCAGTCGTAATTCCGTTGTCGCCAGGTGCCTTGTTGTTCTTGAGTTGTTTGAGGGCCATCCTAATCTCCTACAGGCTGACTTCCGGGATGTCTTCGGTAAAGTGTCGGGTCAGCTTGGCTCTGGGGTCTTTTGCCATGCTAACGACAGGTTGTGCTTGCGTAGAGGTGTATAACTGTTCATAGAACCTCTCAATCTCCTCCAAAATCTCGGGCTTCGACGAGACGACGTCACCACTGTCGGTCTTCAGTTTGGTCAATTGACTTTGCCCAAGAGACAGATTTCTTGCGAACACTTTCGAGCCTTAGTTCCGCTTGACCGCTTCTTCAATACACGAATTATTGAAGCAGCGTATGTCACGTCGCACACAAGTAGATATCTGTCTTTTGAGCCGTCTGTATATCGTCATGTCGACTGAAGACTGCAATCGCATATCTCGCCTAACCGCCATGAGATTTAGAGTATGATCGGAGAGCTTTTGGGTTCTATTCTGGCGTCGGCTCTTATAAAATTTCCTGCCAACTGCTTGAACAGTTTCCACCAGCCTGTCGTTTATTTCGTCCGCCGTTACGCATTCATCTAAGGCTTCGAAGCGATTTTGAAGTTCGAGTTGAAAGTTATCGGGATTTTCGATTTGAGCATAATTTGGTCGGAGCGTGGACTTCATTAGACGTGATCTTTCGAACTTAATGTTTAGATTCAGCGTGCCTCTTACAATACGGTGATCGCTGCCGGTCTTAACCCTACTGATCACAGAGACATCGCTGAATATTTGCCGTTTAGTCGTCATAATGAAGTCGATCGCATTTTTTGTGGAACCATCTGGGCTAATCCAGGTCCATTTTCGTTGTGGCCGTTTCTTGAAAAAAGAGTTCATCATAAAGAGGCTCTCCCTTTCCAAGAAATCAGCTAGACGTTGCCCTCTTGGGTTCCGCTGCCCTTATCCGAATTGTCCCCGTGTCCCACTCTCAACTCATCACCGCTACGTTTGCCTAGTTTCGCGTTGAAGTCTCCCATCACAACTGTGAAATGTGTTGGCGAGACATGTATGGCTTTGGAGATGTCCTCATACATGGTCTCAACCTCTTCGTCGGGATGTGTCGAGGTCGGTGCGTATACCTGTATGACCTTTAATGAATACCGGTCGTTTATTTTAAGTACAAGGCATACAACCCTGTTCGACACACTCTCGATCATTAACACTTTGTTGACGAGAGACTTGCGGACGATAAAACCGACACCCCCTTGGGATTGTTGATCTCCCGCCCGGTAGTAAAACAAGTTGCCGGATTCGAGGGTTATTCTGTCCTCGCCTTGTCTACGGACTTCGGATAACCCTATGACATCCCAGCGCAACTTGTCCACTTCTTCTTCCAGCTCCACAATCTTCTCGTCAGCCCTCAGCGTCCGTGCGTTGTACGTTGCCAGGTCGAGTCGTTGGGTTTGGTGGCGGGGCGTCTGCCGGGGATTCTTAGCACCTCATGCTCCGCCGGAACCAAGGCTGCCACCAACGCCTGGAATAACGGAGCCGCCGGGGACTAGGGGCCGTTTCTTTTTTGTGACCATCATATGGGGGGGTGTTTGCCATAGTCACCACGCTTGGCAGGCGGGTTGGTGACCGCGGAGCCAGTCCTTTGCACCGATGACGCCGCTGCCCGTCACTGGCCAGGTCAATTTAGCACTGACTTTTAAATGGATATACCGCCATTGGTTCGGTCGTCAGAGCATCGAGCCGTTGGCAGCAGGGTGTACCGCGCGCAGAAGAGGTTGACATTTGGGGAAACTAGATGTTAAATGCTTCCCCCTTACACCCCAAAAAATAAAACAATAACAATAAAATACCCTGATGCTATCTGTGCAATCAGATTTACTGTAAGTAATATCGGAGCGAGTTATGGCCTTTCAAAGTTTATTTTTTGGTATTTTTAAATAAATTTTATTTAAATATGGGCGCCATTTCCGTTAGCGGCCCAAGATCTGTTGTCACTTTTTTTAAACACTAGCTTACGACAATTGTATTCGTTTAATCAGATTCGCTGTAAGTCATATCGGAGCTGAGTTATGGCCTTTTAAAGTTTTTTTTGGGTTTTTTTTTTAATGGACCAGTGGCGCCATTTCCTATAGCGGCCAAACATCCGCGAGCACTTTTATGAAACATTATTTTTACCTTAAGGTACCTGTGTAATCAGATTTGCTGCAAACTATATTATCAGAGCTGAGTTATGGCGTCACAAAGTTTTTTTTTTGTTTTCTTTGTATGGACTAGTGGCGCCATTTCCTATAGCGGCCAAACATCCGTTAGCACTTTTATGGAACATTATTTTTATTTAAAGGTACCAGTGCAATCAGATTTGCTGCTAACTATATCGGAGCTGAGTTATGGCCCCTCAAAGCTTTTTTTGGTTTTCTTTATATGTATTAGTGGCGCCATTTCCTATAGCGGCCAAACATTCGCGAGCACTTTTATGAAGCATTATTTTTACCTTAGGGTACCTGTGTAATCAGATTTGCTGCAAACTATATCAAAGCTGAGTTATGGCCCCTCAAAGTTTTTTTTTTCGTTTTCTTTGTATGTACTAGTGGCGCCATTTCCTATAGCGCTCAAACATTCGCGAGCACTTTTATGTAACATTATTTTTACCTTAGGGTACCTGTGTAATCAGATTTGCTGCAAACTATATCGGAGCTGAGTTATGGCCCCTCAAAGTTTTTTTTTGGTTTTCTTTGTATGTACTAGTGGCGCCATTTCCTATAGCGGCCAAACATCCGTTAGCACTTTTATATAACATTATTTTTATCTTAGGGTACCTGTGTAATCAGATTTGCTCCAAACTATATCGGAGCTGAGTTATGGCCCCTCAAAGTTTTTTATTTTATTTTCTTAGTATGGACTAGTGGCGCCATTTCCTATAGCGGCCAAACATCCGCGAGCACTTTTATGAAATATTATTTTTACCTTAGGGTACCTGTGTAATCAGATTTGCTGCAAACTATATCGGAGCTGAGTTATGGCCCCTCAAAGTTTTTTTTGAAGTGAAAACTTCTTTAGGTGCGCTATAGACATAATTCTCGTGGGCTGTGAAATGGATTCATCAATCGTCACGCTTGGATATGATAATGGATCGGATCGGATATGAAATATTCGGGTAAACTCGGTAAAAACGGCCAGGTAGGTACCAGGGCAACAGAAACAGTAAAGAGTTTCGATCACCTACCTCCAACAGCCCAGCGTTTATCTCCAGATACCAGGGCAACAGAAATATAAAAGAGTTGCGTTTGCCCCTAGGTACCGGTAACAGCGTAGCGATTCTGAAACCATTCGGGTCGGGCTGAGCCACGGAAACTTGCCTCTACCGAATGGTTCGGGCAATTTGCGATTCTCAACGCCAATTCCGATTACTTTTGACGTTTGCAACCGACTACCAGCTGTTTTCTAATCGGTTGGGATTCGGACAGCTTTTTTGTCGTGGATAGCTAACTACAATTTTCAGATTATTGTATTTACTTGATTTTTCTCTGTTTTTCTCAATATTTCGCAGCAAATCTGATTACACATGTACCTTAAGGTAAAAATAATGTTTCATAAAAGTGCTCGCGGATGTTTGGCCGCTATAGGAAATGGCGCCACTAGTACATACAAATAAAAACAAAAAAAAAATTGGCAGTCATAGGAACTGCCGATAGAAGTGAAAACTTGCTGTTGCCCTGGTACTGGTACCTAGGGGCAAACGCAACTCTTTTATATTTCTGTTGTCCTGGTATCTGGAGATAAACGCTGGGCTGTTGGAGGTAGGTGATCGAAACTCTTTACTGTTTCTGTTGCCCTGGTACCTACCTGGCCGTTTTTACCGAGTTTACCCGAAGATTTCATATCCGATCCGATCCATTATCATATCCAAGCGTGACGATTGATGAATCCATTTCACAGCTCACGAAAATTCTGTCTATAGCGCGCCTAAAGAAGTTTTCACTTCAAAAAACTTCGAGGGGCCATAACTCAGCTCCGATATAGTTTGCAGCAAATCTGATTGCACAGGTACCTTTAAATAAAAATAATGTTTCATAAAAGTGCTAGCGGATGTTTGGCCGCTATAGGCAATGGCGCCACTAGTACATACAAAGAAAACCAAAAAAAAAACTTTGAGGGGCCATAACTCAGCTCCGATATAGTTTGCAGCAAATCTGATTACACAGGTACCCTAAGGTAAAAATTATGTTTCATGAAATTGCTTGCGGATGTTTGACCGCTATAGGAAATGGCACCACTAGTCCATACAAAGAAAGC
Source organism: Ectropis crepuscularia (assembly GCA_963693475.1). Lineage (NCBI taxonomy): Eukaryota > Metazoa > Arthropoda > Insecta > Lepidoptera > Geometridae > Ectropis > Ectropis crepuscularia. The sequence goes on along the minus strand of OY856339.1, from coordinate 17,515,868 downwards.
CAAAAAAAAAAATTGGCAGTCATAGGAACTGCCGATAGAAGTGAAAACTTGCTGTTGCCCTGGTACTGGTACCTAGGGGCAAACGCAACTCTTTTATATTTCTGTTGTCCTGGTATCTGGAGATAAACGCTGGGCTGTTGGAGGTAGGTAATCGAAACTCTTTACTGTTTCTGTTGCCCTGGTACCTACCTGGCCGTTTTTACCGAGTTTACCCGAAGATTTCATATCCGATCCGATCCATTATCATATCCAAGCGTGACGATTGATGAATCCATTTCACAGCCCACGAAAATTTTGTCTATAGCGCGCCTAAAGAAGTTTTCACTTCAATAAAGAAATCGCAGTAAGGAACCTTAGACTTGGCACGGCTTTGTCTAGATTTCATTACTTTTTAGAGATAAATATCCAGCTTCATCGAGACTTGGCTAGTTTTTTACAGAATGTTTTTGGTGGTATTTCACTTATTTTTGTAGAAACGTGGACTTATTGATGTATTATATTAGATGTATTATTTGACACTTATTCTTTTTTTCCGGTTCTGATTCTTGTACAGTAGCAACAGTTTTTCGTATTGCCCATTCGCGTTCATTATTTAAGTGGACTCTCCATAATAGGCAAAGAACTTTAGAAGATTGGAAGAAGACTGCATTCAAATGCATTTTCACTCTAAAATGCCATAAATTTTGTGTTATTTTGATTGAAACTTTGGTATGTGTTTCCAAAATATTACATCATAGTGTTATGATCAGTTTTGGGTAATACGAGGACAATTTGAACGAGATTTAATTATCGTTAAAAATAAAATGAACGTTTTCATATAAGGAAACATCTAAATTACTTTTTTAGCCGCTTGATACACTTTGGTAACTATATTACACCAAATGACGAAAAAATACAAAATTAACTTTGCGGTCGGGTTTTTGGCGGGAAAAAAATTTTTTCGTGTTTTTATTTGGGAAGGTATGCCGATAAATTTGTGTTTAATAGCGTCTACTTGAACTGGTCTTTATTTTGATATAATTCACATTAAAATTAGAGTTCATTAACATAAAAACATCGTAAAATTAAAAAAAAAACAAAAATTAAAAATTTTGGCAGGAAAATGGTCTCGAAGTATTGAAAAAATTTAAAATAATAATTTGTGCTATCGAATGCAGTTATTTTTGGTTTTTCGAGTTGGTTATTTCGTATACAACACATTTAAGCCATAAAACCACTGTCTCCTTTATAAATTATGAATATAATAGCTGATCGACTACTTGAGAAATCGTAAAAAAAATCTCAAGTGTCAAAAATGTTAGTTTACATTTTAAGTACATTAATTATAAACAAACGATACCGCTAGAAGCGTCTTGAAACGCTCTTGAGAATGATGGGCTTAAACACGTACAAGTAACGCGGCACTTCATATGCCGAAGCGTATACAAACGCAATTAGATAACTTGACACCCGTTTTCCCGCCAAAATTGTAAAATCGATTTTCCAAAAGTATAGCAAGCGGCTAAGTCACTGGTTCTAGTGTTACATTCTTCTCCGAACTCAAATGCTTTGCCTTTCCTTTTTTTACGTGGGAGAAATAAATGTACGTATGTCCGCCATACTCTCATTATGAAATGAGAGGAGATCTCAATCTACCCTCATTTGGGCTTCAAAAATCGCAAGGTGACCAACACTACAAACAACACTAACCATATCAGGTTTCTCCAAACTCAGTGCGCTATGCACATATTTATTTATTAGAGGATTCCGCGACGCCGATAACCGTAAACCGGGTAGTTTTCGGTTATTGGCATCGTGGTCATCGCGTATAGTTGAAATATATACCTATGTTTTTTATTTTCCAATGCTTCCCGAACCATTCTTGCGTAGTAATGGCAATCGGTAGATAGAACCTTCGGGTCGTGGATCTCGATCCAATGACCAGTTTTAGCATCAATCAGATGTTCAGCAATTGTAGATTCTTGTGTCTGACGGTTTTTTACAGCGGCAATGTGTTGATTGTTCCAAGTCCCAGCAGTGGGAACATATTATATTTGGGCGTTTATGATGTCCATACATATATATTTAGCCTTGTTTTGCGATGAAAATTTAAAAGGGCAAGCAATGAAAGGTACTACAAACTATCTTGTAAAACAAAGGTTGAGAAATGCTGGTCTGTCATATTGAGAGTGACATTGGTTTGTTTACCTTTTATTCACAGAGATTCGGAATGAGGTATAGGGGCAAACGCAACTCTTTTATATTTCTGTTGCCCTGGTATCTGGAGATGAACGCTGGGCTGTTGGAGGTAGGTGATCGAAACTCTTTACTGTTTCTGTTGCCCTGGTACCTACCTGGCCGTTTTTACCGAGTTTACCCGAATATTTCATATCCGATCCGATCCATTATCACATCCAAGCGTGACGATTGATGAATCCATTTCACAGCCCACGAGAATTATGTCTATAGCGCGCCTAAAGAAGTTTTCACTTCAAAAAAAACTTTGAGAGGCCATAACTCAGCTCCGATATAGTTTGCAGCAAATCTGATTACACAGGTGCCTTGTAACGGGACCAGGCTTAGCCACGTAACAGTAGTAGAGGGACACAGGGCACAAGAACGGAGTAATTATCATCATGTTCACGTTCCTTTAAGAAAAGTTAACAATAAATGACTACTCACTTTTTGAATAGATAAATATATATATAATATTTGTACTGTGATATTTAAGTTATTTGTTTTCCTCAGATTTAGAACAATATTAACACGAAGACTTGTCCAGGGTCAGAGGATGGCTGGGTCTCCGGCGACTTTTGAGTGATTCAGAGTCCAGTGTATGGATTTCCGCTTGACTCAGGCTGAAGAGCAGTGTGAGACTGTCAGGGTAACGTTGGACTGTTTTGAACAGTCATTCTGTGGACACAAAAGGTATAAACTTTAGTGATTTTAAAATAACTGTTCTGAAAGCTATGGAAACTTGTTTAAAAGTTGGGTATAATTGAATTTATTCATACAAAAACTGAGGGAATGTTCAGTAAAATTGATTGTAAATTGATATAATAACTTGGATTGAATTCATTGTATAAAGATGCTCTGGCTATGTATTAGGTTCTGTAAACCAACTATTGTATTGTGCATTAACAATAGTTGTTATTGTAATTGACTTGAAAAGTTACATTGTAAAGTTGTGTTATTCTATTGATAGACATTAGGGAGGTTTAGGAAGTCAAAAGCAGACTATACAATGATTGTTTAGATCCATGATTACAAATGATTGAAATGGATATTTTGCTGAAACTAATTGTTGGAGCTTTGAGCTTTATAACGGAGAAGTTATCAAAATATGTGTTTACCTTATGCAGAGAGCGTCGGCATAGTTATTGCATGGGTTAGGATTCAGGCGGAGTATTTATGTTCACAAAACACCAGGAAGTTTGCGAGATGTCCTTGGCGAATTTGATGAACACTGAATGCAGCACTGAGAACGTCTGGAATGCAGCAATTTATGCACTATTCACAAATTGGAGGCTACACATATTTGGATTGATAACTAAAAATAAGCCGACGATCGACGATGTTAAATTTTATTTGGATTTGTTTACATAAATATAGTGCGAATCTAGATGACAGATATGGCGGAACGAGAATTGCCAAGCTTAAAAATGTATGATGAAATAAAAAATAGAAAATATAAAATGGAAAAACTAATGAATTAATTGGTGGAATTTTGAATAAAATTCATTATTTTATCTTTCTGGATATCTGGATATTGATCTTGCTCTGATGTATGGCGAAGACGGGCGTAAAAGTTCACGAAGTACGGTAGAACGAGAATGTCGGCCTCTTTACTGTATTGCTCTATGATGGTATAGCTGAAAAGACGGATTTTGTTTTTCTGGCTGATGACATGGAATTTTACGAGAGATTCTAGAAAAAAGTCCGTCGAGAGAGGAGGAAGAAAATTTGTTTTTTTTTGGATTTTTGGGAACAAAAGTTGATTTAGTACCAGGAAAATCTCAAGAATAAGTTTGTTTGAAATGTATTGCCTGATGTAGAAAAACTATATGACCAACTATAACATCCAAGATATATATATATAACTTGGGAACCGGACTTCGGTGAGTTGAATATGTACTCCACTTCTGTAATCTGTGATGTACTCAAAGTCTGCGTTGGATTTATGTATTTTACCTTGACTGACTCGATAATATGCAGAAAAATCTAAAATAATATTTCACTGATCCTTGTACAATGGAGAAATCTATAATATAACAGTATAATGTCGTTATAACTTTAGTATTTCATGTTTCCACGTTTGCCTGATGGAGAGTGGTTAAAATAACATAGCGACATATACTTTATATAAGAGTATAACACAAATTGATAATAAAACTATGTTGACGGATTTACAATTGCCTGATGTATAGCGCATACTTCCACATAGCGGTATAGACACGGCTAATATACTAATACTATCTCATGTTTGAGTTTACAAGTGTAACGTTGTAAGAAACTCGCTACAAATGTGTGTAGTATGTCTTATTTTCATATATGTGATTTCCATTGTGTGTAAAATTTGTTAACTATGTTTCATGATTTTATAACAATCGTTTATTTAACATTTACTATACAATGTAATAATTTTGTGCCGTATATCTGACGAGAAGATATATTAGCTTAGGAACTGTTTTAAAATATCATGTAGATATAACATGATATCCAATGATGTGAAACGTCGATGAAGATTATTATTATTTTGCTCGATTGATTTCTATTGACAAATATGTTGATCAATATGTAAATTTGAATTCCACCGAATAACTGATGGAAAGTAAATTTCTACAAGAATAATTTGTCTAATGTCACGAGACATTTATATACAAACTGTATGTTGAGCTGAAGGACTATGTTGTTCCATAATCAGCTTAATATCAATTTTTACAAACTGATAGACTGACTACATTGAGTTTTACAACTGTATAATTCTTCTGGTTTCTTAACTTATCAAACATTTTATCTCCAATATAGAGAGATCGTTGTTCTGTAAGTTTTGGAAACAGTCGGACCAAGCAGCGCCGAGTCCATTGGTAAAACCTTTACTAGCAGAGGGGTTGAACTGATATATGACTTCGTACTGAAGCTTACAGTACAATTAAAATACTATTAGTAATGATTTATATTCTAAACCCTAAGAATTATCTTTAAAATTATACTTCTAAGCGTTTAAAGAATTGGAGTTGAGTTGAATCGGTTATACTTGTGTTCTTGCTTTGTACAACAGAGTTGAATCAGTCGTAATTGCGTTCTTGATTTGTATAATTCGTACAAACAAAAAGCCGTGCTCCATTACGCGTTTGATGGCACCAGTTTTATTGCCCTTCTTTCTGGTTGTCTAGCTTAGAAGGGTGGTCGAGTATTTTATTCGGAAGAGCAAACTCTCGTGAGTTCCTTCTGTAGGGGCAAACAATATATAAAAAAAATATGTTTGTCTGTAAAGTCGGTTTACTGACGATAGAACGTGACAACGTCTTAAGAAAATACTGGTGGAATGATAGCATTTTTCAAATGAAAATTTTAATTTCATTTGTTTTATAGATTTGTTTAAAAAGTAATCATTAGAATTTAGTAATTTTCAATCAAAACAACGCAAAAAAGCTTTTAGATGCCGGGGATCGAACCCGGGGCATTTCACATGCAAAGCGAACGCTCTACCACTGAGCTACATCCTCGCTTGAACTACTGGTCGAAATAATGAATACAACTGTAACAAGGTAACGACCGTCGGTCGTTACGGTAACGTTACATGACGTCATGTTTTGCGGGCGTGCAGCAGGCTTCATCGAATTATAAGACGTTATCACGTCAAAAACCTAAAAATAAACATTTGAAAATTGGAAATGTACACTCTCTCGAGGTCTTTCCGTAGGGACAAACAAATAAGTAAAATCAAAACAATTAAAACTTAAATATAAATAAATTACTACCTAAAACAAATAAATAAATTTTCTAAACTAATAACAGTTACTCTTTTCTTTCACAAGTAGATAGACAAAGTTCTAATTAACAGCACAAATACATTAAGAATTATGCCTTTAACCCTTTAACTGGTAGAAGCAATTTTCAATGGCAAATAAATAATAACTAATTTTTTGGAATCATTGTAGGTAGATTTAGAACTTTTATTCAAGAAAAAAAAATTACATGCATTATCATAAAAAAAAAAACATGATGGCAATATTTTTGCCACCACTTGTCTAGGGGCCTAGCAATCCAACGCTTGTGTTTCATGAAATTGCTTGAAGCAAGGAAATATGCATAATGCCACTTTACACCTACTGCATTCTATCTTCGATCTCTTGTTTCTTTCTTTGGTACTACAGTAGCGACACCTTTTATAAGTACTTTCTTCAGTAGGCCAGTGATCACCCAGTCTCTGATATCGGATTTCCTCTGGCACTCCGAATACCATTTTTTGTGATGCATTACTCTCCTGAACTTTTTTTTTCTTTGTTACAAAATTTGGCATGGATTTGAATGGTCTTTTCCTAAATGTCATATTATCCACCAGCTCCCTAGAAAGACTGATTCGGAATTCTTTTTGGGACATAATATTGTGGACACGACTGTTAGTTTTGTACATCAAATATGCGTTGGTGATAGCAACATCCACCAAAAAGTAAAAGATCCTCTTCCACCATTTCCTACTTCTTCTGCCCACAGCATATTGGGACCTTTTCTGATCGAAACGATCTACCCCTCCCATACGCTTTGTATATTCAGGAATTAGTACCGGACATTTGATAGTTTTTTTAGTAGCATCTTTTTGAGTCCTTGTGCAAGTCTTTCTCTCTCTCGGGTGGAAGGCGGTGCTAACGACGCTGACTTGTTTTGTATCCTTCCATACAGCAAACCCAACATTTCGTTTTACTCGCCACTTCCACTTTCCTCTTCTCAGTTTTTTTACTCTGCCACTCGCTTTTTTTGCTGCCTGTGATATTCTCTCATCTTCTTGTTTGTTGCCAGTCTGTTTAGGTTTTTTGACTAACAAGGGTAAGTCAACACGATCATTTCTTATTGTTGCCGTGCTGTAGATTCCTTGGTTGTACAAGTCTTGCATAAGATCAACACTGGAAAAAAAGTTATCGAATGCTATATGTCCAGAGTAACCTGTTGTAATAAGTGGTTCGCATAAAGATTTTACAACTGTGCCTCCCAGTCCTATCTCTGTAACATCACTCTTTCCGGTATATACCTGGAATTGATATAAGTATCCGGTTCTACTGTCAGCTCTGCACCACACCTTATAGCCCCTTTTGATCGGCTTCATAGGCATGTATTGTTTGAGGCTTGATCGCCCTTTGAACTTGATCATACATTCGTCTATGGCTTGGGAATTAGTTGTTACTGCATTGGCCTGACAAAGGATATTCAAATGTTGTATAAGTGGTCGCACTTTATACAATTTATCGTAATTCACGTCATCCCGACTCGGCATTTTCGAATTGTCATTTACATGCAAAAACTTCAGTAGCTGTTGAAATCTCTGTAAAGTCATTGTTTCAGCTATCTCTACAACGTGCAACAATGGATCGCTGGACCAATAGTCTTCAATAGTAGGCAGTTTATGAATCCCCATTTGTATTATTATTCCAAGGAAAGCCTTCAATTCCTGTAAAGAGACAGGTTTCCAGTTCCGTGCATTTGCTTGAGCTGCATAGCGATTTGTTTGTTCCACTAAATTATTCATGACATCGCCATCAAAAAATAACAAAAAATATGTTATAGCCCTTGTTCTATTGGGTAGATTATTACTTGAACGTAAAGTAACAGAATCGAAATATTCTAAATTAGGACTCTGTTCCCAATCCTGTTTCTTCCAATCTAACTCATCATCGTCAGACTCATCATCCGATGAAGAAAAATCGGAAATATCGTCAGGAACTCCTCCATCCTCTGCGGGTAGATGCGGCGACTGACGTCCTGAAGAAAAGGATTCGAAAAGTCCAGATGCTGAAGGCTGCAGTAATATAGAAGGTGAATCAGACCTTTCAAGTTCCAGAGATGGTGGTTCCCGGACTGCTTCAGGTGATGAGGATCGTAGTTGTGATGAACATGGAACAGAAGGTGAACAGGAATTCTCTGTCCTTCCCTGCGCTGCCGAGCTAAGCAAAACATCATCACCTAGTAAAATGTGATGCATATCTTGATTAGACACACCCTCCGCATCAGACGACTCCTCATTGTCCTCAGATATTGTGCCATCCTCAATACCGAAGAGATTTTGAAGTTCTGCTTCTATTTCCTGATCCTTCAATGGTCTTTTGTGTTTGGACATTATCTACAAAAAATATAAAATTTGATGTAAAAACCGTTACTACTGAAAATAATTAGTAGTCCAGACTAGTAGTGGCAAAAATATTGCCACCATGTTCTCACCCAATTTAAAAAATATATAAATAATCAAACCTCGAAATACATAATGGAATGCAATAAACTTATCATCTACGTTACAATTCATAAAAATCTTACCAAAAGAATGCCGAAATCCGAAGATTTTTTTGAATTTATCCGTGAATCGAGATTTCATCAACATTCAAAACTGACGACTACTGTGATTTTGACAGATGTGACGTGAAGAGGTCAAACTTTTTTTTCCATCTAAGATGCGTTCACTTTCACCACAACTAAACCTTTTTTCTCGTAGTATGTTGCCATATATACAGAAAAAAAAATCAAATAACTGGTGGCAGACATATTGCCACCACCAGTTAAAGGGTTAATATTCCCTAAATAGAAAAGTATTTAATTAGGATTCATAATTTTGCATGCTGTTAGTAAAGTTATCACTATTATTCTGATCCTATAGAACTTATAATTAAAGCTAGTGTTCATGCAAGTCACTTTCTCAAAAATACACTTGAATATTTTACCTCAATATTAAATTTTTATAGGAAATAACTTTATCTAAGTCTGATGCATTATTCTCTACGCTGGTATTATTAATTTCCACGTTTGGGTAGAGAAAGTAACTCGTATGGATACAAGCTTTAATTTAACGCCATCTATATTATTACTTGAGAACTAATCTGATTTTACTGAAGGATATCCATAGTCTTTATCTTGGTTAGAAGGGAGATGATTTGGGTTATAAATCAATAGTAATTGTCTCTAAATAAACTGATGAGAGATAACTACAACTAACTTACAACTTTTAAAATATTCTGAGTAATAAGTTCTAATACCTGCCTGATGTTTTGTTGAAGAGCTTTATTTAGGAGACTGAGTAATGTAGAACATAAGTTCAAATTAATATTCAAGATTTTGCTTCTGTTAGGTTTATAGGTACTTACTTAGATTGACAGAAATTCCTTGCTTGGGTTATCTCGAAACACAATGTAGAGTCCTATATTACCACTAGACGATCACATGGCCAATTTAAATTTCTACAAGGTAATTCTAATTCTACAACAGGGTAAGTTACTTTTATCTCATAATTGATTTCTACAATTTTAACTTCTTTATCTTAGTTTATTATTCTCAGAATCAGAATCATTTATTGCTTAACTGTGTACATAGGAGTAAGATGGTATATAACATATTAAAGTAACAACAGTTTACCCATTTCGGGCGTGCAATTTTAAGTTTTACATATTATAACATTATTATAGGTATTTAAAGTATTTACATTTTAAAAATTGAAGTTAAAAATAAATCAGTTAAGTAAATAAGTTATTATATCATAAAATCTACACTAAGAGATAAAGCTATTTCAAAATATACATGTTTGTATCTCTATAATCACAACATTTTATTAATAACCCGTATCAAATACTCAGCTCCTGCTAGTGGACACTTAAATTAATAAACTAAACAAACAAATACATTTTAGATTGCTTTTTAACCATACCTATTACAAACAAAAATTTAATTTTCCTCTATATGTAATTAATTTTCAAAATATTCGCTTAACTTATAATAAACTTTTGATATAAGCCATTGTTTTAATGTTATTTTAAATTTTGTCGTTTTTAATGATTTAAGTTCCACCGGTAAGTGGTTGTATATCTTGATAGCAGTATAAAATGAACTATTGTAGAATATCGCATTGTTGACCTGTCGAACAGATATGTTGAATTTTTGCTTGGTACGTAGTGTATTGGCACGACTCGAAGGTATGTTGAAAAAGATACTCTCATTATTTCTTACAAACAAGCAAATTTCAAGTATATATATTCCTGTTACAGTTAATAAGTTATTTTCCTTAAAAACATTTCGTAAAGTGTCAGTACTTTTCAGATTATATATCACACGAAGACATTTTTTTTGTAATATAAATGTAGATTCTACGTCTGTTGAGTTTCCCCAAAATATTATTCCGTAACTTAAATGAGGATATACATTCCCATAGTATGCGTTTGTTGCAACAGCCTTGGAAGTGGCTTCTTTAATTATAGATAACGCATAGCAATTCTGTGATAATTTAATATTTAATCTACGAATATGTTGTTTCCAATTTAGATTTGTGTCTAATGTCATTCCAAGAAAATTTGCTTCGTTGACTGTATTAACTTTATTCCCATTATGTTCAATGTTTAACGGGATAGGGGTTTGTTTATAATTTCTAAAATTCATCAATTTTGTTTTATCTATATTAACTTTTAAACTCAAACTTTCCAAATATTTTACGACAAGACGTAATACATAATTTACTTCATTTTCAAATTCTGCAAAAGACTGGGTGGTTTTTGGGATATATATTGTGGCATCATCGGCAAACATTACAGTTAAATATTTAGTTATATGAGGCAGTTGATTTATGTATATTAAAAATAGTAACGGTCCTAGAATGCTACCTTGTGGTACTCCTGATGTGATATGCATATATTTTGAGAGGACTTGTTGCATAGTTTTTGTACTTTTGTGATACATATCCAGGGATGTTGCTTGGGTACGATTTTCCAGGTAAGAGACAATAAGTTTCAAAGCTTGACCTCTGATTCCTATGTGTTCTAATTTATCTATTAATATTTTGTGTTCTACGCAGTCAAATGCTTTAGATAAGTCTAAAAATATCGCCACGCCTGATTTTTTAATATTTATGTCGTCCCATACCTGTTTCAACATTTTGAATATAGCTAAGGATGTGTTTTTACCTTTTTGAAAGCCAAACTGATTATTGTTTAAAATATTTTGAGAATTGAGAAATGATGAAAGTCTGTTATAAATTGCCTTTTCAAATACTTTAGAAAAGCATGGTAAAAGTGCTATAGGTCTATAATTATTCACATCGTTTTTTGATCCTTTTTTATGCAAAGGTTTTATTAAGGCTCTTTTGAGTGCATCTGGAAAACATCCATTTGCGAATGATAGGTTTATTATATGAACTAGTGGATCAACGATGTAATCTATGCTATTTTTAATTAATTGTACTGGTATACTATCATGTCCTGAGGACTTTTTATTCTTCAATCTTTTTACAATGTTTTTCACTTCTGTACGATCTACGGGAGTTAAAAAAATGGTTTTAGAATTTGGTTCTGTGACATTTTTGTTGTTGTTATTATGCAACGGTCTAATCTCATTAACATTTATAAAATGATTGTTAAATTTTTCTGAAATTAATAATGGATTTGTCTCAATTTTATTTTCAATTTTCAAACTGTCTATGGTAGTGTTTATACTATTTAATGGGCATGTGTATTGTTTTATAACACCCCACGTGGCTTTTGTTTTATTTGCGCTATTTTTAATGTATTTTATATTGGATGCTTTTTTTGAAAACCGTATAACACGTTTTAGTATTTTTGAATATTTCCTATATTTATTTAATGACTCCTCATTATTGTTTATAAACGTTTTTAAGTAAAGTTCTTTCTTTTTTTTACTTGAGGCCATTATACCGGTAGTTTTCCAATTTTGTTTCTTTTTGTGATATATTTTCACTCTTTCTAATGGTATACACAAATTGAATATGAGAGAGAATAATTCAATGAATTTGTTATAGGCTTCATTTACGTCTGTCTCATTGTAAACTTCAATAAAACTAAGTTCAGAAATGTGGGTCATGAACTTATGAAGATGAGTATCTATATTTCTTTTTTCTTGAAACCACGCTTTTTCACAAAAACTTATATTTGTGTGTATTTGTATTTTTTGTGCTGTATGATCAGATATATCACTTTGTATACGAATGATTTCAGTACTATACTTTTTTGTATTTGTCAGTATATTATCTATACACGTTTGGGACTGAGTTGTAATCCTGGTTGGACTTGTAATAGCAGGGTGCATTTTGAAATAGTTTAGTGTGTTTTTAAATGTTTCAGTTGTTTTATTTTGTTCCAGTAGATTTATGTTAAAATCCCCTAATACAAATACCTTTTTGGTATTATGCCTAGCCCTGACAGTTAACTTATGGAGCATTGTTTCTAGAATTTGTGTAAAAAGTTTAAAATTTCCTCTTGGAGATCTGTAGTTACCAATGATTACGGTATTGAGTTCGGGAATGAGTATTCCACAACACTCGAAATGACATTCAATGGACATTTCATTTACCCAGTCAAGTTTTTTGTAGTTAATACTATTTTTAACAAAAATACTAACACCGCCTTTAGTTTTCTTACTTCTAGAGAAGTGAGCCGCTTTCTTAAATCCGTCGATTTGCAATACATTCGCTTCATGATCACGGAGATGTGTTTCCGTGAAACAAATAACATGTGGTTTGTGTTCATTATTCATTAATTCAATTTCGTCTATTTTACGTCGCATACTACGTATATTTAAATGCATAATACTGAATAAATTCGCATTATTGTGAGTCACGAAAAAATTGAGTGTCTTCATTTATGGGGTCAAAATTTTGCGACGGAGTGTCTATATTTATCTGTTTATTGGTTTGTTTTTTAAAATAAAACGGTATGGTCCCTGGTCTGTGGTTAGAATTTTTATTTAAGGTTTTACCTCGCGTGTCGTCAAGTGTTTTTCTTTCTTTATTGAAGTAATAAGGAATGGTTCCCGGAATCAGTTTTTTTTCTATATTTTGGCCATTTGTGCTAGTTATGTTATCATTGAGAAAAGTTACTGCGTAGTCGACAGTGTTAATTTGGTTATTGATTGATTTAACCAAATGATCCAAATAATGCCTATGGTAACCGCGGGTGTGTGGATCAGGTATCCCTTGTTCAATTTGCAAATATTTAGAGTTGTGAAATTTACTGACTATGTTTCTGTAGTTAGAATTTATCTTATCTTCGTTTAAGTGACGGTTTTTGGAGACACCTACGACAATGACATTTTTTCTGCTTAGAGATTGCAATACACGAGACATTTCTGAGAGGAGTTTAGTAGGGTTTGTGTCATTTGATCCTACACATAAAACTATCCAGTCGTTTTCTTGCAAGTTCAGTCTGTTAAACTCTGTGTTGCGTAGTATGTACTCTCCTGGTGCTGCAGGGTTCGTAATGTTTATAATGCTATATGTTCTAGAATTTCTATATCGGGAACGCAGGTTTATCAAATGTGATGCTAAATTCTTATTGTATTGATCACCCACGATTACTATTTTTGGGGTATTGTCAGTACATAAGTTGATTGAGGTTTTATTAAATTTAGTTGAGTTATTGGTTGCTACTGATACATTCGTGTTTTCGTTGGTTCTTTGTTTATTTTCACTTTGTATTTTAGCATCTATCATAAATTCAAGCATATCGAGTTTCTTTTTCCTGTCTTTGCCACTTTCACGTTGTTTTTGTGAGTTTATAATGTTCTGTGATCCGATTTTAGAAGGCTTGTTGGTAAGTTCTTTGTTCGTTTGCACATTTGTATTTGGTTCCGTACTTTTCTTGCAAAAGTGTAGCATTTCTTTTTGATGTTTCTTCATAGCACTTTCATTTTTTGTCAAGGCCTCTTTCAGGGTTGCATTTTCCTTATACAGATTATTAATTTCGTCATTTGCTATAAGTAGCTGTTTAGTAAGCTCTTCAATTTCTTGTTTAAGTTGAAGTGCTTCTTCCGTTTTTCTACTTTCACTTAAGTTGGTTTCCGTATCAATTAAATTATCGTTATCATCATCAGATTGGCTCAGCAATGTATCGTCCATCGATATTTGCAAACTAAGTGCCTTTGTTTTTCTCAGTGTTACATTGGCATTATAATTATTATTCGCAACAGGACTATCTGAGTTGTCACCTTTTGGTTTTTTATTTGATTTGCACGCTTGACATCTCCATCTAGCTTTTTTTTCTGGTTCCATCATATAAAATCTAGTGGCTGAAATATTTCCGCAGATTAAATCGTATGTTAAAGCACATGAGGAACAAACCATGTATTGTCTGTCAATTATTTTGTTGGGACAACCTCCACAATTTAAAAATATTTTCTTGACTGGCGACCGCTCCATTTTTCCTTGTATCAATAATCGCTAGTAATTATTTACTTTTTATTCAATATTATCAATGTCCTGTGTGCAAATTACTATTGATACCAACGTACTGTGTTGATATTAAAGGATCTGACTAAAAACCAATGTACTGTTTTTTTTGCAGTATACGAAATTGCGGACTATCAATGTACTGTTTCGTCAGTATATGGGCACTAATACGTGTGATAGAAAATGCGTGAAAGAGTCCTCTCTGAACGGATAGTGTTACTAATGACCCGTTTCCCTGATTTATTGTGTATAAGAGCCCTCTATGGAGGAGTAGCGCAACTAAATTGCCAAAACATTGAAACAATTTAGAGCTCCAATTACATATTTCTCACTCATTAGTACACATTATTTCAGTTTTTGATATATTATTAAATGCGAATTAGAATAAACACAACAATATTGTCACTTATTTCACAGACTAGAGCGAAATTTTCTTATAATTCACAAAAATCGGCACTAAATTCAAACACAAGAGTCAATGTTTGGTAGGAAAATTTGAAAAAATGTTACTGGTTATTTTGAAAAAACTATGTTTTTTCACTTTAGGATTGAAAATATTGTCACTGAAACACTTTGGGCTTTGGATTATCACTTAAATAACGTTTTTAAGCTGATGACAGTCAGTTATACAGCATGAAACTATTTTTAATTAATTATTTACACTGAGAGGCGCGGAACTACTTGTTTACTCACTGGCGCCACTTGCGCCATTCTAGACCAACATACGATACAATATTTCAATAGTACAATATATCAATAAAACATACATACATTATTCATACAATCATCATCCACAGCCTTCTCTACCCCACTGCTGGGTATATTCATACAATACATAATACTTTGGCGGTTGTATCTCTTCTTATTTACTTTTATATTTAAAGCCTTCAGCTTATATTTTGTGTTTTTGTACGGCCTTCAGCTAGTACAATTTGGTGAGGTGACCAGGATGAAAACCTATATGTATAAATCCTGAGTTCACTCTCCGTAAAAGTTTTATAATTCTTAAGTTCACTCTCCAGTCCATCACAGTTTAGAGCATCACTAGGATCTTTAGAGTCTCATATTTCTTATATGCGAGACCGGTCCTTCTACAATCTTAAGGTAAAAATAATGTTTCAAAAAAGTGCTCGCAGATGTTTGGCCGCTATAGGAAATGGCGCCACTAGTCCATTTAAGAAAAACCCAACAAAAAACTTTAAAAGGCCATAACTCAGCTCCGATATGACTTACAGCGAATCTGATTAAATGAATACAATTGTCGTAAACTAGTGTTTAAAAAAAGTGACAACAGATCTTGGGCCGCTAACGGAAATGGCGCCCATATATAAACAAAATATATTTAAAAATACCAAAAAAAAATACTTTGAAAGGCCAAAACTCAGCTCCGATATTACTTACAGCAAATCTGATTGCACAGATAGCATCAGGGTATTTTACTGTTACAAAAAAGTTATAACGGATCGATGGCCGCTAAAATGAAAAAACGACGCCACTTGTCCATCCAAAAAATCCAAAAATAAATAACTTTGACAGGCCATAACTCAGCTCCGATATGACTTAGAGCAAATCCCATTGCACAGATAGCATCAGGGTATTTTATTGTTACAAGAAAGTGATAACGGATCTCTAGCTGCAAAAAAAAAAACAACGCCAACTTTACCCAAACCCCTTTCAAAACAAATTCGTAAACCTGGGTAGCGATTCTGAAACCATTCGGTTGCATCCGACACGGAATCTCATCTCTCGGTCTTTGTCCTGCTAAACAGATAAGACAAAGACCGAGAGATGAGATTCCGTGTCGGATGCAACCGAATGGTTTCAGAATCGCTACCCTGAAGTATCTCTAGCTCTCTACATAGTCTGTGGTCTGTGGCTGAAGTGGTCGAAATCGTATCTCTCTACTTAGTCTTAGTCTGTGGAAATCGTCGAAATCTGAGGTCCGAGAATGTGAGAATCTGAGAATAATTTATTGTTTACGTTGTATAAAATACAATTACTATGTACAAAGAGAATGTAATATACTATGTATTGAATTCTATTCTATTGATGTGACTAATTTGTTATCTTTATTCATTGCCGCAAGTGGTTCTCTTGATTCTACTATTCTGAAGATAAAACCAGGGTGCAGGGTGAACACTAAGCAATAAGACTGACTGCCAGTCTTTCTGACTTCGCTCTAACGAAGGTTTGTGTAACATTATTTAGATAAATCACGTGAAAGTCTGATTTACGTTTATAAAGCTTTTGGATATAAGGTCAGATACCTATACCTCATTCCAAATGTCTGTGAATAAAAGGTAAACAAACCAATGTCACTCTCAATATGACCGACCAGCATTTCTCAACCTTTGTTTTACAAGATAGTTTGTAGTACCTTTCATTGCTTGCCCTTTTAAATTTTCATCGCAAAACAAGGCTAAATGTATGGATATCATAAACACCCAAATATATGTTCCCACTGCTGGGACTTGGAACAATCAACACATTGCCGCTGTAAAAAACCGTCAGACACAAGAATCTGCAATTGCTGAACATCTGATTGATGCTAAAATTGGTCTTTGGATCGAGATCCACGTCCCGAAGGTTCTATCTACCGAATGTCATTACTACGCAAGAATAGAAGAATAGAGGTTCGGGAAGCATTGGAAAATAAAAAACATAGGTATATATTTCAACTACGACGCGATGACCACGATGCCAATAACCGAAAACTACCCGGTTTACGGTTATCGGCGTCGCGGAATCCTCTAATAAATAAATGTGTGCATAGCGCACTGAGTTTGGAGAAACCTGATATGGTTAGTGTTGTTTGTAGTGTTGGTCGCCCTTCGAATTTTGAAGCCCAAATGAGGGTAGATGGAGATCTCCTCTCATTTCATAATGAGAGTATGGCGGGCATACATACATTTATTTCTCCCACGTAAAAAAAGGAAAGGCAAAGCATTTGAGTTCGGAGAAAAATGTAACACTAGAACCAGTGACTTAGAAAAGTAATTTAGATGTTTCCTTATATGAAAACGTTCATTTTATTTTTAACAATAATTAAATCTCGTTCAAATTGTCTTCGTATTACCCAAAACTGATCATAACACGATGCTGTAATATTCTGGAAACACATACAAAAGTTTCGATCAAAATAACACAAAATGTATGGCATTTTAGAGTGAAAATTATACAAGCTTTTGATAGTAAACAGCGTAATTTGGAACACGTATTTAGAGGTTTGCGAATTTCTCTCAACTCGTTACGACACAAGAAACCTTTTTCTCGGAGTTCTTACTCTTTTATTGATAACGAGTAGTTACATGCCATAATATTCAAGATATTCAAATATTACCAATACAAGTCAATAATTAAAAAAAAACAGACGTCAATTTAAGATCCCATTACAATAAAAATCAAATAATACATTACATTAATATCAAGTTACATTACAATTAAAAATTCCAAATTAATGACAAAAATAAATAGAGTAAAATTAATCCATACTTGAATATAATGGAAATGGAATGGGCATTTTTACAATATGGGCAGGAGAAAAATATGGCAGGTATGTTAGAAAAATTGGCGCGTCCTTAATAAGAATAATTTGATGAAAAGAAGTATACCTAAATGTCTTGAATGCAACATTGAGAGTTTGAGAAACACAGATCAAATTGCTAGTACTTAAAATCATATTTCTATCATCCTACCATTACTTTCTATAACTTTTAAAATAAGATAGTATAGAATTATTTGATCAATACAAATCTAAGTATATGAGACGTACTTCTTAGCATTCCATGGATTCACCGTGCGGGTGCCGGGTCCATCGTGTGGCAGAGAGAGAAATCTCGAATAGACCCCAAGACTTGTGACTCGGGCTGTAGGTTTAAAAGGGGCCCCTTACATTGACGTACGTCAACACTCACCTTCACTACTCGTATTTCTCTCCCTGCCCAGCCAAATCCGATATGATCCTACTAGTGCAGCTTTAGATACTCGTTCTAGTATAGAACTTACTGCACTTCTGGACAATCCAAGGTCTTTAAGCAGGTTATAGAGAGATTTTGCTGGTATACCTCTCGCTCCTACTTCTACAGCGTATAAATTAACTACATAGCCATTTTTTGTTAATTCATTTTGTAGGTCGTAATACTTATTTTGTTTCATCATTTAAGATCGCAATAAAGTCGAATCCTATTTGTGAAAAATATTTTAAGGCAATTTCATAAAAAATACTAAGATTAAACGATGTTTATGTTATGGTATCACCTTTTTTTTGGTTTGTTTTGGTTTTCTACACAGCTTGCTGGAACGCACTATAAGTACTTAACTATTTACTTATCTAGACATTCGGTAGCGTGTCAAGCCGATTTCAAGCTAACAGAACTGGCGAGTAGCACCGTTTGTACTATCCATAAATCCATACAATATTATATGACCGAAATGGAACCACTTTTGACCTCTTCTTTAACTAAAAATCTTTTTACAGAAACAAATAGTATACATTTTCAAAGTTTAAAATTAACATTTCACAATACGTAACAATTACCGTGCAGATAAGTGTCAAACTATATAAACATATTTAAGTACTTGATACAGTTATTGTAATGAACAATCTAATTTTTGTTATAAGTTATAAATAAATTTCTGGACTGGCCATAAAACTTGGCACCCGTTTAGATCTCACCTCTTTTGTTGTTGAAGTCAATAACAAAGGCATTTAATATAAAATTGATCTTACATACAAATCAAACAAATAACATTACATTTACTTGGCTTCCGAGAAGGTAAAAGTACAATTTAAACATTTTTCTCTTTCTTATAGTTTCATTCTTAAATTTGAAAGTAAATACCTAGTTAACAATGTCATTGCCTGAACCAAATAGCTGGTAGGTTCTTCAAATCTTTCTGATTTGTCATCTTACAATTTAACTTTCAAAGTTCAGGTACAGTCCGCGAGGTATAAGCTGAGCTTTGCATTAGTGTGAGTGATCGCATACGCATCTATTACCAAAAGTACAGTCAGACAACAAACTCTTAAACAACAAGCTGATATTAACTATCCAGGATCAATATGGTCATTGCGAAAAGAAGTATCTCTTTTAGGATTCAAATGGTCAAGGACAGAGAATAACAGAAAAATTTTAATGGAAAAGCATGAGATCCGTCACCTACGTATAACTTATTTACTTAAAATTTCCGAATACCGTATTCAGGGCAGGCCTATCGTTTATACCGATGAAACATATATTGACACCACTCACACTTCATCAAAATTATATTCAGATGGCAGCACTTCTGGTTTGAAGAAACACCTTATTAAGAGAACATGGTCACAGCGTCCTGCGTCGGACTGTACTTTTGGTGATCACTCACACTAATGCAAAGCTCAGCTTATACCTCGCGGACTGTACTAGTTCAGCAAACTAAAACAACATACTGAAATGGTAAGGTAGCATACTGTTAACAAAACTGGATTGGTATAATAATTGTCTACCTTCACCAACCACATCACTTTTTATCCTTTTCACCATCCACATACAGCTTAATGAGAGCTCTCCATTTCATCATGGCTTTTTTCTTAGTCTTGTTTTAATCAAGGTCCAACCTGTGACAGATAATATCAGCTTTTAAACAAATAAAAACAACAAAATGGTACACTAATTTAGGAGCTACAATCCTACAGACATAGTATAGCATAAACAGCTCACCTTGTTGGTGCGTGGGAGCACTAGAGACTCAGGGCCTTCTTTGACAAAGTGTCTAGGCCATAATTCACCATATTAGCCAAATGTAGTTTAGCAGATGATGCATGTGCTCAAAAGATGTCTTTTTTGAAATATGCTGGTTCTTTACAATGTTTTTCCTTCATCGTTAAAGCCAGTAGTGACGACAAACTTGTACACCTGCCCTAGAAAAATCAAAACTCAGAAGTGCTGACGGGATTGAATACTATAACCTATATAACTACTAGCGGCCCATTCCAGCTGTGCTCGGATATTGTCATTTAAGGACTATTAATCGAAATAAAAACTATCCTATCTCTCAAGTTGGACCAGACTGCTTGCCGTGTGCCAATTTAATTTAAAATCGGTTTAGTAGCTTAGGAATCCATCGCGGACAAACATTGTGACAGGAGAATTATATATATTAAGATAACCTCAGTTTTGTGCGTCAGACTTTCTCACCACTAGGGGACTACAGCTTCATAGCCACAAATGTTTGAGAAAATTCTGTTTCTTAATTATTGAAAATTTTGTTTAGCCTCGTACTCTTCTATGTCTACATTCAGTTTAGACTGTATTTTCTGTGATTATACTTTAAAATTTTGTAAACTACTCAGATATTTCAATGCTTCTCACATTAATTGGTGTATCTCCAAAATTGTGATTTTACAGGAGAGCGTTCCAAAGTTAAAACATTGCAGTTAAATCATAATTTCTTGTCATACTTTTGTAAAATTTGGGTAAAAAAAAAGTACAACATATTTTACAAAAATATAACAGGAAATGATTGATTTAAATTAAATTTTTGTCTCTGAAACATTTTCCTGAATAATCAAGATTTTGGAGATTCAACAAGTGGGAAGCATTGATTTGTGTTCCAATATTAGTAATAGGGTATTATGAACTATGCTAATAAAAATCTAAAATCATGTAGGTATCTTTGACAGATTATCGAAAAAGTAAATGAGTAATAATTTCTACTCCTAAAAATGCAAAATAAATTTAACATTCCAATTTAAAATTCATGTTTTTTAATTTGTACTTCTAATGTCTAAAAACTCTAAAACACTATGATGTCACTAGCTCATGTAAACATAGAACTTGGTTATTGTTCACTCGAATTTTCGAATGTTCAAATTTTTTCAGTTCTTATTACTAAATTTTCGATATTCTGAAAGAGCAATAGGGTTTAAATTACAGAAGATACCTAGTTAAAACACTAAATGATTTTTGAAGGCTATTAATACTTAACCTATAAAAAATATCAAAATGTTATATTCGTAATGATAATAATATAATTTTGTCGTTCGTATAACATGATTGTATAAAACAATGTCACTTTAGTGGACAATAGCTTCGGATCCCTTCTTGATCATATCAACGATGAAATTCTCATAATTATTTATACCAGTTGACACTTAAATTCATTATGTAAAACTCCGGGGTTGTACTCTTACACTTGTATTCTTCCAGTCAAGTACAAAATATCAATGATATGGACTATAATTAATTATTAAGTTGCAAAAGTATATTACCTATTTAAAAGCGTATTGTTTACACTGCTAGTGACATCATAAATATCACTGTGCATTCGGTGGTGATTTCGCGCCAAATTTAAAATTATTATTTTAATAAATAATTAAAATAATGCAAAATGCTACACCCGCGCTCGTCTGTTATGAGACTGTATATCCCGCGGAAATGGGGGGGTCGAGGC
The DNA here is from genome assembly GCA_963693475.1 of Ectropis crepuscularia. Classification (NCBI taxonomy): domain Eukaryota; kingdom Metazoa; phylum Arthropoda; class Insecta; order Lepidoptera; family Geometridae; genus Ectropis; species Ectropis crepuscularia. The sequence continues at coordinate 17,494,030 of OY856339.1, read as the reverse complement.
TTTTTAAATGCCAAGAACCTTCACAACCGCGAGGTATGCAGTCTCAGGGATTATTTCCGCAGCAGCGAGTCTTGGATGCATCGCGATGTTGTGGTAGTTGACAGGAGCTTCACGCCTTTTTCATTGGCAAACGAGAACTGTCGCAAACAATCGGTGCTCAGCACTGATGATCGCAAGGAAGTGTGGAAGAGCAAGGAGCTGCACGGGCGGTTCTATCGGGCCCTGACGTGAATCTGCTCGTGTCGGTGAGTGAACTGGCAGCGATTCGGGGACCTCTTTGGAGAAACCAAGGGTTTTGCCTGTGCAATTGCGGACGAAGTTATCAAGACGAACAATTACCGGAAATACATAATGAAGGACAGTACGGTCGACATTTGTCGGGCATGCCGCCGTCCATGCGAATCACTTAGTCATGTTATTTCCGGTTCGCATCTTGCTAACGGCGAGTACTTGCACAGACATAACCTAGTAGCCAGGATCTTGCCAGCATCAGCAGATCTTCCACCAGCAACTTGCTCTTCGATACAGCCTTGACGAGTCCGAGGAGCCGTACTATAAGTACGCACCTCTCTGCCAGTTCTCGAGAATGGTCGTGCGTTGCTCTACTGGGACCGCTCTATCATCACGGACAGGACTATTGTCGCCAATAACCCTGATATCGTGCTGGTAGACCGGTCTTAGCGCCGGGCTGTGATCGTCGATATCACCGTACCACATGACGAGAACCTCGTGAAAGGCGAGAAGGACAAGCTTAGCAAGTACCTTGACTTAGCTCATGAGGTTACCGCCATGTGGGAAGTTGATTCGACGATCATAGTCCCAATAGTTGTGTCGGAAAACGGCCTTGTAGCGAAAAGTCTCGACCAACATCTTAAGAGACTTTCCCTAGATGGTTGGATTAAGGCTCAGATACAGAAGGTGGTCATCCTTGACACAGCGCGCATCGTCAGGAGGTTCCTCAGTCTGCAGCCCTAACCACCGGTAGCTTGGGCCCTGCCCCGCTGCTGGCGGCACCCTAGTGTTTAAGTTTTTTATGATGTTTATTTTTTATACCTATTGTAAAAAACTTAAAGATTAAGAAAGCGAATAAATTAGTGAATATTAAAATAACAATCATCTGTTAAACATTGTTGTTATTTTAATTATTATTAATTTGTTTAAAAAAATGTTTATAATTTTTGATGTCATTTTATTAACTGGAGATTAACTTAAATTACTCTTAGAAAGAGGTCATAATACCCTATTATGAACTAGAATTTAAATATCTTTCAGATTTTCAAAATGACTGAATCACCTGATTTCTCATATTCATCCTCAATATCACTGGACTCTATGAAAGTGATAGCAGAAAGTGTGGGCATTGCAAATCTGGGAGATGATGCTGCAAAAGAGTTAGCAGATGATGTTACCTACCGTTTAAAAGTTATTGTACAAGATTCTATGAAGTTTATGCATCATTCTAAAAGACAGAAGCTATCAATTACAGACATTGACCATGCTTTGAAGATGAAGAACATAGAGGTAGGTAGAAATTCTGTTACAAGCTTATATTAAAGTAGGTAGTGAATCACTATAATTTCATCAATATCTCAATTATGCTTATTGCTAAAATATAATTGTTCTTACGAAATGCTATACTATTTTTAGTGGTGAAACTCTTTGCCAGCACCGTTCTAGTGCCAATACCGTAATTACCAATGACTATGTTTGAAGGGAAATTTTTCCTAAGAAATCATAAGGCAAAGAGATAAATTGTGTTATATCTCTTGAGTATCAGCACAGTCCAGTGCTAGGCTGTAGAATTCTTCATGTGCAAATAACTGCATGACACTGTGTTGTAATAGGCAGGCGAGTTGCTTGCCATTAGGAGCATGACTTGCTCGCCCTATCACTATTATATATATTTTTTATTTATTGTTTATAATATGGATTTAAAGACTATGTCACTTTCCAGGCTCAATATGGATTTCTGCAACCGGATTCATTACCATTCCGTTTTGCGTCAGGTGGTGGGAGAGAGCTTCATTTTATTGAAGATAAAGAGATTGATTTATCAGATATCTTGTCTGCACCTCCACCCAGAGTTCCTCTTGATGTATCAGTGAGAGCACATTGGCTGAGTGTGGATGGAGTGCAGCCTACGGTGCCAGAGAATCCACCTCCTCTTTCAAAAGAAGCTCAGAAACTTGAATCTGTAGATCCTATAACGAAACTAAGCAAACCCACAAACAAAGACGCTGCAGGTAAAGTTTTCTAATATCTTTCTACAATATTGTCTAAAATATAATAATAATAAAATGATAAATAACAATAATAAAATCTACACCAAAACGAAAGACACAATTTGCTTTTGTTAACCCCCAGCCAAAAAAGGGGTGTTATAAGTTTGATGTCAATGTCTGTCTGTGTGTCTGTTCTGTGGCACTGTAGAGCTCAAACGGATGGACCGATTTCGATGCGTTTTTTTATTCATAGGTTAATTTCCGTGTGGTGGTTGTTAGCTATGTTTGGTTACTATCGATTCAAGATGGCTGCCTCCTCAAAATGGCGTATAAAATATTTCTTCACAACCTATCTCAAAAAGCTCAAGTGGCTCCCAATTCGCCTCCGCAGAAAAGCACACATCCTATCACTTCTTTATAACGTATTGTACTAACTAACTAACTAACTAAGGAATGTTTCAACTTCTGTCATGAAACTTCACGTCCACTCTCTGAGAGCGGCTGTAGCACTCAACCTCACTGCACCATCACACAAGACTTCCTTCTACGGAGACTCTTTTACCATTATGGCTGTCCGTTTGTGGAATGTTTTGCCGGCCTCTCTGAGACAGTGAGACTGTCTCAAAGCTTGATCCTTGAGCATTTTTAAAAGAAGATTAAAAGATTTTTATTTATCACAAAGCGATACTGTTGACACCAGTAAATTGTAGTACTGTTGGTATATCCTAGCTGAAACTTATACGCTGATTGTCTTAATTTATTGTTTATCATGTCCGCACTTTTGTTGGTAATTGTTTATATTTTTTAGTATTTTTTATCAGCTAAATTGTATAGTCTCATATTTAGTTATTGAATATTTATTATTTTATGTAGTCTTATATATAAAATTCTCGTGTCACAGTGTTTGTTTCCTTACTCCTCCGAAACGGCTTTACTGATTTTTACCAAATTTTATATGCATATTCAGTAGGTCTGAGAATCGGCTACTAGCTATTTTTCATACCCCTAAGTATTAGGGGTTGTTCACCCCAAACATTTTTTTTTTTAATTTTGGGTATTTTTTTTTTGTTTTTATTTTTTTATAATGTGGCGTTAAAAAATACATACAACCCTAAATTTTTACCCTTTTATCACCAACCCCTGTTTTTTTAGAGCCATTTTAGTAATTTAATAATTTGACAGTGAACTCCTAAACGACGGGACCGATTTGAATGTTTTTTTTGTGTGTGTTTTCGAAGATAGTTTAAATTCACAAATAAGCCTGGCAGATGGCGCTGCAGACAGTGTCTAGGTTATGTCCGAGCGAAGCCGGAACGGGCCGCTAGTTATAGATATAAATATGTAGTAGTATTATTAAATTAATGTCGCTTCCCCTGCCTACGAGTATATATAGGCTATTTTCCTTTATGCTGGTTGCCTGGAAGAGATTGCTCTCAGCAATAAGGCCGCCAATTGTGGCACTAGTTACATAGTTTAGTTTGACGGGGCTGTTTCCGCACTTAGCCTCTCAAATTGGGCCATTGTGCGTGGCTCATACTTCCCTTTCACTCCAACCATCCCAGGCTATCCCAGAAGGCAAGCAACCTATTCAGGTTGTTGAAGGCCTCCGGGACTGCTGCTGGGGAGTGGAGGAATTCTGCCCGTTGATCCGCCACGCTCCTGCATTCCACAATCACATGCTGTGGCGTTTCTTCTTCCTCCATGCATCCTCTGCACAGAGGGCTATCTGTCACACCTAAATTGAATAAGTGTTTGTTAAGGGGACAGTGGCCAGTCATAGTATCTATGACTTTACGGATCCTATCCCTGCTCAGTCTGATAAGGTTGCGGGCAAGTTTTTTTGTTGCTACCGGAACAGCAATTTTCGTTTGCCTGCAACCTTCAATGTTTCTCCATTCCATTGAATGTGCTTTTTCGGTATTTTCCTGCAGCCATAATTTTATTTGGGCCTGAGGTATAGGCATTAAAGGTTCCGGTCCGTATGTTATTGCCTTTGCTCCTCTCTTGGCCAGTTCGTCTGCTGCCATTACCTAGTGAGTCGCTGTGTCCTTTAATCCATTGCAGGGTTACTCTGTTCGTCCCTGTTATGGATTGGAGTGCATTGTGACATTCCAGTATAAGGACAGAGGTTATAGCGTTGTTTTTTAGGGCTTGAAGCACTGACGCGCTGTCGGAGACAATTTTGATGTTTAAGTCCCCGACATCTCTGGCTGCGATCGCCTGTGCCGCCCTGGTGATACCGATACATTCGGCTTGAAAGATTGTGTTTAACTTACTTAGTGATGTTGATATTTTTATGTTTAAATCATTTGAGAAGACACCTGCTCCTGTACCTTGTGAGGTTTTGGAGCCGTCTGTGTATATCCTTACTTCTCTGCTACCAGAGCTATCTTTTAATTCTGCATTAAGTTGGATATTGTATCTTCGATCAAAGACATGTTGGCATATTGTTCTATCCATGGGTGCCTCAAGAAGTGGTATTTCTTTCAGCACCCGTTTCAGAACTTTTGTGTGTTCTGTTTCTGTATTTTGTTTCCACAGTCCGTGAGCTCTTAGTCGCAGGGCGGCTGCAGTGGCCTCCTCTTGTATGACTAAGGCACTAGTTACATAGTACGAATTTGTTTGTCAGCCCTGAATCACCCTCCCAAACTACTGTCTATGGTTGTGTCCTCAGTTTGGGAGTGCGCTTCCCGCGACTCGCCCCCCACGATTGTCGCCTTCGATTCGTTGAACGACTATGAGATATCAGACTGATTCAAGTGTCCAATTTTCAATATTGCTAGGCCACCAAGGAATTGATAATGAAAATTAAATATTTTTTCCAGGTAAACCAATGTGTGGCAAAGCAGCTCGGCTGAAGGCGTCCGAGTCTGTCCATGTGAAGCAGCTTGCCACTCATGAGCTCAGTGTTGAACAACAGCTTTACTACAAAGAGATTACAGAAGCTTGTGTCGGAAGCGATGAGGGCAGGCGAGCTGTAAGTCTCTATAATTTTTTTTTCCAATATTGTTTCCATCAGTTTAGTTTACAATTGCTTCAACACGAAACATCCGATTTGTTATAGTTCGATTATTTTCAAACTGTCCCTTTATCGCAACTTTAAACAAAATTATACTGAATTAAGAGTCTGCATATATGCTAATGCGGGGCCACACTAACGAGAAATGCCGTTAATTATCGCGATAATGGACGTTAACCGTAGGTGTGGCCACAACTTAACGCGTTAATTTGTCAACGGCAATGTTATTGCCGTTTGGCGTTAGACGATAGCCCAAGTGGCGGTACGTCAAAGAGATTAACGCGAGAATTGATGCGATGAAGTGGTCACACTACTATTGTCAGTATGCATAGTAAGCGCGAAGGGATCGCACATGTAAATAAGTAATTAAATTCGTCAGTCAATAGTCAGGAGCTAGTGAGTTTTTAGGTTTTAGCGTTCAATCAATTTTTTTGGTAGGTTTTAACATATTTTTAGGACTCCGTACTAGAATGATCCATACTAGTTAGGAACCCTATTGCTGTCACTCTTCATCCATCCATCCACCATCTTATTTTTCTTTGTTTCCTTTTTTTCTTAATTTGATATTCCATAAATTCAAATAATACAAATGTACACTCATGAAATACAGAGCTCTGTCAACGTCCATCTTGCTTGAATTCAAGTAAAATTAACGCCGTTTTTATCGCCAAAATGGACATTCACGTTGCCCGTTCAAGTGTAGCCACCTACTTTAATGCTGGGGCCACACTAACGAGAAATGCCATAATGGACGTTAAACGTAGGTGTCAAATACACCTAATGGACATAAACCGTAGGTGTAAAATGAAAATTAATGGCATTTCTCGTTAGTGTGACCCCAGCATAACGCGTTAAAAATTATCGCAATTATCGCGCTAATGGGCATTAACACTAAACGCTAGTGTGGCCCCAGCATAATGCCACCACCCCGGAGATGTGCATTTTTAATTGTTATTCTGATTGCACACAAAAATGTCATATGAATGTTACATACCAAAGATCGGTAGCAACTGAATGAATTGGAATCATATTACTAAAGAAGCTTTTTTAATCAACCCAAATTATTTTAGTCAGATATTACAAGTGATTAAATTATCTTTACAGGAAGCTTTACAATCACTTGCATGCGACCCAGGACTCCATGAGATGTTGCCTCGGATGTGTACCTTCATCTCTGAAGGAGTCAAAGTCAATGTTGTGCAGAATAATCTGGCCTTGCTCATATATTTAATGCGAATGGTGAAAGCTCTTCTGGACAACCAATCATTATATCTGGAAAAATATGTGAGTATTTAATCAGTAACTAACTACACGTTTAATGCGTTTTCTGTGATAATACTTCAATTCCCGAAAATCTGCATAGACCGCTTGACAAGATGACGCGGTTGACATAAACCCTTCATATTATTCGTGTTCCAAGAAAGATACATCGTCTATCTTGGAACAAGTCGGTTTTCCATGATGTTTTCCTTCTCCGTTTAAATCAGTGATGACAACATAGACATTTATATACACTTCTACACTTGGAAATATACTCAAGAGGTGCAGTTTGCATCCGAAGCTAGGGCCTCAAGGTTGTGTGATTGAACGTCTAGCCACTAGACCATGCGGTTTTTGATGATGGATTACACCTATCAGTGGCCTCGCAGAGGTACATAAATGTATTGTGTTTTAACGCGCCTGGGTGCCGTACCCGCTGGGCGTTTTGGTATTAGTTGAGGGCTAAATTCCTACACGTGCTTACGTGCGTGTACGGGTTGTGCGCGGTTTTGGCCTACTTCTGAGGGCTCAAAATGTTTTGTACGCGCTGACTGTACTATGACTTGTACTAATTTGATTGTTGTATAGTTGCACGAGCTGATTCCGTCGGTGTCGACTTGCATCGTGTCGCGGCAACTGTGCCTGCGCCCAGAAATGGACAACCACTGGGCGCTGCGGGACTTTGCTGCGCGCCTCATGGCGCAGATCTGCAAGACCTTCAACACTTCTACCAACAACTTGCAGACGAGGGTCACCAGGTAATACAAACGAGCGGTAATATGGTACAGCCGAAAGTTTGGTATGTGTTTTGATACCAGCTTAAAAAAAGAGGAGATTCTCCATTCGACATGTTTTTTTGTTTGTTGCCTCTGAACTTACGGTTGGATGAAATGATTCTTGATAAAAAAAAATTGTTCGAAAGTAAATTTTATCGAAATCTGTGCAGTGGTTTTTGTAATATCAACAAAAATAAAAATATATTGATGGTATATTAGTTTAAGTATAATTAATTAAATTAAAATCAGTGAACTGTGTGTTTCATTTTTTTTTTTTTTCATTTTTAAGTAAATACGGCTGTTTAATTTTTATGACAAAAATAATTGTTTGCATACCATGTGTGCTCAATATGGGTAAAATAGGGTAAGTAGTAAAAATATGTTTTTTCTTTATAGATTGTTCGCGAAAGCTCTCCAATGCCCGTCGCAAACGAACAACGAGAGCGGCGTGGGCCCGTCCATGGCCTCCATGAAGGAGAGCGAGAAGACGCCGCTCGCGTCGCTGTACGGCGCTGTGCAGGGGCTAGCCGAGCTTGGCCCGGAGGTCGTCAAGGTTACCGCACTTATGTTATCTCTCCTACGTACTGTGGGTTTTTGGTAGTAGTACCATTTGCAGAGCTCGCCTGGAGACCTTTGTGCCCTTTTCACACAGTGTCACATTTCATCGACCCCCTCCCTCCCCATTTACGTGTGACGTAATTTATGGTTGGTCCGTAATAGTTACGGCGGCGGTTCGCGCCGCGACCGCGATACAGGAAACCGGGACCGGAGACCTCGTCAAGAACTTGTCATCATAGCTTTGTATGGACGCCAGTTCGCGCCGCGACCGAGATCGGAGACCGCGACAAGTGTCTCGGTCTCCTGTCGCCGTCTCGGCGGAAACCGCCGCCTTTAAGGTTCCCACAGAAAACCGCGATGCGATACGACGCCGCATCGCAGAAACTTGCGATGAGAATTGCTGCGATACGATTTTGTGCGGCAAACCGTTGCTTAGGGTAACCATCATACCCCATACCTTTAACGTTAGTCAGCTGTGTTGAACGTGTTTTTAGGAAGCATAACATGGATCGTAAAAAGATTGTTACACTGCAGTTATTGTTAAATAGTCATGAAAGAAAAAGAAGATTTTGGGTTCATCCATTTAATACAATTATGAATGGTGATGAAACGCGACGCGGGTGCCGGCAAGCTGGCTGAGTTTGCAGATATTTCTGATGCGTTGCGAATGCGTGATTTTGTGTGGGAGCCCTTAAGGTGATCACCGCAAATTGTAAATACAGTCAGTCGATTGCCCTCGTGGCTTAGTGGGTAGTAACTCTGCCTGCGAAGCCGAGGGTCGTGGGCTCGATTCCCATCCAGTGCAAATATTTGTATGATAAATTCAAATGTTTTTGTCTTTCATTTGGAAAGCATTTAGATAAAATGTGAAAAAGGCAGGAGGATATAGCAAGGTGCGCCACTTCAGAGCTAATGGGATACAAAACTCACCTATCGTTAACCACTTTGCATATCTAAATTCGTAGCGTGCACTTTATAACATTTTCGTCTTGTTGTATATAGGTTTTTACTATGTCTCGGTCTTCCCTTTTCTTTCTCGTACCCAACCCAGCTGTATTTACTTGTGCAACTGCCATAAATTGTTTATAGAATTGAAGTCTAGATTCAAGATCCGAAGCACTTTTGTCTTTTGGGAGAGATTTCATTCATTCATTCATTCATCAGCCGCAAGACGTCCACTGTTGGACATAGGCCTCCCCCCTAGATTTCCACAACGAACGGTCCTGCGCAACCTGCAACCAGCGGTTTCCAGCGACCTTTGTGAGGTCATCTGTCCATCTAGTGGGAGGCCGTCCAACACTGCGTCTTCCGGTTCGTGGTCCCCACTCGAGAACCTTTCTTCCCCATCGGTTGTCATGTCGGCTACTTTCGTTCTTTTGCGAATATCCTCATTCCGGATTCTGTCGCGCAAAGAGACTCCGAGCATCGCTCTCTCCATAGCTCGCTGTGTGACTTTGAGCTTTGTTATGAGGCCCACAGTTAAGGACCACGTCTCAGTTCCATAAGTCATCACTGGCAACACGCACTGATTGAAGACTTTCGTCTTCAAGCATTGGGGTATTTTGGACTCCAAGATGTGCCGTAGTTTCCCGAACGCTGCCCATCCGAGTTGGATCCTTCGCTGGACCTCTTTGTCGAAGTTGGATCTACCTAATTGGATCTTTTGACCCAGGTAGACGTATTCGTCAACAACTCCGAGTGTGGTATTCCCAACAATAACCGGTACAGGTGAGACATGAACATTTGACATGACCTTCGTCTTGTCCATATTCATCCTCAAACCTACCTGTTGGGATACTCTACTGAGGTCTCTGAGCATAGCACCGAGGTCCTCCAGCGACTCCGCCACAATGACTATGTCGTCGGCAAACCGAAGGTGAGTGATACATTCGCCGTTGATATTGATGCCATGTCCGTTCCAGTCCAGTAACTTGAAAACATCTTCCAGCGCGGCAGTGAACAGTTTCGGAGATATAACATCTCCCTGCCTCACGCCTTTCTGTAGCTGGATATGTTTTGTGCACTGGTCCTGTAATCGAACAGACATTGTGGCTTTGCTGTAAATACACTTCAACACTTCGATATAGCGATAGTCCATGCGGCATCGCTGGAGAGACTGAAGCACTGCCCAGGTTTCGATGGAATCGAAGGCTTTCTCATAGTCCACATACGCTATACATAGTGGCCGATTATACTCCTCGGTTTTCTGTATAATCTGCCGAAGCGTATGGATGTGGTCTATGGTACTATTTTCAGAAACCGGCTTGTTCGGGTGGCTGGAAGTCGTCAAACCTGCGTGCGAGACGATTCGTGATTACCCTCGAAAACAACTTAACACCACGCTTGGCAGGCGGGTTGGTGACCGCGGGGCCAGCCCTTTGCACCAGTGACGCCGCTGCCCGTCACTGGCCTGGTCAATTTAGGACTGGCTTTTAAATGGATATAATGGATGTATAGCCATTGGTTCGGTCGTCAGAGCCTCGTTAGTTGGCAGCAGGGTGCACCACGTGCAGGGGAGGTTGACATTTGAGGAAACTAGATGATATACGCTTCCCCCTTACACTCCCATGGGATTGGGAGAGATGCAATTGTGTAATTCGTCTTTCGACTTTTCCAAAACATGCGTTTTTGTAACTCTTAGGTGTTTGTAGAGTTCGGATGTTTTTTTTAGTTTCAGCCCAAAACTATTGTGATCCCTGAAAGAGAGTTACAAGCTTTGCTTTATCTTATACCTTTAAACGAGCAATTCTTGTACCTATATAAATATGTATATATATATATAGAATCTGAGTCTCGGAAACGGCTCGACGGATTTTCATGAAATTATGTATGCAGGGGATTTCGGGGACGATAAATCGATCTAACTAGGTCTTTTAAAAAAAACGCATATTATGCGCGTTTTTAGACAATGAAAAACTGTCACATTAGACATTAGAATGTGAAGGTAAATTTCACCGCGTGACGTGACAGCATAATTAGCTCAGACGGGAAGTCGGGCGCTCATAGTGGTCACGAATTAGTAGCTCCGGGTTCGAATCCAGACGGGTTCTCTTTTTTTTCAAGTTGTTTTTTTTAAGATAATCTATTTCTTGGGGTCTTTTATCTGTAGGTATCTAAGTATATTTAGTATTTAAACTGAGCAAAGCTCGGTCACCCAGGTACTTTAGTATTATTGTTTAAGATTTATGACAGTATCATTCTATTTTATTTTTATCATACTTAATTGTTATTTTCTTTCAAATATATATACATGTATATTATTGTATATAGATTTTACTTAATTTAATTCTTATTTGCACACCCCGTATACTTGTCCAAATATTATTATCCATCCTAAGGTTGCCTGGAAGAGATCATTTTCAGCGATAAGGCCGCCCACTGTCGCACTACTTTAAAATGTATTGTGTTTTTTTTCTGTAGCTAATGTTATTTGGTGTATCAATAAAGAGTATATCTATCTAACTATCTTTGCTTAGTTTGGGGTCAGATGGTGTTGTGTGTGAATTGTCCGCCACCAATATTGATGACCAATAATCTGGGTGTTTCTATGTATAATAAGTATGTATTTAAAACTATATAAGTAATTATATCAGCTATCTGGCCGCCATCATACAAGCTTTGCTTAGTTTGGGGTCAGATGGTGTTGTGTGAAAAAAAAAAAAAAAATAATAATATTGATGATAACGAGAATATGTGAGTGTGTAGGTGTTGATCCTGCCGCGCGTGCGCTGGCTCGGCGAGCGGCTGGAGGGCGCGCTGAGCGGCGTGGGCGGCGCCGACCGGCTGGCGGCCGGGAACCTCAAGCACCAGCTGCTCAAGGTGCTGGCGCCGGTCGTGCGGCACCTGCGCGCGCCGCCGGACCACCCCGACGACTACAAGTTAGTGTCACCCCACCTGCCTCTCACACTGACTGGCCTCGTGCCTTAATGGGTGGGAAGTCTGCCTGCGAAGCCGAAGGTCATGGGTTCTATTCCCACCCAGTGTAAATATTTGTGTGATGAATTCAAATATTTGTACTGTGTGCTGTGTCTGGGGACGTTTCCATATATAACATAAGTATATTAGTATTATATAAAGAGTATATCTATCTAACTATCTTTAATAATTATTATAATACAGTAAAGTAGTCATTTTAAATTTTAAACTTTTAAACTTTGAAAATGTATATAATTTGTATGCTCTTTCTTTTGTTTTTATTAATTGACGTGTAAATTGTACATTTATGAATAAAGTACTTTGACTTTGACTTTATTATATCAGCTATCTGGCCGTCATAGTACAAGCTTTGCTTACTTTGGGGTCTGATGGTGTTGTGTGTGAATTGTCCATCAATATTTATAAATAAAATTGAAGAGTCTCTTTGTAATATTAAAATAATCGGCTTGTACCACATTCATATGAATGTATAGAAGGTACATTTACCAAAATAACATTTATTTTATGTAGATCTGTCACCGTTAAACCGTTATATTACAATCTCACCAGCGAGATTGTAATCTATCGAAATATTTTGGAATATACCAAGCTCCTACTTCCAAACGTTTCTGCTAGTGGTGTGAGTATCACCCCAACCCAACCCCATACCGAAACGCAGTACGAAAGTATCGATTGTTCCATATAGATACTCACCATACTAAAAGAGTACTACACCTCGTAAACGACTAGAGAAAGGGCACTTCAGTTAGTTAGTTTAATTGGGCTTTTCCGCACTTAGCCTCTTGGCCATCGATATAAATCGATAGATGTGCCCTCTCAAACTTCACACGTACGGAATTATGTTATCGTTGGGAAGATTGAGCTCACTCTTTCCGTTTTAGTCGGTTGTAGGAAGCGGTGAACGCCGGACGTTTATGCCTATTACTATTCGTTGTCAACAACTACAAAATAAGTAGAACCGCAACATACTTCGCCGCTAGCTATTCTAGGGGTCAAGTAGTGGTACTTGTAAACCACACACAGAGACGCAGTTTGTTAACAATTTCAAGGTGCTCTGGGCACATCTTTTGATTTATATCGATGCTCTTGGCTATTGTGCGTGGCTCATTTTTCCAACCAGCACAGGCTATCCCAGAAAGCCAGCAGCCTATTCACATTATTACATAAATAAAATATTAGTGGACATTTCACAGACAACATCCAACTCCAAACTAGTTCTTTTTCAACAAGTTGAAAAAATGTCGTATGGTATCTGTATATAGGTAATTATTGATTACCGTCCTCGGCTATCTTAAGACCCTCGCCAAGGTTTGGGCCTCAATAGCACCTCAGCAGTAATCCCCAACATTACACACTTGTGTAATATGTGTGTTGGTGATAACTGCTGAGTCTGAGAGAGAGAGCTAAGTGTCATAATCTACTATTATATAGTTGTAAATACATACTTATTATGCATGGGGCTCCGGGACAGATACAGATGGTAAGTTGTATCCAACATAATGTGTCGTGTGGTCCGCAGACGCGAGTACGGGTACCTGGGCCCGAGCCTGCAGCAGGCCGTGGTGAAGCTGCGGCAGTCGCCGGCGGGCGGCGGCGGCGGCGGCGCCGTGGCCGTGGTCACGTGCACGCCGCCGCTCGTGCCCGCCGCGCCGCCGCCCGCCGCCGCGCCGCCCGCGCCCGTGCCCGCGCCCGCACTCGCCACCTTCACGCACACGCACACGCCCAAAACTATCGGTCAGTGGCAATCTAACGAAACATCTTGTCGTACCTAGGTCACAGAATAAATATTAGTACAGAAGCCTCACTTACCAAAAACAATTATATAAATAGCGACTCTTGCTGGGACACAACAAAGTTCAATTCAGCTCGCATTAGCGCTCAATATCTGTCGCGATTTTCAACTCTCTCTTCTAACGCGTAACTCTGTCCCTGTCTAGCGCGGAGGGTTTACGACATATCTAATAACAATATGCGCGGGAAACGTTTTGCGCGAGCGCTCAGCCGTGTGTCCGACAACCGACTGCCACTTGTTTCCTGGAAGGAACGGTCTAGCGGTAGGCTAAAACCGCGCGACCTTGAGCGAGTGAGGATGCACTGCCTAGGTGCGGTCCGAGGGTCGCAGGGGACATGACTATGACCTCCCTGCCCCCAAAATCGAGGACGTTAAACTACTTGGTGACCCCCAAAACTTGAGGCTGCGTTGTATTACATTTGCTACCCTCTCCCAAAATTTGAGCCTGTAACCGCACCTGGTTGTACCTTCAGTGAGACAAGGGCATAACTGGTGTAATACAAAGGTGTGATAAAGATGTCAAACACCCTTCAACTTTTTGAGGCATATCGCGTACAGATTTTTCCGCAGGCTGTAAGAGAGTGAACTGTCACGCTCTGAGGTAAAAGGCTCGATCGGGTGAAATCGGGACCGTCGAGTGTACCCGAGCGAGAAAGATACATACTCTTTACTGCAGCTGCCGTGTTGCTGTATTTACTATTTTGATTTATATACAGGGTTATTGGTAATCATCAGCCTGCATCCGTTTAAGGGCATGTTCTGTTTAATTAAACAAACAACTTTTGTTCTACAACTTTCGTTAAAACTTAATAGATAACCCAAAAAAAATTGTATTTGTTGCCCTTTTTTGTACTGTTTAGCGACTTTTTAGTGTTTATTCACTTCGGTACATCATTTTTTGCACGTTAAAGAGCGTACGCGCTCTCGTTAGGAATTGTTACGAAGAGTTCGATACTTTTAGACCGTGCAAATGCACTTTTTATTTATTTTGTAAAAGAAAAAAAAAACAATTTTTTTTAAAACTGTAGAACAAAAGTTGACGTATTGAATGTACCTAACATCCCCTTAAAAGGATGCAGGCTGATTACCAATAACCCTGTAGAATTAAAAATAATGCTTAATAACTTTAATTTGTCACTTCAGTTTTTCATTTATCCAACTTAAGCAACTCAACAAATGAAAAAAACCTTAACTCACTTGTGAGTAATAGTAATGAAAAAGTCACAGTTTGATTATAGGTGTCATTACATGCTTGATTGCGGTGAAATTAAAGCCACTTTATGAGCAAGTGTGTTGAAAACGCTGTTCTAATCCAGTTGATTTGCTGAAGATATTAAATTTGTATGACAGACTCGATACAGAGCCGTAACGTCGTGATAAGTGCGTCGCCGACGCCGCAGTCGCCAGCGCCCTCTACCCCGCCGCCTCAGAAGTTCGTCATAGTGTCACAACAGAAAGGACCGCAGGTATGTACACATATCCTAGATTATGCGACCATACTTCGCAATTACTTTATTTTAGAAGATTAGAAGATATGAATTGAGTGATTAAAAATCAGACGAAAAAACTCCGATGTTTTAAGTTATTTTCTGTGACAATATTATTCAGAGAAGATTTTTTTTTAATTCTGTAAGTCTTGCTTTGTTCTTTGTATAAAGTGACTACAATAGTGTAGGATATTTTTGTTTAAGACTGCTTTCGAAATAGCTGATTATTCTGGAGTGTTATGATATTTTCTTTATTTTTTTTTGTTTGTTTTTATGCTAGGGCTTGACACAGGCAGCTAGTGGGGCCGGGCATATAGTGGTCCACACGTCACAACCGACCATAGTACGCAGTCAAGGCAATAGTGCGCAGGTATGGCCTACCTTGGTTCAAATCCGACAGTCGTAAAAGTCTCGGATCCTACGGTTCATGTTATATTTTTATAATTGGAGCTAATGGAACGCTAAAATTAAACCAGTCATTCATTGACTTCGCTGCATACGTATCGTTCGCGGCTATCACAAAACTGCCATCTATCTGATATAAAAAGTATTGACTGATCATTTTGGTAACCAGTCTTCTACCGTCGGGTTTTGGTGGAGTTCATAAAGATGTGTCAAAAGAAATTGAAGGATTAATGATTGTTCCACATTGTGGTTCACCAAATGTATTATTGCTTTAATATCGTTTCGTGCATGGAAAACATAAGTTTCACCTGACTGCGCGTAGCATGTTAGACGCCTGTCGGCTGCATCGTGTTAGTCACTCACGATAGTAGATACCATTCAGCAGACTGATGATTAAAGTACTCCAAGATTAGTTGCAGATGATGAACTTTGACTTTGATGTGTGTGTTTTGATAATTAGCTACTAAATTGTATGTATTGATACGCGTACAGAGTGAATCCTTCAAGCCGGCTAAGTTCTTAATAACATACTTCGCTTTATGAACCTTAGTAGTGGTAAGACTCTTGGCAGAGTCCACCTTGGAAAGTACCACACCTTTGCCAGTTATTCTACTGCCAATCAGTAATGTGGAAACATTACTGTGTTCAGGTTTGAAGGGCAATGTTTCCAAAGAAATTATTGATATAACATCTTAGATCTCTGGGTGACGAGCGCAGTGCAGTGCTAGGTAATGATTTGGACTCTTCGTTTTCCAATAGCTGCGTGTCACTGTGCTGTTATGTGGCAGGTATGTTGCTTACCATCAGGCACATGTCCTGCTCGTCGCGTTACTCCATAATATTCAAAAAACGGTATTTTCTGACGTAATTTGCGTCTTCACTTTTGTATGCAATTATTACGCATGATACCGCTGGCTGTGTTGATGGCTTTGCGCTAATTTAAATATTTTTTTCTGATATTTCAAAGCAACTTTTCTATTCTCAGCAATCCGTCTCACTCAGACTCTCCGAGTTCACCGAGATCTGTGTTTTTTTTGTAGTTTTCCTTATATGAGTAGGTACGACATAACTGACGAGGCCATTAATTCGACGATTACCAAGTTAACAATTTTGATAAACTGTTAAATGTTACAACTAGTTATGATGATAAGGGCGTGACGTGGACACATAGTTTATCTTTAATTATTGAGTAAATACATTGGTCAGATTCAATATGATTTTTCTTAGATCTTGACATATAGTGCAGAATTTCATATTAGAACTACAGCGCTTTTGACACCCCGAAAGCCGACATTTTTAAGTCTATGTAATATGTGAAAGTAGCCATAAAATATAGTAAATAGGGGTTAGAATTTCGACCAGTCCCTTGGTAAATAAACCTTATTATTATATTATTGTATTAGAATAATAATACTTCAACTTGAAGAATAGAACCAACCTCAAGAAACCATAATTTGCATCCACCGGTAAAAATCAATTCAGGAATTGTTGACCGTTTAACAAAAGTGGCATCAAACGTCCTCGTTTAAGTCATCCTTGATACGAGCCTTTTCAAGTTGCGGACAATTTGAGAAACGCATGATTACAAAAGGTTGAAACACAATCAAGCAGCGTAGTGGTAATTGTTCTGCATCCCGCGTGGTTTATATCGTGAGCCAGTAGATAAGGTAGTGCATGATGTGTGCAGTCGGTGGTGGTAACGAGCGGGCCGGCGCCGGGCGCGGGCGCCGTCGCGCCGCCGCACCAGAAGGTCGTCGTCGTCGGCATGCAACAACCGTCGTCTGTGCCATCGCTGGTTAGCCAGGTAACCCGCGCAAAACTTTATGAGCTCTATTCTCTCTTCGGTCTAATGTACAATTATCTTAGTAAATATAAAATAATTATCTGTGTTTTTTACAAAAGGGTCCTGTGGCAGTTTGCCTCTACTGCTTACCGAATGGTATGCGATCTAATCGTGAAGTAAAGTCGTGATTTACATCCGAGGGCTCATAAAGATTTGCGTTAGTAGTTAAGTTACTGGATAATACACCAAAAAAGTCTGTGTATAATACGGTTTTTAATGATGGGTAAATAAATATCCATGCGCCGTAATTGCCATATCAAGTATTTATTTCAAGAGAGGCCGAATTTAGGTGCTATTGTCCTAAGTGGAAAGGAAAGCGTTGATTTATTCTACAGAATGTAGGTACAATGGTACATGGAATTTGTTAATGGAACAAGACACTTTTATTTTGCAAATACTGGGTATACTTAGTGAAAGTTGCTCTCAATAGGGGGGGTACAGTGTAATTTTCAGACGGCCTCTCTGCCACAAACTTTTGTTATGTGCGTGTGGTTGTTTATTACTCCTTCGCGCTGTCGTTCAACGAATTTGCATGAGATGTGTTACAAGTTTGTTGTTGGACGAAACTGGAATGTTTCCGTTATATAACGGTCTACAGGGCGTAAATAAAACAATCTACTCCAGAAAATCAGACCGCAACTGTTTGGCTTACCATAGTTCCAACTTTCTTCCAAAGTGGTTGTTGGTAAAATTAATTTCAGTTTAAAAAAGTTATCAATAGTGTAATTTGAAACTGCAAGCATGGCCGGTATGAAGAAATCTATTGCAAGCTACCTGTGTGTGCTAGACGCATGAAAACTGCTTTATGAGAGTGATGGTCTGGAACAATAAATTGACATTGCCTGTCTGAAACCCACCTCATTTGAACAGAGGCCGGTATTATCTATATATATAAAAGCGAAAGGTCACTCCTCAAGGAATATCAGAAACTACAAATGATAGGAATCTGAAATTTTGCATGGAGGTTCCTTTTAGCACGTAGGCGCACGCTAAGACGGGATTTTGCGAAATTCAACCCCTAAGAGGGTGAAACAAGGGATGAATATTCGTGATTTTCAAAGTTATCAAATTTTGTATTTAGACATCTGACACGAAGCAATTAAATGTTTGTTCTATCAATTTTCTAATTTCGAACTGTACTGGGGTGGAATTGGGGTTGAAATGGGGATGAATGTCAATATGAAAGTTCCTAACCGTTGAAGATAAAACCATGAAACTCAGTTTAAAGACGCGCACTTTACGCAGTTCGACTTATCGGGTCACAAACGGGATCCTTTGGATGTTTGGATCGGGGATAGGAAAATGGAGCAGGTGATGGCGACAACTTTCCTCGGTTTTCAGATCGACAGCACTCTCACTTGGGCTAGCCATATTGACACGCTTTGTCAAAGGGTCGGGCGTGCTAGCTTTGCGCTCTGGCGGTTGTCGGCGTTTTTGCCTCGCGGCATGATTCGAAGCTGCTATTTTGCATCCGTGCACTCTCTTTTGCAATACGGCGTAGAGTTCTGGGGGCGATCGGCCGATTGGGAACGTGCATTCCGGATGCAAAAGAGAGCTGTAAGAGCCATAGCGAGAGTGCCAAAGGACGAGTCGGCGTTACCCTTGTTCCGCGACTTGAGGATCCTGACCGTCCCGTGCCTGGTGATCCTGCAGGCGGCGCTGTACACCTGGGATCACCTGGATGATGATGTGATGGCTCCGGAGGCATACAATCGCCTCCCAGATGAAATAAAGGAATCACAATCAAAACACTCCTTTAAATTGAAATTAAGTAATTGGCTGATAGAAAAATCATTGTACAGAGTAGACGAGTTGTTACCCAGGGCCATAGAGTAGGGCTAATATTGACTATCTCACCGCGTGGTGTGCGCAGTCGGCGCTATACTGTAATTTGTGTTATTAATTATTGTGTATTGTTTTTTATAATTATTATTTGTTTGTGACTGGTATCAAAATATGTACCTTCTAGAATTTGTAACTATTTATTTTTACCTAAGTGTTATTATCATATTATTCATTTCCGACTATTATAATGTAAATAACGTGACGTGTAACTCCTTAGTAATTAATAAATGAGTATATGAGTATATAAGAGAGTGAATCAAGGGTTGGACGGTTGTATGAAGATTCCGTAATTTTCGAAGATATAAGCATGAAATCCACAGAACCGATTTGAATGGAATCTGGTACACAGATAGACTAGTACCCAATAAAGAACATACGTTACTTTTTATTACGGAAATAGAGTTAAAAGGGTTGAAATAGGGGATGAAAGTTAATAAGGAAGTTCGTAATTGTTGAAGATATTATGTGATAACGTTGATAGATGTTACGTGAAACCTGAGATGTCTACGCATTTAAACGGTTTATTTATTAAGTGAATGTAAATTTTCCGAGCCACACTAACTAATGGCCATGGTACACCATTGTGCCGTGGTATATCCTTTGCGGAACACTGGTATAGTATGTTTATTTGAATGGCGCAGGCGCCGGTGTCGGTGGTGGCGAAGCCCGTGTTCGCGCGCGCGCCGGGCCCGCAGCCGGCGGCCCCGCCCGAGCTGGACGACCTCTCGCACCTCGCGTGACGGCCGCCTCGCATCACCATCATCAAGCAGTACTCTAGGAAGCCCAAGCCGTGACCCGCTCGCCGGCCCTACTCCACATCTGTTTTTGAAACTTGGTTTTGCGAGCCATGTTCGCTTGTTCGCGCGTTCCTACCTGGGTTCGCCGTTGACGAATACGTCGAGGAGGACTGTATAAAATATATATATGATATAAATACATCTTTTATTCTAAATATCAATTGTAAAGGTTTTAATTATTTGTACCGATTAGTGTCGCTATTACATTTTTGAAAATCGACCACAAAAAATATGTTGTTTCATTTTCAAGTGGTACTATGCAAAATTGAGGAAAAGTATATTCGCCATAAATTATGTGGATGTTACCTATTGGTTTGCAGAAGTGGCTGCGTGTTAAAGATAGGCTCCAGGATAAAAAAATCTAAACGACCGGGTTGTCTTTGTTCAATAATCTGACTGGTGTTTGACTTGTAAAAACTTATAGCTTGTAATAAAGCTATTAGTGTCACTCACGTTCCTGAAAAACATGCATACGAGATATGTGTCGTGGCTCTTAAAACATGCCTAGAACGTCGCGTCGTGCCCAATGAAGAAAAATTAGAACACTTTCGGAATTCTTGTTAATGCTATGAGCTATGAGTATATTAAAACAGTATTCACACTTTTGAAATTGGGTGCCAAGCATAGAAGGCTGCAATTTTAAAGTTTGAACAGTTTATATTGTGGATATCATAATCATAAAAAAATCACTTTTGGAAACACCTCATTCTGTTGTCATATTGATTTGTAAATAATTTATCTCTCTTTAAGTTTCAAACATTTCAAACATATTTTAGATATACTTAATAATACTTTTTGAAATCAGAGTATTTTTTCCTATAGATTTATTCCTTTGAGTTTAATATATGAATAGTATTTTATGGGGTCGTGGAATGTTTAACGTGGAATGGAATGGGGTCGTGTTAACATTGAGAGGCGTTAACTTGGCTATCGTGGTTCGGGTGATTATTTCATTGGGGCGTTATAAGAATACCCGATGAGTGTTAAAACCTGTCGCGTAAAATGTCCACGAATTGACATATTTCTTCACTTCTTGATTTTATCTGTGATTTTGAAAATCGTTATTTCTATTCCAGCAGTATATTCATATAATTTACGAAATATTGTAAAATAAACCTACCTATTTTTTATGATAATGAATATTGTTGGAAGATACCACGGTTGTACACAATTACTAGTATTGTTAATTACGGGATATTTGTATTTTCATAGTGCTTAAAACGATATCGAAATATCAGATACTAGCTCCTTTAAATAACAGGATAAATATCCAGTAATTAATAATATGTTGGTGATGATGTTATTAATACAGTTGATGAAGTCGAATAGGTACCAGCGTCTCCGGCAACTCAGCTTAATTACAAGTTTTTTTGTAATATTGTACCACCAATTTTCGTACTGCTGTCGCTAAACATTGATGTAATAAAATTAGCGTACTAGGTACTATGTATTTCTACGACGTCATAGGTGAATCTTGTAAAAATACTGCTGCTTATAATTAATTATGTTTAGTGTTAAGGAAACGAAATGTCCAAATATGCATTATGTTTAATACGGGATAATAAAATATTATAACAAACATATTGTTTTATTTGAACAACATTTGATAAGAAAAGTTAAATTCTATTGATATTATTTGGAACTTACCTACTGTTGAAGGCAATTTAAGGGCTCCTACACAAAACTGCGATGCGATGCGACGCCGCATCAAAGGAATTTGCTATGTCAAATTGCTCCGATGCGGCGTGGCATCGCATGGCATCGCAGTTTTGTGTGGGAGCCCTTAATAATACTGTGTTGTAAGTATTTATTTCTTCTTGATTTCATGTATGATTCCGGATTCACCATGCGAAGTAAGAATGCGTAAGCGTTTGCATTATCGTCGTATAACGCTGGCAAATGTATGAGAGATAAGAACAGTGTCCATTAAATGGGATCAAATGTATTTCTCAGCGTCACGAAACGATAACGTAGAGGTATAGCAGGCGAAATTAGCACCATTAACATTGTTATGTT
This sequence comes from Ectropis crepuscularia, assembly GCA_963693475.1. NCBI lineage: Eukaryota > Metazoa > Arthropoda > Insecta > Lepidoptera > Geometridae > Ectropis > Ectropis crepuscularia. The sequence continues at coordinate 17,472,074 of OY856339.1, read as the reverse complement.
AATTTTGTCAATTTATGGAAAATATAGTTTCATTTGTGCTCCTAGTTGTTGTAATTCTCCATAAATTTGCTAGCGTTTATGCTATAAAGTGTTCCTACTTTGGCTACTATAGGTAGACGATGAATTTGTAGCTAAATTTACATTACCCTACAATACCTAATGCCATAGTTTTTTACCAACATTACCCTTCAAACCGGAATAGAGTTGTATTTGCACATTACTACATAGCCTAATCCTAAAGAGCTCACTTTATGTTGGGAACATGCGTAGCTGGGACTCTGTACTTTCTCTCGCACGGAGAGAGCCAGGGCCTTAATCCACCACATTCGCAGAGTGTATGTTAACAGACGCCACAAGCCCTCTAATAAGTAACATTGTTGTTTTCATCACAATGTTTTCTTTTACCGTTAAAGCCATCGGTAATGACAAACTTGAACATCTGCACATCGAAAAAGACTTTAAGGTACACGCTAGGTTCGAAGTTAGAACCCCTAGCTTATGAAATCGGACTTTTTCCCCACTAGGCCACCATATCATCGTCATCATCAGTCCGGCATCGTCCACTTCTGGATATGGGCCTCTCCCAATTTTCGCTACTGAGCTTGATCGGCAGTTCCTGTCAACGACTGTTTCCCCGCCACTTTACCATCGCTCCATCTAGCATCTGGCCAAAGGCTCCACCAGGATAAGACTAGCGATTTTTGAAAGCCGTATAGATTATACTTATATATTTGACTGGTCTCGTGGCTTAGTGGGTAGTAACTCTGCCTGCGAACCCGAGGGTCGTGGGTTCGATTTCCACCCAGTCCAAATATTTGCGTGATGAATTAAAATATGTGTATTGTATCTGGGTGTTTCTATATATATAATGAGTATTTATTTAAAACTATATGAGTATCATGTTCAGCTATCTGGCCGCCATAGTACAAGCTTTGCTTAGTTAGCTTAGCTTAGGAGTCAGATGGTGTGTGAATTGTCCATCAATATTTATTTATTTAAATAGAACAGTCAATTTTATCACCATAATATCGTCAGGGTCCGTAACCTCTCCGTATTAGAATGGCCGCCATTTTTATATTTAATGTTTTTTCTAACAATAAGCTATACCTAGGTAACTTTTATTCGTAGAGACTACGTCCATAAAACGAAATCAAGTGAGAGGTAACTGTAATGTCTATAATCTGAAAATAAGGACGAGTGTTACATTTGGAACTGAAAACATAAAGAAAAGTATTAAACATACATTTTACCAAAAAAGTTACTAGGATATAATGAAAAAAGTAGCCGTTTAAGATGCTACTTTTAATATTATTGAAACAAACAAATAAATGTGGCTATTTTAATTTAAAATTGTTACATAAATGTAATGTTTTTAGAATATATTTGATAATTTTTCAGTTAATATTAAACAATCTCTGTGATGACAATATGTCGATTGAAATGTTACCTACATATTATGTAGAAGCTCTACAAAAGAATATAAAAATAAATATTCCATAATTGCCTGATAAAGGGGGTGATTTGTCGATAAAATTGACTATCCTTTTTGCCTTTCAAATATCGCTAGTCTTATCTCAAACAAAATGTATACATATATATGTACTTATGTCACCGTAAAATTGTCATCACCGGCCGAATATAATCTAACGCGTGAGATTATAATCCTACAGTGGGTTAAGTTAGTTTGTAATCTGATGTCGTCAGAATATAATCTGGCGGTTTTTACAATTTTACGGTGACAATCTTAATATTAATCACCTACAACAAGCTTAATTAGGCGTTCAAACAACAGTCTAGTTTATATTCCGAGAGCCGGCTGCAATGATGAGTACCAGCGTAGTAGGTCCAAGGTACCTACATTTTCCAGCTAGCTCTCGGAATATTACTTAACAGCGCCGTTTTATAAAGGGGCTAAGCTACTCTTAGTTGACAGTTGTAAGCTAGTTGTTATAACAAGTTTATTTTTAAACAGACATGACATAGGTATGTAGGAATCAGGGCAGGGTCCTCTCCGTCATCCATATTGACGCTAGCGGACGTGGGTATTCGGGCGTGGAGAATAAAACGTAGCACGTGTTCGAATATCCAATTATTATTCCACAGCAATCAATCAACACAATTACAAAAATACAGAGGTAATCGTACAGTCTAATAGTCTAGGGCACTTAATCAACAGACACTCCACCAAACGCGTGGCACATTAATTCGATGCGAACCGATCGCCGTTCCGTTTTCCGTTAAGTAATGGCGGTCCCTTCGCCTCGTGCGCCAGCGCCGGGCGTCGCGTCAGAGCAAACAACCGAACGACTGTGACAATTCAATGGCAGGTGACACTGACATTGACATCGCCACCGACTTGTTTGCTCTAAACATCGAACGCGCCGTCACGGCCAGACTGACATTCGCACGTCCTCGTGCGTATCCGTCTTCTCTCGTGGTCCCTGACCTGAAATGAGAGAAAACCGCTGGGATCACAAATTTTACTTCGCTCGTCTATCCTGACAGTTTAGGTGGGAATTGTTCAGTACACATCCGTCAGTATTCACATTACACACACACACACATGGTTTCATGGACCAAGCCCGCCATCTCGTATGACGACCTGGACCGGACGACTTCGAGTCTTAAACACACAAGTAGCTTCTGGTAATATCTGACCTCTTGCAGATAGTATCGGTGCAAGGTGTCCCTTCGACCAAGCTCGCCATCTCATATGACGACCTGGACCGGACGGCCCCGCAGCTCGAGCACAACCCCCGGCAATATTTGACCTCATGCAAATAATGCCATAGCAGGGAGTAGTTATACCCCGCCCCGCGCCTCTACCCAACGTCATCTCATATGGCGTGAAGTCACCCGACTCGTAATTGCCTAAGCTGTGATGTTGAGAATGACACATAATTAGTGCGCTACTCACGACTCACAATTAAGTGTCTTCTTCGCGGTCCGATGCTGAGAGGGTTGCCGAGCTGGCGGTTATAGTGTGCGAACTAGCTACCGAGATCGTATCCTCATCTGATGATACCGTTTCATTCCTTTGACTCTGACCCGCCGTCTCGGCCTCCTCCTCCTCATCATCATCATCATTGATCAAAGAGGCAGCAACTTCTACTAGGCCATCATGACCCCCGGGCACTAAACGCAGATTTTCGTGAGCGTATTTGTAGGTCTTATTAGGCCTATCGATGTTTTTCAATTCGTACCTATCATTTTCTAACACGTTGGTGATTATGAATGGTCCCTTAAATTTGCTGTCCAGTTTGATTTGGTTGCGCTCGTTATTTTTTATAAAAACATACTCGCCTTTAGAGAACGGTTTCACGATGGCTTTACCCCGGTTGAATCGCTTTATTTCAGATGAAGCCGTTTTCGCGATATTATCGGCAGCGTTTCGTCGTATCGTTTCTAAATCTAGTCGCGGTACCGCTGCGGAGCTTGGGGCTATTTTGGCCATACCTAACGATTGCGCTTTTATTCCGAACATTAGTTCAGTGGGTGTGTATCCGGTGACTCTAGACCTTGTGGTGTTCAAAGCTAACTGGACATCAAGAAGCTCGTCGCGCCACGTTTTGTGAGGGTCATTTTCAATGATTGTCAGTAAACTTTTCAAAGTACGCATTACTCGCTCTACTTGGCCGTTGGCTCTACTAGAGCCTGTGGCAATGAAGTGGAGTTCTATGGAGTGATCGCGACAAAATTCTCTGAACTCGGCACTTGCGTAGCATCTGCCTTGATCAGCTATAATGCGCTTAGGGGCGCCAAAAAGACACACAGCCTTCTTTAAGGCCTTTACAGCACTTGCCGCATCAAGAGAAGTAGTGTATTCGAGGAGTACATATTTGGTAAATGAGTCGATAATTACTGAGGCGTAATCTTTCTGATCACTTTTGCCGCTGAGTTTACCAGTGATGTCGATGTGAATAGTGTGCCAAGGAATGGGGACTTTCGGAATTGGGTGAAGCCTGACTTGAGTGGCACCCGATGGGCCTTTTGACGCTTTGCATACTATGCATGAATCTACGAATTTGCGGACGGATTTCGACATTTGTGGGAACCAATATTGTTCATAGAGTTTGTCTAACGTCTTATCGGCACCCAAGTGCTTGATCTCAGTGTGGATATGATTGATTAGGGACCATGTTAGAGAACGAGGTACAACGGGGAGCCAAAAGCTACTCTTGTTTCGTTCGATTTTCCTGTAGAGCACCCCTTTGCGGACGTCGTAAGTGGAAGATATTGCTTCAGGGAGTTCACCGTTATGATGTTTTTTGATTAAGTCTTGGATCTCGCTATCTCTTTTTTGTTCAACTGTCAACCAGCCCTCGTGAAGTTCTACAAATTTTACGGGTTTTATTTTTGCAGACGATCCAGCGTCTGGCAATCGGGGCGGACAATCGGGCAGCGGGTTTCTAGACAAAAAGTCGGCATGCCCCATGCTGCTTCCCTGTTTGTGCACGATATCAAAATCGTAGGCTTGAAGAAAAGCCCACCATCGGTGGACACGAGGAGTGAGATCGGTTTTAGACTTGGACGCTTTGAGGGAATTGCAATCTGTGAAGACAGTAAAGTGCTGACCGTACAGGTAATGCCTAAAGTGCTCTACCGCTCGAACGACTGCTAAGGTCTCCAACTCGTACGAGTGATAGCGGGATTCTGCATCGGTAGTCCGGCGGCTGAAGTAGGATATCACGTGAGGCAGATTGTCTTGTCTTTGGATTAGTATCGCGCCATACCCTTCTGAGCTCGCATCAGTGTGTAGTTCCACTGGTAATTTTGGGTCAAAAATTGTTAAGACCGGTTCAGATGTCAATATGTGTACAATCTTTTTGTGAATTTCGCTATGCGTATTCGTCCACGTTATCGCCCCTTTGGTCTTTGTTAAGGGGTACAGCGGGCCTACTAGGTGAGTGTAGTTTGGGATGAAGCGACGGAAGTAGGACGCTAGACCTAAAAACTGACGGACTTGACTTGCAGTTTGTGGTATGGGTGCATCTACCAAGGCTCGGATCTTCCTAGGGTTTGGTGTGACTTTTCCTGATTTTACTACGTACCCCAGATAGTCTACTTCGTTTTTCATGAATTTGCATTTCCGGACATTCAGTGACAAACCTGCTTCTGATAATGCTTTCAGTGTAAGATCTAAACGTTGCAAGCCTTGTGTGACGTCATTGGAATAGCAAAGTACGTCGTCCATGTAGGCTAGTGCTACATTGTCCTTGAGAGGGCCTAGGGCTTTGTTAATGCACCTCTGATAGACAGAAGCCGCATTTCGTAGCCCGAAAGGCATCGCCAAAAATTCATACTGACCCTCGGGGGTCACAAACGCCGTGCGAGCTATGCTATCGCCCTCTGGATCGATCAAAATCTGATGATAGCCCGATGCCATGTCTAAAGACGAGAAAAAGCACGCGCCGTGAAGCCTATCTAACTGTTCTTCAATTATTGGCAGAGGGTAGTGCTCCGGACGAGTGTTCGAATTCAATTCGCGGTAGTCAACGCACATCCTATCTGAGTTGTCCTTCTTTTTTACGAGAAGTATCGGGCTGGCAAACGCTGAGGTGCTTTCACGAATAACACCGGCTTCCAGGAGATCCTTTATTTTATTTCTAACTACCTCTTTTTCCACCGGGGACAACCTATAAGGACGTCGTTGAACAGACTTTTTCGGGTCAATAGGTTCTAATCGCATACGACCGGTAGTGACACGTCGCGTAGGTATTCCGTCTGTGAAGAAGTCACTATATTTACGCAAAATTTCGATTAGAGCTAACTTATGTTCACCTTGCAGATCAGTGTCGATGCTATCAAAATCTATTGCGCTCGATTTTTCTACAATATCGACTTCCTTACGCAACACGAACCGAGTTCGATCACTATTTATTTCAACGGTAATGCCTTTGCCTAAAATATCCCGGCCTATGATTATCTGCTCGCCTATAGCTATGTCGGGGACCACGTGGAACAACACTTCGAACGAGATACCCTGGATATTGACGATACTAGAAATTTGGGAACTGCACTCCACTACATTGTCTTCGCCTATACCAGTAAGATACACCAAATCGTCACGTGTAGCGCCCGGAAGTCTGCCAGCCGAGCTGCTATTTACTAACGAGCAAGCGGATCCACTGTCAAAAAGGAAGGAAACGGGCTCACCGGAGGATGTAGTCAAGGTGCCAGTCGCTGGTCTCCGCTCGCACAGGTGGACTTCTTTAATCGCCGGCCGCTCGCCGCCCACCGCACCCTTGCGGTCTGGACACGATGACGCCACATGGCCTTGCTGGCCACACACGAAGCAGAAATTACGGGCCGCGAAACGCTTCGCGGCGCTAGAGGCAGCTCGGGAGCCCTCGGTGTTGCCGGCTTAGCGACGGATTCTTCTCTACGTCTGCGGCAGTCTACCGCACGATGACCCAGTAGACCACACCGATGACAAGTTCCCAGGAAACGTGGCTCATTTGGACGAATCTTCTTAGGCTCGACGTCGTTAGTGTCCGAGGCTTCATGCTTCCGCTTCAAGGAGGTGCCTTTCAGGATTCGAAATAGTTGGGCCCGGGTGGTGATATTACAGGTCTGCAATTCGCGACGTATGATGACATCCTTTTGGCACAACACCGAAGATACGAAGCCGACCATGATATCTTCCGGCATCTCAGTGCGTGGGATTTGCTCTATCATGCCCCAGAGGCGTACCGCGGCTTCACTTGCTGTTTCTTTAACGCCCATTTGAAATCTCAGTATATCGTCGAAATAGTCTTGCGGCAGCATCGGTTTTCCAAATTTCGCTAGAAGTAGCTCCTTTATGTGCAGCCATGTTAGCTGTTGAGCATGCAATTTGGTTAAGCACTTGGCCGCGCGGCCTCGCAAAGCGTGTGTGAGGGCTAGTAAAAGTTCTGCGCCCTCTAATTTCCTGCTGCCTACGACGATTTAGGTTATCCTGCACCAACCTTCTATATCTGCGTCGGTTTCATCTGGATCAAAGCGAATCAGCTTCGTCGTCGTGTTACTCGACGCTCGAGGGGGTTGCGGCGTCTCCAGGAGCCGCGATAGGAAAGCTTCCATGTTGCGTAGCAAACCGTGTGATGATTCTTCGGGATTTTCGTTTCTTTCTCCTGGTGCTGGCCCTCCGCATCCCACTTCTGATGTAGGAATCAGGGCAGGGTCCTCTCCGTCATCCATATTGACGCTAGCGGACGTGGGTATTCGGGCGTGGAGAATAAAACGTAGCACGTGTTCGAATATCCAATTATTATTCCACAGCAATCAATCAACACAATTACAAAAATACAGAGGTAATCGTACAGTCTAATAGTCTAGGGCACTTAATCAACAGACACTCCACCAAACGCGTGGCACATTAATTCGATGCGAACCGATCGCCGTTCCGTTAAGTAATGGCGGTCCCTTCGCCTCGTGCGCCAGCGCCGGGTGTCGCGTCAGAGCAAACAACCGAACGACTGTGACAATTCAATGGCAGGTGACACTGACATTGACATCGCCACCGACTTGTTTGCTCTAAACATCGAACGCGCCGTCAGGTATATTATAATAAATAAATATATTGGTGGACAATTCACACACAACACCATCTGACCCCAAACTAAGCAAAGCTTGTGTGATGGCGGCCAGATAGCTGATATAATACTTATATAGTTTTAAATACTTACATACTTGTTATACATAGAAACACCCAGACACAGTGCAAACATTTGAATTCATCACACAAATATATGCACTGGGTGGGGATCGAACCCATGACCCTCGGCTTCGCAGGCAGAGCTACTACTCACTAAGCTACAAGGCCAGTCAGTCAGTCAGGCCAGTCAGTATTATATTTGACTTCCACTGCTTACCAAACAGAACTTTGGGCTAGTGCAGAAAGCGCTACGAATACGCACATACATACATGTGCGTATTTATTTAGAAGCCTTTGCGTCGGCTCCGACAACGGGGTAACCGCGGACGAGCGCTGAGCGACGACGGCGGGGCGGGCGCGGCGCGGCGGCGCGGCGGGAGCTAGACTCTGACCACTGGCCACCCGAACCGGCTACAGTCGTCGTTTGTCGGACTCCACTCGCCTTGCATTCATTCGCAGACTCTCGCGTGCGCTCGTCGCCCCTCACGCCCATTCAACTACTAAACACGATAATTTCCCGCGTGCACATCGTCCTTTATTTCGCCGCGTTTTATTAAGTTTTATTTAAATGCATCACACTTTTGGTGAAATGAATTTACTTTATAATTTCTTGTAATTTGGTTTGTGATGCGTTGTTTTGTTGTGGTTTTAGTTTTGTTTTTTGTGTTTTTACCGACGTCCGAGGCGATACGATGGCTGTAAGTACATGTCCAATTATTTAGTTAAATTAATAGTAGTTCATAGCTAAATAGTAGGTATTTAAGCAATTATGAAAAATTAATCTAGAGACCTAAGACGTGTGTGCATATCTCGTTTTCGACGTTGTTTGTTGATTCTTATGTGTGAAATCCACTTATTTTTAAGGTTCCGTCCATAAAACGGGTATCTGTTACAAGATTCCGGTTTCTGTTTTTCCTTCCTACTTTATTTAGCCTTTAACAGTTGCGTATGTGTCATTACACCAAATCAAAAACAACATAATGAGAATAAAAAATGTAAATACCTACAATAAAAGAGTTAGTTTGCCGAGTTTTTCAGTTAGCTCTACAGGGAAAACGGTAATCCACGCGAGATTAAAACTTGTTATTATTACTACCTTAGTGACCAACCACAACAACAAAAAACTGGCAAAGTGCGACCCAGGTGTATGAAATTCATAAGTTCTAACTGAACTAGATCTTCATTCCATTTCACCATCAAATTTTGATGGCTAGGTGGAACCGTTGAAGTGAGAATCGGACGCGCACTTGACCACTTTATAATATTGTCAAAATATTTGATAATTTTAATTCAAATGGCACAGACAAGAATTATAGTGCTATAAATGCAATTTTATTATAGTCGCCATGAAATGGGTGATTCAGTTGTCTGCTTTAACTTCGCAACTTGTTACATTTAGTACATGGCGACAGAGCTAGGCAAAATAAATGCTTTGGGTTTACGTACGTATATGTATTTCAATTACAAGTAATTCAAGTACTTAAACCCTGACATACTTGTTTGGCTCAGCGGTTGTATGCTTGCCTAATAAGAAGAAGGTAACGGATTTGATTCCCGACCAAATTGATGTTTGACCGATAAACTGAAATGTGGGCTCTGGTGTTTCCCGCCTTTCAAACCAAAGTGGTTTTGCTATTCCTCCCTTTTCTTTTTTTTTCAATCTAAAATAAAAAAGAGAGAGTCCAAGAGTAGTGGGTAATTTTTTGTGGTAGGCTATATTAGGTATAAAATATTTGTTACAAGTTACAAAACAAAAAAATCAAAAGAGTTCATAATAATTTTACGTTATTTACATTTTAGCACTAAGTAGGTACCTACTCTAGACACCATTTCTTTAAATAATACCTAATTGTTTGAAGATTATCAATTCTCCAATACTACAGAATGTTTTTAACCGACTTCCGAAAAGGAGCAGGTTATCAATTGGACCACCAATTTTTATGTAGGTATGTTAGTGAACCTTTGAGGATGCATTAGTTCGTTTGAGATGTTACCTGATTTCTCGGGAACGTCCAAATCGATTTTGATATTTCTTTTTTGTTCGGAAGATCATGCTTCCCGAATGGTTCCATATTTTTTTTTAAATCGGTATGGCGGTATTTGAAATATGACCGAAAAACTAAAACCTAGCATTTTGTCTGGATGACTTAGTTGTAGATTTCATGAAAATTATGAAATCGATCTTATCAACACGAAATTGTAAAAATGAATTAATAAGAACTTGTTTTGCGCTAAAAAGGGTATAATAAATAAAATATTAATACCTACACATAAAATTAAACCGACTTCAAATCGGCACTCAAAAGTGAAAAATAATTTATAGGGAAACGCTACCCATTCATCTGACTGAACTCTGTGCCAGCAAAGTCTAACAGGTAGTAGACAGATACTGCTTACAAGTATTTGTCTACTAACTACGTGCATAGTAGGTATCTATCTACTAGTTATTTGACTTGCCTGGCACCGATTTCAAATAGATGAGTGGGTAGCACTTATAATAATTGTATCAATTTATTTTTCGCTTTTAAGTGCCTATTTGTAGTTTTGAAGTCGGTTTAATTTTTTGTGTAAAAATATTTTATTGACTAACCTAAAGTTTGCATTGTTTTTTTTTTTTTTGAAACACATACTTTTTAAGGGTTTCGTCTATATTGTAAACGTTTTATTGCTGTATCTAGTGACTCTTGTAATAGGAACATGACATTATTAGTTTGTACCTAATACCTACCTGGATATCAAAGTTTCAAACATAAATTCTCTACTAAACAATATTATTTTTCAAAAAAGTTACTTTGTATATTCTATAAACAGGCAAAGCAGTACAGTGTAGGCAGGTACTCGTATAGTATAGGAATCATGAAATGATAAATCTCTGTTGAAACACAAAGCTCAAAGCTGTGGAGTAAAGAGTATAACAGCGCGCCACCGAACGGGAGACTGGCTGGGATGTCATTGTTGAAAATCACTCGCTTGCGATCACTTTTGTTGCCGTTGCACAAATATCACGCCACTGGCTACAAACTATTGAAAGTTAGGCGAGTGATTTTAACTCACTCGCGCGACATAGACAGTACGATACGCCATTTAATATTTGTGCCACACGAATAAAGAATCAGATCGAATGATTTTCAAAATAAAGGCCCTGGTCAGCGCTAATTGAACATCGCACTAATGAGCTCCACTGCTGCCCTGAAACCGACTATTACTCGCTCCGGAGATTACCCTAACGGACGCTGTGAAACAGGATTTTCGACTGTCGATGGCCAATTATTTGTGTATAGCAGAATGTTCACAAACCATTAGACACATCGCGTGTGTGCTATTACATGGCATATATTGCGTGTTATGACAGGGTTCGAATAAATAAATGAAATGGAATTGATTATACCTACTACCTACTGCAATGATAAGACTCTTGGTAGAGTTAGCCTGGGTAAGGTAAGTGGTAAAGTTGAAATAAAAAAGAAACCTTTGCCGATTATTCTACTTATAAATATTATAATAATATAATATTGTTAAATATAATAATAACACGACATGTAATATGATAAGAAGACGACATTTATTTTAGATCCCCCTGTCAGTAAACAGTCAGCCCAAGCTAAATTTATCCTGATAATAAGTCAGTCGACATCAGTAAGAAACTAAAAACCAGTCAGTGGAAAAATACAATCAGTCAGTCGATTTACATATCCCTCAAATACCTAATAAGCCAGCCGAAAACAAATGTAAGTACCTATATTATCTCTACATACCGGCTACAAGTGCCAAGCTAGGCTAGGGCTTCCCACTAGGGCTGTAGGGCACCTCTTTTTGGAATGCCAAGTCGTTTCTTGAAGTTCCTTACCGGCGGCAGCCCAAGCTGAGGTCGGACCGTCTGAGGTGCCCTTGCGCTATTCGTCGTACGAGATATAATACGCGTTGTGTAGAGTAAGATTTGATTAGTAGAGCCCTGCACATACTGCGCTACCCCAAAATTCGGTAGCCAGTGTAGGCACCTTATGGTTAACTGCTATAGGTCCTGTTAAAAAAACAGTATCTCGGGTAGAGTTGGAGTAATGTGTAAGGAGTAATGTACAAATGTTTCCACAGAAATGATAGGCCAAAGATGCACGCAGTGCAGTGCTAAGCAAATTTTTGAATTTTTCGTGTTCAAATAGCTGCGTCGCAATGTGCTGTAGGTTATATAGGCCTACCCATTGCGTGTCGCTCACCATCAGGGGCATGTCTTGTTCGTCCCGTAACTCTGAATTATAATTATATAAAGAAAACAGAACAGGGTAACGATGAATCTTATATATTATAATTTGGGTGTTCGCCATTATAAATAACTTTTTCATCCCACCAGCTCGGAAAGAGTACTTTTGCTCCTCGATATCAGGGCGCAAAAGTCGTTTTTCCCTCTAGAGGTTAAAGTAAATTTGAATTTAGAACATCGTATGTACTGAGGTTTTGAATTCAAAACATAATTTTACCTATTTATTTCTACCTCCTTGGTGCCGAATTCATCATACATTTATTTTTAATTTGTTAAAAACTCATACTCGGAACCTCTTTGGTGTACTTTCTTTTAAATGCTTTGCGCGCAATTTTCTTTTCATGTATGGAGGATAGAGGTAAAGAATGTTATTTCAAATGGCAAAACATTTTAAAATGCTATGAATGAATCAATTGTAATCGAATTGAAGTATGCCGAGTTGCCGAGTTAAATAATTAAATATTATTGATTACTAAAATAGTAACTAATAGATAATTTCAACTACTTGTGTACAGTACAAAATAATGTAGTAAATTTAACATCAAATAAATAATTACTATTTTGAGAAAACATGAAGGTACAATATATTTTGAAGTCAAAACTTCTTTTGGCGCGCCAAAGACAGATTTTTCGTGAGCTGTCAATTGAATTCTAGCGTCACGCTCGGGAATGATAAGAAATCTTCGGGTAAACTCGTGACCATAGCCAATGGCCATCTAGAAATGCCTCAGCCTTTCCCATTGGCCATTTAAAAATGTGTCAGAATTTCTAGATGGCCATGCTCATAGCCACTCCCTCTGGTTTCACACGCGTAGTTTCCAAAGTAAAAATCAAATTTTGAGTTATAAGTTACCACTTCTATCGGCAGTGCCTATGACTGCCAATATTTTTCTTTCATGAATTCTGAATATTACGTTTATTAATTTCCTTTAAAATGTACCTTGATGCAAATTTAGCGCTACTGTAATTTAATGCATTTGGGCGGACACTTTTTCATGTACACATGAAACTCCTTACCTCAATCGGTCAACTCTCCATATTTTCACGTCATATTGTTATTGTTAAAACCATGGCTAAATAAACTTAAGTTTAAAACTTATAAAATTGAATACAAGTGAAAAACCGAAATACCATAATAATAAGTGATTCTAGCGACCAAGAAGTTTATTTAACGCCAACAGAATCGACTGAAACTGAAAATGCGCAAAGCGTTTAGTAATTTCCTCGCTAGGGGGGGATGAAAAATTACGTGTTACACTCGAGTGCAAAGATTTTTCACCTTGTGCCCTTTTGATTCCCTTGCTACGCTCAGGATTCTAATTTTTGAATCCCTCGCTACGCTCGTGATTCAACTTTAGAATCCTTCGCTTGCTCGGTCATCAAAATTGAGCACGCGGTTAAAAAGCCACTTTGCACTCTTGTTTAACAACTAACTATTTCATCCCACCACCTCGGAAAGAGTAGTTTTGCTCCTCGATATGAGGGCGCAAAAGTCGTTTTTACCCTCTAGAGGGTAAAGTAAATTTGAATTTAGTATATCGCGTGTACTGAGGTTTTAAATCGAAAACATAATTTAACCTTTTTATTTCTACCTCCTTGGTGCAGAATTCATCAAACACTTTTTTTAATTCGTTAAAAACTCGACTCCGAACCTCCTTGGTGATCTAACTTAGAGTACTTATTTTGTAAATCCTTTGCGCGCAATTTTCTTTTCACGTATGGAGGATAGAGGTAAGGAATGTTATTTCAAATGGCAGAACATTTTAAAATGCTATGGATTAATCAATTGTAATCAAATTGAAGTATGCCGATTTAATAATTAAATATTATTGACGACTAAAATATTAACTAAAAGATAATTTCAACTACTTGTGCAGTACAAAATAATGTAGTAAATATAACATCAAATAAATAATAACTATTTTGAGAAAACATTAGCTACAATATATTTTGAAGTGAAAGCTTCTTTTGGCGCGCCAAAGACAGATTTTTCGTGGGCTGTCAATTGAATTCTAGCGTCACGCTCGGGAACGATAATAAAACTTCGGGTAAACGCGGGACCAAGGCCATTGGCCATCTAGAAATGCGCCAACCTTTCCCATTGGCCATCAGCATTTCTAAGTTGCCATGCTCATAGCCACGCCTTCTGGTTTCACCCGCGTAGTTTCCAAAGTAAGCAATCAAATTCTGAGTTTTAATTGCATAGGCACTTAAAACTCTATTTAACTGTCTATTTTTTTCATGAATTCTAAATGGTAATGTTTATTTATTTCCTTTAAAATATACCCTGATGCTAACTTAGTGCTACTATAATTTAATGTATTTGTCCGCCCGTTTGTACTTTTTCATGTACACAGATGAAACTCGTTACCTCTTTACCAACTCTCCATATTTTCACGTCATATTGTTATTGTTAAAACCATGGTTAAATAAACTCAAAGTTAAAAATAGGAAAATTGAATACAAGTGAAAATTCGAAATACCTAAGTGATTCCAGCGACCAAGAAGTTTATTTGACACCAACAGAATTTAGTGAAACTGAAAATGCGCAAAGCCTAGTAATTTCCTCGCTAAGGTGGGATGAAAAATTACGTGTTGCACTCGAGTGCAAAGATTTTTCACCTTGTGCTCTTTTGATTCCCTTGCTACGCTCAGGATTCTAATTTAATTGAAATTATAGAATCCTTCGCTTGCTCGGTCATCACTTTGCACTCTTGTACAACAAATAACTATTTCTATGAGGACCAACCCTGAGCAAAAACATTATTACGCTTTTTCACATTACGTGAACTTAGATAAGATCAAAAGTACGAAACAGATTTTTAAAGTGAAAACTTCTTTTGGCGCACCACACGCAGATTTTTCGTGGGCTGTGAATTAAGCTCAAGCGTTACGCTCGTAAATGAAAGAAATCTTCGGGTAGATCGCTATGGTTAGAAATACGGCCATCTATTTGAGATGGCTATTAAAAGACTTACCTATGCTTTGAAAGAACTTATGAAGACCAGGCTTTGAAGATTTATTCCAGACTAGCAGCGCCCTCCGGTTTCACCCGCGTAGTTTCCAAAGTGAGCTATCAAATTCTGAGTTCTAAGTTTTAACTTCTGTCCGCAGTCCCTATGTCTGCCAATTTTTTTTATACGGACTGATTCTAACTCTAACTGCCACATACCGGATGACTAAGTTTTTAACCGACTTCCAAAAAGGAGGAGGTTATCAATTCGACCACCATGTTTTTTTAAGTATATTACGTAGGTACCTGATTTTTCGCGACCGCCTGAACCGATTTCTAATTTTATAGATATGAGTGTGGTGATTTTTGAAATATTAACAAAAAACTACAATTTGCGTACAATTTTGTCTGGATGACATTGTTGTAGATTTCACAAAAGTTATGAAACTCGATTCTATCAACTGTTGTTTTGCACTAAAAAGGGTAAAATAAACTCTTTTTACACAAAAATTCAACCGACTTCATAACTACAAATAGATACTCAAAAGCAAAAAATAAGTTAATATCATTATTATAAGCGATATTCATTCATCTATTTGAAGTCGGTGCCAGCCAAGTCTTACAAGTACCTAGTAGATAGATACTACTTATCTATGCCTACTTCCTACTTACTACGTAGTACGTACGTAGTATCTATCTACGAGCTTTCTGACTTGACTGGCACCGCCTTCAAGTAGATGAGTGAGTAGCGCTTATACAGTAATTATATTAACTTATTTTTAGCTTTTGAGTGCCTATTTGTGGTTTTGAAGTCGGTTTAATTTTTTGTATTAAAGATTTTATTGTTATAGTGCAAAACATATTTAAATTTAAAAACGTAGTTTTGTCAATACACAGATGTACCCTCTCAAACTTCAGGGCGCACGGAATCGTCATCGTTGGGAAGAGTGAGCTCACTCTTTCCGTTCTAGTCGGTTGCAGGAAGTGGTGGACGCCGGACGTTTTTACCTATCACTATTCGTTGTCAACTACCAAAATAAGTAGAACAACAGCATATCTCGGAGTCAAGTAGATTGGTTGTTTGGAAACCACATACGAAACACGCAGAGCCCTGTTTATTACCAATTTCAAGGTGCTCAGGGCACATCCATTGGTTTATATGAGCGAGTCCAATTTTTTAAAATGATTTTTGTTAGATTACGTGAGAAAATCCGTGTCTAGAGGATCAAGTTGGAGTTTCCAATCGATAAAAAAATTGAGCACCTGAAGTTAAATAGAAAAATATATAGTAGGTACTTTTTTTAACTTTTGTAGGCTTACACTGGACCGCCATCTCGCCTGATGTCAAGCGACGATGTGTTCTACGATGGAGCGTATTTGCCTAGAAGAAACAGATTCACTCTCGATTTGAATACACAAAGACTGAACAATCGGGGAAAACCCACTCAGGCAACGTATTGCACAGCCTAGACGTTTTAATTTGTTGACTGGCCTCGTGGTTTAGTTGGTAGTAGCCTGCGAAGCCGAGGGTCGTGGGTTCGATCCCCACCCAGTGCAAATATTTGTGTGATGAATTCAAATGTTTACACTGTGTCTGGGTGTTTCTATGTATAATAAGTATGTATTTAAAACTATATAAGTATTATATCAGCTATCTGGCCGCCATCACACAAGCTTTGCTTAGTTTGGGGTCAGATGGTGTTGTGTGTGAATTGTCCACCAATATTTATTTATTTATAGATTAAGGTTCATTGTCACCCTGTTCTGTTTTCTTTATATAATTATAATTCAGAGTGACGGGACGAACAAGACATGCCCCTGATGGTGAGTGACACGCAATGGGTAGGTCTATATTATACCTACCAATATTAAAAAATAAAAAATCACAAACATAGAGTGAAATCTCTTCGTTCGTGTCTTCGGAATATCAACCATGAAACGATGTCGCTTTTTCGAGGTTCGAACATTCCGATAGAAAAAGGGCAAGCTGGTTTTACATCATTTTTACTTACCATGGTGTTGTAAATTTTTTAATAGCCCAGTACTTTAAACAAATGAGTCCAAAATCGAGTACTACAATGTGCTCGTCACTCTATGATCTGATAAGGGTTTTCTTTTTCCTCGGTAATTAAGCAAAAAGCTGAACCTTCTCTTCAAATTGGAATAAAATAATGTGTGTAAGTAGTAATTACTCGTATTTGTGCGGTAGAGGTGTATTAAAGTACTACCTATTGGGTTCTGCGATAGGGTTCCTTTTCGCAAAAAAACAGAGTCACTTCACTGACGTCTGATAGCAGAGTCTCGCGATTTCAACCCAGTTAACGTAAACGCGATCACATAGGTAGAACACCTCGCACTCGGCACTCTGTTCTCGCTGAGCTAGCAAGGGCCGTGTGAGGCAGACCGAAAAAAATAATTTCCTACGCTCGACTAGCCACCGAGACTTTTCCAGGCGGCCGTCCCGTGCATCTGGCGGGACCTATTATTAGGGGACGGCTCTTAATGCTTCCTTAGGTATTTTTATATGGCAGCCGTCTTAGTTTTTACGATTCTGATTTTTATTGAATCCCCCTCGAACGGCGCTAGTGGCCGTGATATGCTTGCAGACGAAGGTGAATTACGACACACTTTGCTCGAGATTTATTTTATTGCACTGTGTTGGACACACATTTCTTTACGTTTTATGTTACCTTCCCAGGTAAGTAGTTACCTAGGCATTTACTTCGAAATGTAGCGACTTTTACACGCTTACTTGCGTTTATCGGTAATCTGGAAGTAATACGGTGATAGCATAAACAGCCCACTGAATGTTCCCACTGCTGGGACTCGGGGTCTTCTTTCGCAAGAGATTCAAGGCCATAATCCATCACGCTGGCCCAGTGCGGGTTGGTGGATGACACATGACCTCGAAAGTATCTGACACATGTCGGTTTCCTCACGATGGTTTCCTTGACATTTTTAACCGTGTGGTATTTGAACTCGGGCGCTCCGGATCGCCGTTCTCCCGGCTACGTACCGTAGACCAGCCGTAACTTATATACGAGTAATAAAGTGATACATCATCAACAACATCAACAGCCCACTAAACGTTTCCACTGCTGGGACTCGGGGCCTTCTCTCGCAAAGAGAGAGTTGAGGCCATAATGCACCACGCTGGCCCAGTGCGGGTTGGCGGATGACACATGACTTCGAAAGATTCTAGGTACATATCGGTTTCCTCACGATGTTTTCCTTCACCGTTTTAAGTTAGCGGCATTACGCACATGACTTCCGAAAAGACAGTGGTGCGTGTGGGGTTTGAACCCGGGGTCTCCGGATCGGCAGTCGCCGTTCTCCCGACTAGACCAGCCGTAACTTATAAGGTGATACGCCTCTCGCAATTCTGAAACGTGTTTCCATACTCACGATCAATTGAATATACATATCAGTACAATCAAATCCACGAAATATTTTATAATTACAACATCATACCTAAGTAGTTTTCGCAATTAATTTTAGAAAAATCAGAAAAAAAAGTAAAGCATGCCTAATATGAATCGGAAAACCTTTTATTTACTAATACTTCATATCTGTATGAGTAATTACATGACCGAAAGACCTGATGCTTTCTTGGCTAATTCTTTAACATCTGGCATGAAAGAACACTCCACTCGAGGGCGGAGTTACCAATAAATGCAACAAATCGCTGCCGCTCACGATCCATTTGATGTGACACAAATTTATCCGTACCGCGGTGCTCTTTATTTACACCGACACGACAATGTTCAGTTTGTCCTGACAAATTCATAAATTACCGACATCCTCGCCGCATCGGGCTCACGTTCCGTTGTTCTTATTTTCGTCGCGGTTTTCTCGTTCGTGTCGACTGTACGCTTTGATGATACGGAACGTTCGTTAACTTCGGCCGATGAGCCATTTCATTTAATGGATGAATTATTATTCTGAAACAGAAAGTAAACCAAAAAGTTTAACAAATTATCTTCATTGTTATTCCGAGCGAATCAAAGCTCCTTGGTTTGGTTTGGACAAGTGCCGCTTTCAGTTTTGATTTACCAAACTGTTTCACAGTTTTAACGAATTTCGATTACTTAATCTAAACATAAGTATG
The DNA here is from genome assembly GCA_963693475.1 of Ectropis crepuscularia. NCBI lineage: Eukaryota > Metazoa > Arthropoda > Insecta > Lepidoptera > Geometridae > Ectropis > Ectropis crepuscularia. The sequence goes on along the minus strand of OY856339.1, from coordinate 17,453,119 downwards.
ATTAAGTCAGTGAGGCTAAATCATATTGTTTATCGATTTTATGTTTGTAATTTAACAAGTGGCCTTAGGTACCATAGTTTTGTTATAAATTTCCGTGCATTTATTTACGACAATAAAAACACTAATTAAAATTATTGCGACACAAAGGTTACTAAATATTGTAAGTATGCGTTCTTTGACTCTCGCATAATGTGATTTACACAGTCATGTCATGTAGGTAATAACATTTTGTTGTTACAACGATGTTGCCGTATGCTGTAAAGTTATGTTGGGACGCGTTTACTTCCTAAATAAAAGCGTGACAAAAAGAGTGATAAATAAATAAATAAAGTCATGCTTAAATAAACAGAAATACAGCGATCGACCACTGCCGTCTGCAGTTCTGCGTTCGAGTGGTGACTCACTGCCCTCACGGGCTTCCCGCCGCCCAAACGACAACATCCCTACCTACCTAAACGTAGAGCGTTAGGAAATAAGTGTTGCTGAAAGCACGATTGTACATGATATTACATTTTTATTTTCAGATACATTTAATGTTATGCCATAATCAAGGTATGTAATCGACATTTTACACAGACTGGGTGAATGACTTATACATGAGGTGCTTTTCAAGAAGGTGGTGAGCAAAAAGCAAACTAGTAAAGTAAGCATTTCTCTGTCGCGTTAGGCGAGATAAAGCACGTCAGCTCTCAGCTCACGTAGTAGCACTTCTGTGTAGCGTTGTATCTCGCCTAGGTATTTTCAGCAAAACAAGCGCTTTAAATAAATTTTTGATAAAGTATTGACTCGCGTATGATTTATGGTCGGTCCAGACAGATTTCAGTGACAGGACGCGGTCGCCGGCGCACCCTCTTTTTAACTGACTTCAAAAGTTTATTTTTCTTTTTTATTCTCATTTCGGGTGTGTGTGTTTTTTTATATGTAAGTTACGCGATATTTTGATGGTTATTTTTTATTTCGTAGATTTTAGGTTAAAGATGGTCCCATATTTAAATTTTATTGAAATCGCTATGGCCGTTTTTGAAATATAAACAAAAAACTTACATTCGTGTACTTTCATGCATTTAGACGACGTAGTGATAGATTCTTATGAAATTTGCTATGTATACATATATATTTACAGTGTATGAATTGAATTCTAAATTGAAGTCGGTTTTAGGTTTTTTCGGAGATTATAAATTATCGAAAATGACCAATGAATGCGGCTGAAAGGCTGAAACTTAAGTCGAACTGAGGCGGAGCTATATCGTAACATACCTACATACAAAAAAACATAAAACCGAATTGAGAACCTCCTCATTTTTTGAAGTCGGTTAAAATTACATCTGCACTTGTAAAAATACTCAAAGGTGCAGGCGGGATTCACTCGGGAATCGAGACGGGACGTCACGATTATAAAATCGAATGAAATGAAAGAATCGAAATAGAAGTAAAATAAATTGAGTTCTCACATCAAACAAACGACTAAGTTATTATGTTACCGAATGATGTATCTTTCTAATTTATTGCGGTTTCAACAGCTCTTTATGATGTCCATCTCAACTGTAGAGTTAAGCCGGCAAGATTTATTGGTGCTTCATTAGACAAAACACCCATGTTTTAACGCTACACCTGCTTTCAATTTTCAAAGCTTTCTAAACAAGTATCGATACAGTACAATGTGTACGTACTATTTATTAGCTACATGTGTAGTAAGTAGAAGAAGAGTAGGTATCATTAAAATTTAATGAACATTATATCTATATTTTATGTACCTACTGTTTCACTGACTTAAAATACGGATACGTACTACAAAACTTGTTTTAAGCTCAGTTTTTAGTATTTTTGAGTTCATTTGATATCGAACTCAAAATCACGAACGTTCCAACATTTATAAACCGATTTAACTGAACTCAAAAATTTGGTGAGTTTTGGCTTTCACAGCGGTGGTAGCCTAGTGGTGAGAATGTCCAATTTCACAATAATAAGGTCATAGGATCGAATCCCACCGTAAAACATACTGGATGTTTAAGTTCGCCCACGTTCTTGCTCTACATCACACGACAGTAGGTACGAAAATAGTTTCCTTTTCATACGAATTAATACTAATAAAAGTCTCAGTAGATCCTTTCAGAGGCGACTTAGACAAATCGCTCTTGTATTGAACAATTTGTCGAGTAATCCTTGCATTTGTTTCAATTAGGTATTACCGGTTTCCCACTTGGTACCCATTTACCCACATTTAAATCTGAAATGGGATTCGTGTTCAGCTTACAAATCGCTTTCATATAAGTAATTGGACCAATACCCACGTACAACTTGCGTTTTAAGGCAAAAAGGCCGTGCGTACGGAGCATCGCTCATATTAATATTCTATTGTTATACCCGAACGTGAGATTACTACTGAAACGGCTTACAATGATGATAAATAAGAAGATAAGCGTTTATTGGAAGTTATTTGGTTAATAGGTGTAGTCTAATTTGATTAATGATCGTCGTTAAGTGAATCGTTGCTAGGAGTGTGTCAAATGGTTGATAATTAGAATATCATTGTCTCGTGTGTAATGAAGCCTGATCGCCGTCGCCGGGGCTGTGGGCCCTTGCTGTGCTTGATTGTAACAAATTGATATTTCTTTCGGCAATAAGCAGACCGAATTGCCGGGTTGACTTGTGCACGACCAATGAACTGTGATGTGGGTTCGGAAATGATTTGTCAATTTCTTTGGCTGAATAGCCGATCTAATAGGTTGTTTAATTTAGAATTGCGTTATAGGTGGCTAGTTCTCATTTTTACAATTCTCATCGTCACCCTTCATGGAAAATTTAATTACTATTCATTTGAATTGGTTTTCTAAACATACATAAAGCATTAAATATGAAAAGTAATATTTAAAAAATATCCCTTTTTTTAATTCTGGCGAAGTTTAGGTGTTATTTTTTAAATTAAATATCTACGATACATACCGATGATCAACCGAATAGCGAATAGAATTTGTGATTGGTTGGCTTCACTGGGTTCAATAATCAGCTGTTTGTGACGAAAATCTAAAGTAGGTACTCAACCAAAATCGTTTTAATAGTACATTTTGTGTTTTAACTTCAAAATAATTATAATAAGATTTTTTGTATAGCAATGTGTGTAAAGTTATTACGATGACACTAGTATTAAATGTAACATACAAATATACTGGAATTTAGTGAATCAATAATCAAATGTTTAACTGCGGCGGGAAGTGTGACGCGATGAGAATGTGAAAAATGACCCCGATTTTGACCGTTCGTGTTAATTTTTAGTAAAAATAAATAATAACTTCTATTGAAACAATCTTAACATATCTTGTAGAATATTAAATGTTTTATTCACCAATTATCAACATTTGTTTCTAACCTATTATACCGTTTACAAAATATGACTGTGTGACCATAAAATTTGAGCAGCGATGAGAAATAGCCAGGTTTAATTATTTATCATAGTTACATTTAATGTCATGGTACTAGGAAGGTACTACCATAAAGTTTTATTTATTTTGCTCGCCGCTTCGCATCCCAAAACTCAAGGTTTAGTATTTTTGATAGTGTTATGACTCTTTGTGAAAGTTACGAACCTTGCCAGTAATTTAATCTTCAAGCAGTAATGTGCGGAAACTGTTGTGTTCCGGTTTGAAGGGTAATGGTTCCAGAGATTTTTGTTCCACAAAAAGTGCTCAACGCGCCTAAAGAAATTTTCACTTCAAAAATAACGTGTAAACTGTAAATTCGCGTAGAATTTAGTTAATTCAAAATATCATTAACATTTTAAGATATAATAAAATATTAAATCTTTTCGTGCATTTTACCTGCAGATTTCAATTCGAGTCTATTACCAAAAATATGTAAACAACCAAAAACATCCAAACTTTAACTTTTCTAATATTATAAAATAGTACCTGGGTGACCGAGCTTTGCTCAGTTTAAACACTAAATATACTTGGATACCTACAGATAAAAGGCTCCAAGCTATAGATTTTCTAAAAAAAAAAGGAACCTGAATAAAAAAGAGAAGCCGTCTGGATTCGAACCCAGAACTTCCAATTCGTGACCGACCGACTTCCCTTCTGAACTATTACGCAACGCGGCGAAATTTACCTTCGCATTCTAATGTTAAATGTGACAGTTTTTAATTGTCTAAAAACGCGCAATAAATTACATTTTTAAGAAATAAAACCTAGATCGATTTATCGTCCCCGAAACCCCCTGCATACTTAATTTCATGAAAATCGTTCCAGCCGTTTCCGAGATTCAGATTCTATACATAATATACATATATGACTGGCCTCGTGGCTTAGTGGGTAGTAGCTCTGCCTGCGAAGCCGAGGGTCGTGGGTTCGATCCCCACATGTCTGTGTGTTTATATGTATAATAAGTATGTATTTAAAACTATATAAGTATTATATCAGCTATCTGGCCGCCATCATACAAGCATTGCTTAGTTTGGGGTCAGATGGTGTTGTGTGTGAATTGTCCACCAATATTTATTTATATACAAGAATTGCTCGTTTAAAGGTATAAGATTATTTAAATAATTATAGTCGGATTAGACAAAATTAACCTCTATAGGAATATGCAATGTTCGTGTAGGTATCATACTAAAACAGAAATCGTATAACTTTTTTGGCAACGTCAAAGTTAGACCACCTTGCATAACTTTGTGGGGGAATAATGTGGGGATAAATCATAGAGGATTCATAAAATCTCCGCCGACTCGGGCCCGTTCAACGCAAACATTTGCACGACAGTTTACATTCCACCAGTGTAAAAGTTTCCCCTGTTTTCGGCGGTGCAGTGATATCATAACACACGGAACAGAAAATATAGGGATGTGGCGCTTATAAAGGTATTAATTGTAGCCCAAGCAGGCTACAAATATCACTGAAATATGTATTTATTGACGTGAAAACTTCTTTTGGCGCACCTCAGATAGACTTTTCGTGGACTGTGAATTGAATTCTAGCGTCACGCTCGGGAATGATAAGAAATCTTCGGGTAAACTCGGGACCATGGTCATGTTCATGACCACGCCCTCCGGTTTCATCCTTGTAGTTTCCAAAGTAAGCGATCAAATTCCGAGTTTTAATAGTTTTCACGTCTATCGGCAGTCCGTATGACTGCAATTTTTTAATTACTATTCTCGCCCCGCGGCTTTACTCGCGTCGTTCTCATTCCCGTTATTTTCCCGCGATGACTACTCGCCTATGTGGTATTCCACGCTATAATCTGTCTGTGTTCCAAATTTCAACCCAACTCGTTGAGGCGTTCCGTCGTGATTGAGCAACAAACATCCGAAACTTGAAATTATAACTTCTTTCGCCGCGTTATGCACTTTTTTGTAGGGGGTTGAAATCTTATGGGTTCGCGTCACCAATACGCTAATATGGCGGCATAGGCATATAATAAACTAGCGGCCCGCTCCAGCTTCGCTCGGATAATAACCTAGATACCAACTGCAGCGCCATCTGCTGGGCTGATTTGTGAATCTAAACCATGGAGGGCCCTATCCAAACGCATACAGAAAAATTCATTCCAATCGGTTCAGCCGTTTAGGAGAAGTTCACTAACAACGAAAAGTGGCATTGATTTTTAAATATATTGATATATAAATTATCATCATGTTATTATAATCTTGCAAGGTACAATTTATTTTAAAACGTTTGTTTTTGGCAACTTCCATTCGCGTACTTCGGGCCTCGTAGAGTTTAGGTCCATTTCCCTTTGTGTTTTGTTCCGTGGATATACTGGCAGGAGGTTGCGGCGGTTGGCGCGAGCCGGACACGCACGCTCGACAATCATACGGCATTTAATCATCATTAAAGCGACATCAGCGCCGCCGCCGCCGCCGCCGCCACCAGTGCCGGTGTAACGTCGCGTCAGCTGGATCCCACCCCAGGTTTTTGTCGCCGCGGAAACGGTTTTAGACGAATTTTTAATTCGACGATGCCCGAATCAATTTCGAGTTCCCCGTCAACTTTCGCTAACAAATTACGAACACAAAACCAGTTTTTAACAATATTACAGTTTAAATAACGTTAATACAGATGTTTAAATATCCGATTCGACCCTTAATTCAAAAATTACATTGAAACATGACGGCCTATTTTATCTACATTTACCGCACAAAGAATTGTACAAAAAGTTGGGTGGTCCTTTGTGCGAAGGACCAGTTATGACAAAGCGAATCCCTTTGCCCCTGCGACTCTTTGTCTCCTAGATCGAGATAGGAGCATAAAATTTGATACGGGAATTATTTTATTAGATCAAACGCGCACGTGCGCGGCGTGACGAATGCGATAATGTCGCCGGCACCGGTCGGCTCGGAACAATTACATTCCACATGAATTACCCATTATGCTTACTGCAACTGTGCTACGGAACTTTGTGCCCGTAGTACCGTGACGATGTCCGGTGGCTACGGCTCTACGCTTCATGGGTCTACGTTGCGCTTCACGCGTAATACTGCACTCACAGAATCGTCACAAAATCTAGGAAACAATCATCTATATCTTAAACGTCGAACTTACTGCTGATCTAATATAAAGTAAATAATTTAATGTTCTCTCTAAAAACAAAAAGCAACTTCAATATAAACTAATATAAGACAACTCGACTAAATTTCATAATGTTTTTGAATCAACTAAACACACTGTTCAAATGAAACAGCGAGGTAGAAGAATAGGACGAATACGTCATCAAGGTAAACCAATTTTAGGGTTTTGTTCGTATTTGAAAAACCGCTTTATCGATTTCTAAAATATTAATATGAACACCCACCTCTGAAGTATGGTCTACCAAACAAAAAAGGAATATCACAATCGATTTACAATGTTACGAATTACAATTATCACGTAACATACATACAACCGAATTGAAAACCGTCTCCTTTTTCGAAGTTGATTAATAAGCCCACTAGTTACCTAACAAAATCATTAAAAAGTCGTACCACTTTACCCTTCAAGTGTTTCTAGGCACTACGCAGAGTGAGTGACGTCGCGTGCACCATAATTTCAAACGAAGTAATCTTCATACTTATAAACAGTTATAACTTCATCAATTATACAAAAGGGAGGATTATATAATTCTCATTAAATGATGAATATTTAATGATTAATACATTACATAATAAATAAAATTGCTACTTAATAACATAAAAGGTTAACATGATAGCATGACCCTAAAGCTATTGTAATGCGGAGACGTCCTTTCATACGTACCTATCGCTGAGATTTGGTCGTCGACAAAGGTTTTTAGCAGACAAAAGGCAAAAAGCTTATCGGTCCCACTGTAAGAGCGTAATTTAATTTGAAAAAGCTCCTTTCACTTTTACTTTGCGAACAAAAATAGCTACAAGATAATGGTTTCTTGCCATTTCAGTTGTTGGAACTTATGCATGCCGAGTGCATTTAATTTCAGATAAAATTACTAACCGTAGTTCCGATGATAATACGAGTACTCTATGATATAAAGACATGAAATACTTAAGATATCATCTACGTAGATGTTCAACAGTTAAAATGTTGAAGTAAGTAGGTTTATATTGTACCTACTTGTGGAAATATTGTCCCTGTTTCACCGCCGTTTCCCAAACACTTACTGAAGATTACCGGAGCAAGCCAAATATTATCATCATCATCATCAGCCTACCCTACTCCCAAGTACACTATCTTAGTCCACTACTAGGCATAGGCTGCTCGGCTTTTCTTCTACAACACATCCGCGGCGTCCTATGCTGCTTTTGCCGATTCTCGGTCTCCAAAGTGAAAGTTATTTATTCAAAAATATACAATTTATAAATGAACTAGCAGAGCCCCGCAGTTTCACCCGCGTATTTAGTGATCCTGTATTTTTTTCAGTATAAAAATGGTCAATGTGTTATTCCAGACCCATGTACCCAACTACATCCAAATCCCTTCAGGAGTTTTTGCGTGAAAGAGTACGAAAGCAAATTTTAGTTTTTTGTTGATATTACAAAAACTGCCGCACCGATTTCAATAAAATATATTTATATTATAGGTACTATATGGGGTACCACTTCTGAAGTATTTACTACACAACAAATAAAGGGTCATTAATATCGATTTACAATAATTAGCGGACCTATCGCACAACAAATATTTAAAATAACGACCGAATTGAGAGAATTGAAGTCGGTTTAAACAAAATTAAGAGCATATACATTATACACTTTCAAAATGTATTATGTAATATTTTACTTTAGGATAGTTTTATCGTACAGATGAGTGTCAATTATTTTATTTTTATTGTAATTGACAACGTAAATAGGGTTCCATAAAACGTAAAACGGAACTCTTATAGATTTGTCATGTCTGCCTGTCTGTCCCGTATGTCACAGCCACTTTTTTTCCGAAACTATAAGAACTATAATGTTGAAACTTGGTAAGTAAATGTGTGTTCTGTAAACCGCATTAAGATTTTTACACAATAACTAGCGGCCCGTTCCGGCTTCGCTCGGACATAACCTAGACACTGTCTGCAGCGCCATCTGCAGCGGCTTATTTGTGAATTTAAACCATCTTCGAATGCACACACAAAAAAAACATTCAAATCGGTCCCGTCGTTTAGGAGTTCACTGTCAAATGATTAAATTACTAAAATGGCTATAAAAAACAGAGGTTGGTGATAAAAGGATAAAAATTTTGGGTTGTGTGTATTTTTTAACGCCACATTATAAAAAAATAAAAACAAAAAAATTTGACCAAAAATTAAAAAAAAAATGTTTGGGGTGAACAACCCCTAACACTTAGGGGTATGAAAAATAGCTAGTAGCCGATTCTCAGACCTACTGAATATGCATATAAAATTCGGTAAAAATCAGTAAAGCCGTTTCGGAGGAGTAAGGAAACAAACACTGTGACACGAGAATTTTATAAATACCATACCATAAACCAATAAATTTTGGGGGTGGTTTTTTTCATCAAACCCATACGTCTGGGGTGTCTATGGAAAGGTCTTCAAAAATGTTCAAATATGTTGTATGATGAACCATGCAAACTTCCACCAAAAATTGGTTTGAACTCGATCTAGTAAGTAGTTTTTTTAGTTCGTCAAACCCTATTATTAAAACATCGATCAAAATTACAACGAACTACAAGAACTTATCTATTATGTTAGGTACTTGCTGCGAAGGATTATAATTCATGAGCGAGTCCGACTTGCACTTGGCCGCATTTTTTTTACTAATTTATCCTATCACTTTCTAAGATGTCGCTGAAACTATAAAAGTTTGGTCAACAAGCTAGGTAAGAAACTTGGAAGACTTACCTACATATCGACCCTTTAAAATGCAGAAATTACCAAGCGACACTTTGACAACTTTAGTAGAGCAGTTTTAAGTTTCAAATGCGTATTCTGAAAAAAAAAAAAAATTGCCCATTAACGCAAAGAACACAAATTATCTTTCTATGAAAACTATTAATTTACTCAGTTCATTTCATAGCATAAAATATCCACCTCAGTCAGGTAATATAAAAAACATACTATGGTTAGTTATTTATTGTTCCAACATAGCAAAAATATATGCGCAACCGAGCGCTGTCGCGGAACTAATGCATCAATAATGAGTTATGGTTCCGAGCGCGCTCGTGACGCTGGCTATATTCGATTCAACAGATTTACTGACAAACTGTTGGACTCGAACGATTCATTTCTAAAGCTCTTTGTCTTTAAATACGCTATACGTTGAGAAATGTGCTGTGGGATTGAGTGCCGGTGCGTTGCTATGGAGATTCTTGTAGCTTTGTCCAAGCACAGACGCCACTGAGATTTTAGTGGATACTATCACACATACGTCATCTCTATCCCGATACGGTACCTGACGATGGACGATTGTAATATGCTTATATTATGTTACTTACACTACTTACTTACACTTAGATACTACTAGTAGCGCCCCGCGATGTTACCCGCGTAGTTCCCGTTGTTTTCCGGGATAAAAATGTAACAAACATCCATACATTGACATTTATAATATTAGTAGGATTAGTGTGCGGCGCTATACACAATCGCGTAATTTTATCTATTCCGCAAACTTCTTAGCAGTTCCAGATCATCTGCAGAATTCCTATTAATCCTACTAATATTATAAACGCAAAAGTTTGTAAGTATGAATTGACGGATGGGTTTGAATGAAATTTAGTACATGGATAGATATTGTCTGGATAAAAACATAAGCCATTTTTATCCCGGATAAATAACGGGATCGGGCAATAAGCGGGGGAAACAGCAGGGCGCTGCTAGTGCAGGATAAGCTACTGCTAATGAGCCCACCGCCGCCGAAAGGCAACGAGACTTCGCATTGCTAAGGGAGTGGAAGGGAAGGGAACGCTTCCTAGTTAAATTACTAAAAAAATATTTGAAATGGAACCTTGATGATTTTCTTTATGTGCCGTTTCTATTATAGTGCCTTCAAAATAAGGACTATTTCAATGCAAAACACATTACTACTTCATTGCGTCGCGCAGTCGGTTAAAAAACAGCTAATTACAAAAAAGTCAAATAACATTGTATTGATAGGGGCAGATGCAGAGCAGAAGCGTGACAAATCGTTTCGGTACGTAGTCCCGGTACATTGTCGCAGCTTTGATTCGCACGATGCGCCCCTCGCCACACAATGCCGGCAACGGAGGCACGTGTCCTTGGCAGGCACAACGAAACGTCAATGAAATTTAATATTCCTGTTCGGTGTACGGTAACCTAGTTATCGGGACCTAAACTCTAATAATACATAAAGGTCGCTCCAAATTATCCGACTTTTAAGTTAAAATGTCGCCGTCACTAGCGCTGAACATAATTTTTGGAGACGATCCTATTGATTATTATTTAATTACATCACAGAATGCACGCATTTTGATGTGGATGAAATAAAGATAATTAAGTAAAGAATTTACAGAAACCCTTCCGCCTAAAGAGACATTTAGGTTATGTCGGACTCTACACCACGTACAAACGTGGAGGGGCTCACGTATGACAGGAATGTGGGAACTATCTAGCATCCGGTTCCAAATGCTGCCGCCGTTTACAGGCTCACCTCAAGGGCAAAACCCCGTCACCGGCACACCTAAGCACTCAAGGCACATGGAACTATGTCGGGGACCAACCAGCATATGGGTGACACCCTTACCACAGATCAGAAAATAGTTACTTCGTAACCCTTACGTCTGGACACCCCGCGACAGGTCAGATGGTCGGCCTCGTTGCTTGCAGCCTGCCTATACATACATTTGTTGATTTTTATAAACTGCTAAACTGATTTCGATAAAATTTTAACGAAATCATCTATAAAATATATTTTGAAAAAAAAATGTTTCAAAGAGACCTTTCTCTTTGAAATATTTTTTTTTTCAAATCTTCGAGTAATCGGCGAACATGTTTAAAAATATACTTACCGAAGAATGAAGAACATTTTTTTTTAATTAAGTCAGCTAGTATCTTTTTGTGATTTTTAATAGGTAATTATTTTGTCGGTGATCAAAATACAAAAACCTGTCACTTTTTACAAAACTAAAAAACATACAAGTACTGAGTATAATCCTAATAAATTTAATGAAAAGAAAAGGCCTGTCAGTGTCATCGGAGCCGCGGGGGTAATTTTCCGGATATTTTATTTCATACTTAATCGGAACGTGTCTTCTTTACATCATCATCATCTTCATCGTCTTCTTTACAATACAATAAAAATATCACAACTCTGTCATAAAATGCTTGCTTTTATTTTAAAACTAGCTGAACCCGCCACTTCGTTCGCGTACGTTGATCTTGTGACCTTATTATTACACTAGCTGAACCCGCTACTTCGTTCGCATACGTTGATCTTGCGACCTTATTAGTACACTAGCTGAACCCGCTACTTCGTTCGCGTACGTTGATCTTGCGACCTTATTAGTATGGCCATTACACAAACCGAGTGAATTGAAATGAGCTGCCATCTGTAGTTAATGTGGAAAAACATTAGAAAGGTATTGTCATATGACCTGACGATATATGTCACCTGATGATAGATAACGGATGGCGGATTTTAGTGCGGTGTGTGTACCAGGGATGACCTTCGACTACGACTCCGATAAGTCGGAACTTCCGATTACTATTACACCTTCGGCTTCGAAATTTTTAAAACGGAGGTTACAATCGGAGGTAAGGTGTATTAATATTGCAGATAATCTCTTATAGTAAATGGAAATACAAAATCCCAACTTCCTAAATCAATTGCTCGTCAATGTTTATCGTGTCCACGTGTTTGGCAAAAAAATATTCCCAATAAAAATGTCTCTCCTGCCACCACTTCTGGTCCTGCCTATGTCTCCGACTTCGGTTCCGACTCCGAGAAATCAAATTTAAAAACTCCCACCGCGCCTTCAGTTCCGATAAAATGACCTCCGTTACATCCCTAGTGTTTACAATGCCACAGAATACTTAGAAGTTAGTATGCACCGACCTTTTATTATTACCGTTATTATATAATTTCTATGTAACTTTCGAACTATTCGAATATAATATATTGGTCTACTTTATAAACGAAATAAGAAAGTTTTTTCAAAAACTAGTCGTTTAGGGTTATAATCGCCAAAATTTGAAAAGTAAACTATTTTTTCGCGGTTTTTTCGGTTTTTGACAAAGTTGCGTTCGCCGCTCGCGGTCACATACTTGTATTAATCATTAGGCTAACCTCATAAACAAGTCTGCAAACAATCTAACGGATTTAACGCATGCTGTAATGTATAAAGTTACTTGACTATAAATAAAAAACAACAAAAATCCTTGCTTCATGTGCTCTACCAGAGTAATTGATAAGAAACAAATGTATGTAGGGTAGTAGTTTAGTAGGTGTTTCATTATTGACAACAAACGTCCCGATATAACATGTGTTGCAGTACCTAATTATCTTTTAACCGACTTCAAACAGGGAGGATGTTCTAAGTTGCGTAGTATGTTTTTTTGTATGCATGTGTTAGGCCAATAGTGAATCGATTTTTAAGAGCTTTATGTAGAATTTACTTTGGAGGTTACATTTTAATTTTATCGTAATCAGTGTGGTGGTTTTTACAAAATAACGTATTCATTCGTAGATTTCACAAAGAATATGGAATTTTAAATTGTATTCCTACTTTATTTTTAAGAAACTTTATTATTATTTAAAAAATTTAATGAAAACCGTAGGTCCTGAATTTGGTCGCAGACTGTTTACGACCGTTGTCGTGAATTTGTACCGTGCCTTAGCAATAGGTAAAGCTCGGCGTAAGTGAAGTGCGCTGACGGAAGCGGCCGTAGCGCGGGCCGCGGGCGGGGCAGTCCGGAGCGCCCGCCCGCCGCCGCCGCACGTAAGCGAGCGCCCACCAACTTGCTACGCACTCGCTACGACACCCACCTGCACCGCTACAAATATACTCGTCTACGACTATATTTCTAGCATTTATAGCTACGCATTGTAATTGCACTTTTTGACTTACAAAATATGTATACCACACTCTTAAAACAAATGTCCTAGCAGATGCTACGTATTGTATTATTGCACTTTTTGAGACTTTCAAATATGTATGACACACTTTTAAAACAAATCTCCCAGTTGAAGCGTCTATGTATAAATATACGCGTCTACGAGTAGCGATGCATTGTGGTATTGCACTTTTTGAGACTTTCAAATATATAAGACTATAAGGTACTTATAAAACAAATATCCCAGTAGAAGTGTCTACGTATAAATATACGCGTCTATGCATAGCGACGCATTGTGGTATTTCACTTTTTGAGACTTTAAAATATGTTTGTATGTAGAACAAACTTTTAAAACAAATATGCCAGTAGACGCTACGCATTGTACCTATTATTGCACTTTTCGAGACATTCAAATACATATGTTTCACTGTGACCTTGTTATAAATTGGTAAAAATTGGCAAGATAAAGCAACACAAACTGAACAATAAAGTAAATACCACGATACGTGTTTTTGTTCAAATAAATTTGAACACATCAAACTATTACAATTTTTTTTTCTGTTTTTTGCATCAACTTAGGCAAGTAAATTTTGCGTTTGCGAAACTAACCTGCTTTGCGGTATCTTAGCAGGAACTCGGGGCCTACTCTCACAAGTAAAAATCATAATATAATCCACTATGTCACGCCAACTTCTAATGATGTCTTTCTTGGAACATAAAGCTTAACTCACGATGTTTACCTTCACAGTTAAATCCAGTCACGATGACAAACTTGTACACCTACACTTGGAAAAATACTCAAAGGCTATTGGTGGTAAATACTCAAAGGTTATAGGTGGGATTTGAACCTACGAGTAGGTACCTACACCAATATGTAAATCTTTCGGTTACATCCGAAAAGGAGCTAAATGACTTGGACTTTTAATATAAATGTGATAAAATTATTAACATAATTTTATCGTTAAAATGTGAAATTCCGCGGCGATTCGTATTCAGTTCTGACAATACACAAAAACATAATTAAATGGGTAGCACTTTTCTATTTTGTTACGGCGTCATGTAGAATAGATAAGATGCGTGTTTAAAATTGCACATTAAATTAAATTCGCTGCAAAGCTTCATAAAACATAAAATACCGTTTTTATATAGGCAAAACGAAGCTGATTTAGTATTGCTTTGTTGCAGTGATCACAATAAGTGAGACAAATAATCTCAATGAAAAAATGTGCTGGCTGTAGCCAAAAGGATAACAAGATCTCATCGAGCGATAGGATGAGCTTGTTCGTCGACTTGCGCCAAATCAAGTCTTCCGTAACAAACCTCTCTGAAATGGTGGACAAGTTGTCCGGTTCAAAAAAAGAGCAAACTCCACCGGAACCGCCAAAGATGGAATCATATCTGTACACGAGCTCCAAGTACAAGCCGACGTCGCTCGGGTTCGGGGTTCGATTCCCGAGCCAAGAGGACATCTACCGCGACATGCCCTCGTCGCGGCTCCGCAGTCACATGTCGCTCCCTAATTTGGGTAAAACGGACGGAGGGCTCGATAAACCCTCCGTGTCACGATACGACAGCACGCCAAAAATTGTCGAAATCGACGACGAAAGAAACGACAGCCGCAGACCTACGATACAGATGTCCACGGAGAACCTCAGCGAGTGGATCATCGCGTCGATAAACAAACGGCCGCACTACGACGACACGGGCGACACGCATCCCATGGACTTCATAGAGAGTGTGAAGTATTACATCACCGAGCTCAACATGGCGGAGGAGAAACAGCTGCCCTTCATAATATCGTGCTTGGAGGGAGTGCCGCTCATGTGGGCGCGCTGCTTCCGCACCGAGTTCAAGAACGTCGAGGGGTTTTACAAAGCATTCGAGCAGGAGTTCTGGGGTCCGGACCGGCAGAAATCCGTGCTGTACGACCTGAAACTCGGCAAGTACGACGAGCCCGGCTCGCGTATGAGCATGTCCGAGTACTTTCTTCATAAAGTCTCCAATTACCGCCACTTGAACCCACCACCTTCCGACTTGGAAATCGTATATTCCCTAGCGGCACACTTCCCGACTGCCGTAGAACTGGAGCTACGACTCACCCCGAAGCCCACCCTACGCGAAGCTTACCGCTTGCTACGCCGTAGAGACGGCGAGGCTACGGACTTCCTTCCGAACTACTTGTATGAAATGTGCGAGGCGTTCCAACGAGGTCAGCGACCGGACTCCGCGAGGCGGCCGGACCCGCCGCAAACTAGTTTCTCGGACGGCGGAACTAAAGGGACCAAATAAAGTTAAATGTATTAAATTTATTTAGTTACTGATTTCGTTGATATATTAAAAAACAACAAAATTCACTAGACTATCTGTAAAGAGTAAACGAAAAACTTTTAAATTTGTTGTATCGTGGCGTGATGAGATTTTGTCTCGTCTTCCAGTTTTTTTTTTGTTAAAATGCCGACTCACATACGTAAATATCAATGTAATTTTTAGTAAAATAATTACCTGTTAGCTGTATATGTATCATTTGTTTAATTAAATTGTATCATAATGTAGTGATTCTTTTAATTGTTCTAAATATCCACTCATATTTACATGCATGATTAAATTTTCGTACCTACTACATTATCATATTTATATTTCAAAAGCGAAAGTTTATGCGTGTCTGTACCAGGGTAATGAAAACCTTCTACACGCGCAGATTCATGCTTGTGGATTATGAGTATGTCAGTAACTATTTCTCTATTTAAGAGTGCGCCTAATGCCAGGGAAAAATCACTTTTCACCCGCGCGACGTGTTTCTTAATGCGATATCCATAAAGTGGAGAATAGCATGACACAGTTTGGAGGAAAAATCAATATTTTATTTAGTTACTCAATAATTAAACATAAATTTAAAAAAGTGTTCGATTATTTTACTAGAACGTACAATTAGGAATTTTATTACCAAAAAATAATGTGGGGTCATCGCTGATAATTTCGAGTACTCGAATTAAAACGGGTTTTTTCGGTGTCATATTTATTTTTTCATTGTAAAAAAACTCTGATCTATTTTTAAAATTCTATTCGGTTATCGTGCTTCTTCTTGATTGCACCCACTCGTCAATATTTTTTTTTGTCATAGTTTTTAGTTTCTTAACTTCAGTGAGCGGCGTCGAAAATGTCCTTTTTTCGTTTTCTGGCACTAGGCGCCCTCTTAAGGGTTCAAAGAATATGGATGAAATCCGGGATAAAACATCATAGTTAGATCCACATCTTAGATTGGTTTTCGTTGTCCCGGTATGTGTGTGTTGTCTTAGAGGAGCTACAAGTGTAACGTTACTGCACAGAACACATCATAACCTTTTTACTAGCTAATGATGAAAACAGGGCTATATGAACTCTTTTTATCCAAAAAATTAGACCGACTTCAAAACCACAAATCGGCACTCAAAAGCGAAAAATAAATTGATGTAATTATTATAAGCGCTACTCACTCATCAATATGAAGTCGGTGCCAGTGTAGTCAAAAAGCTAATAGCTAATATTATGCACATATGTACCTACGTAGTAAGTAGGCATTGGTAAGTGGTAGCTATCTAGGAATACTACGTTAAACTTGGTTGGCACCGACTTCAAATACATGAGCATTATGTAGTAATTTACATTCTCTTTGTAGATCGAGTGAGTAGCGTAATTATATCAATTTATTTTTCGGTTTTGAGTGCCTATTTGTGGTTTTCAAGTCGGTTGATTTTTTTGTATAAAAAAAGAGTTTATTTCAACTTTTTAAGCGACTTCCAAAAAGGAAGAAGATTTCAGTTCGACCACCATGTTTTTTTTTTATTTATGCTACCTGATTTCTCAAGAACGCCCGAACTGATTTAAAAAAATATTTTTGCGTTATTAGAAAACAATAAATCATGCGTTCATCACTACAATCCATCCATTCTTACAAACTTTCACGTTTATGATATTAGTATCAGGATAGAGATCAATGGCATAGGAGTGAGGAGGCCTATACCCAAGTTACAGGCTTAGAGATATAATATCTTAGATCTCTGGGTGACGAGCGCAGTGCAGTGCTAAGTAATGATCTGGACTCTTCGTGTTCCAATAGCTGCGTGTCATTGTGCTGTTATATGGCAGGCATGTTGCTTACTATCAGGCACATGTCCTGCTCGTCTTGGTACTCTATACTACAAAAAAAATTGGCAGTCATAGGAACTGCTGATAGAAGTGAAAACTTATAACTCAGAATTTGATAGCTTTACCTTGGAAACTACACGGGTGTAAGCGGAGGGCGTGGCCTCGCCATCATGGCATGGCCATCTAGAAATGCGTCAGCATTTCCCATTAGCTCACGCATTTCTAGATGGCCATGCCATGATGGCGAGGCCACGCCCTTTCAGCATTTCCCATTGGCTGACGCATTTCTAGATGCCCAATCGCCAAGGTCCCGAGTTTACCTGAAGATTTCTTATCATACTGAGCGTGACGGTAGAATACAATTTACACCCCAGGAAAAATTTGTCTAGGCGCGGCTAAAGAAGTTTTCACTTCAAAAAACCCAGCAGTGGGTCGACACAGGCTGAAAATGATGAAGTAGCTCCACAAACGCTGAATGTAAAATAGTGATGGGATTGTGTTCCCGCAGCGCACTGCACGAGAGCGAGGGTAACTGGACGGAGCGCGAGTGCTGGGCGGCGCGCGCGGGCGGCGCGCTGTGGGCGGCGCAGGCGCGCGCGTGCCGCCGCCAGCCCGCCGCCATGCCGCACGTGGCGGCCGCCGCGCGGCTGGCGCGCGCCGCCTGCCTCGCTGCGCACCGCGCTGAGCGGTGGAACTGCTCCTCCGTCGAGCTCGCACCTGCCTACACACCTGATCTGCTTACAGGTACGTACCACCATCAAGGGCAAATCCTGGTCCAGTACCTAGATGGACCACTAATTAAATAAAAAGTGGCCAAATGCGAGTTGGACTCGTTCATGAAGGGTTCCATAACAGCAAGTAGCATAATATAAAAAATCTTGTAGTTCGTTGACCCCCCTTGGAGCCATAGGTGGATCCGCCCTTGACCACCATACCCTGGGGTCCGCCTAAATATAATTAATGGTCTTAGCTTGGTTACTCTCTCTCTCTCTCTTTGTTTTGGTTTGGAATTATAGAGAGAAACAGCGTGGCTATTACGTTTTAGTTACCCGCTCGAAGATCCCGACGTTCCGCCAGATTTACAAACAGATTTACAAATTGATCGCTACACAGGACGCCTACGGGCCTGTGAGCGAAACAGGGTGCAGCGAGAATCGTTTTGAACCGGATAAAGAAACATGAAATGCGCCTCGAGTGCTCTACGTCGGTGGTGATGTGAGCACTGCCCTTTGGTGGCATTATCCATTCTATGATCCAAGTGTTTCCAAGTTCCTACTCTTTGTCCACGATAGGTAACCAAGCAATATAGCCCGTATCAACTCCAATAGCAAGGTTTGTCAACATTTCGTGTATCACGATTGTAAACCTGGCGATAATGATTGCAGGCACGGAATATTGAACGTTCATTGAATTGCAAATTTTAGTAACAACAGCTCATGGTGTCAGTTTTGCTCATCGGTGGAGCTCGCGCTCATTTATTTGCCAAACCTACGTCCTGCGACCTGATGGGTTGGCACCCACCAGACTTATTCTCGGATAGGCAACATTTTTTTAAAGAAATCTTCGAAGTAAATAAACTGCGATGAGCGAAAATATAAAAATCCAAAGAACGACGAAACAGATCCTTTTCCTCCATGGTATGCTTTATCGGTTTACGCACGTATTAAGACAAAGTATTACCTATACGTTTTTGTATGGTGGCCAATCGTTAAAAATACCGATTAAAAGTTTTATTGCTGTGACGCGAAAAACATAATTTTCAGAACTTCCTTGTACCGAAAACATGTCTCGGAACAATGAATATTTAACGGATACCAACAACAACATTAGAAATCGACTTTTCCTAATACGAATGTAAACTACTCAAACTGCTATTATGACTTATGATATAGGTAATGAGTTACCTAGAAAGTAATAAGTACTTTCTACTTCAACATAAGTATATTGAGCGCTAAGTTGCACAATATTAAATTATCCAGTTATGCATTCTTAAGTTTCAATGCAGGCACAGACGACTTGGTTCAAGAGCGCTTTGGAACTAGAAATTGTGACATTGAGTAAACGAAAGATAAGAGGAGCTAGAGGAGTTTGTGAAGAATTTTTAAATCGTAGTCGTAGCATTGTGCGGGTGCGGCGGCCGTGACGACGGCCCTTTCTTTCATCAGCGCTTTCTGGCTCGTTCCGCATCGAGCACTCGTTTTATTTACGTGTCACATCCACGTTTATTTATCGCTTCGCGGGCAATTAATTTTTAAATCATTCCATTGTTTCATTCTTTCCAAATCGCTTTATTGTTCTTTCGTTTAGTAGGTAGTTCGGGCTCAGTAACGAGCCGCGAGCGTAAAACGTCGGTATTGATGCCGAAGAGCCTTATTAAATAAGGGAAGACGGCACGCGATGGCTGGCCGCGAGCACGGAAGGTCGTGGAAGTGCGCCTTCTTTACATTACGCGCCGCCCGTCCTCGCGACTATCGTGACGTGACTGCTCTTTGCTATCGATCTTTACTGAATAATCATGTCAGGTCAGGTTTCTTTCCGGAAATATAAATAAATACCTCGTTGCTACGCCATTTACCTACTTTCCCAAAATATGCGATGCCGTTTATTTTTTCGTTCAGTACCGATGTACGTATAGGTACAACGAGACATAAGTTTCTTTTTCCGTGCCACTCGCTCACAATGAGTGATAGACAAGACGTTGAAAAACAAGTAAAAGTTAGGAATAGGAAAGAAAACGAACAATGAGGAAGTTTTTTGTAGCTTTAGCTTGGTCGGCGACATTGTGTAGTTGGGAGCAGCGACGAGCCGGCTGCCGGAATGGCGGACTACGAACCTATTGTTCCTGGTCACCGTTTCGGCGTCCGTCTACCCACTTTAGGAAATTAATTGACACGGAACATCGTCGAATACAGCAGAATCATTGGAATCCGAACCTCTCCCGACTTGATACACTTTAATTAAAAGTTTTACAAAGCGAGTAAAGTCTGCGGTCTCCTCGGGTAATGAATGAGAAAACCGAACCCCGAAGTGTCTAGTTAAATACGTGCTTACCTAATTTTACGTTCCTTAATAATAGCTCTACATTCCTTATCTAGCTTACTTCTTTGAAAACTTTTTAATGGATTTATTAAAATTATTGCCAGATTTTATACGGCTATAAAATGTCTCGGGGGGCATTTTAAAGGTTTTATAATTACATGGATACTTATTAAGCCGTAAAGTCTTAGTTATAGAGCCGAATGAGGGGCACTCGTAAATCAACCCCAAATCTTTATTGATGGGCGGTAACTTTTCGAACGTTTATCAGTTGAATGAGAGACAATCGAAGGTTCGTCTTACAATGCGATCAGCGGCGGGGTCGGACAAAAGATTTAATTACACGCATGAATCAAGCGAGCCCTTGCAGGGTGCTGGGCGCTCCACAGTCCACGGGCTTCATTCAGATAAGCGCAGAGTGAGCGGTGCAGCGGCGCGCTTCGCCCGATGTGACGGCAGATAACTCGATGGGCCATTGTCTCGCGCGGACTGCGGGCTCTATCGCGATCGTGCTGGGATTAAAACGATTACGGTTCCCCTGAATGAAAAACAGCTCATCACCAAGACTTCGCTCATTTAATGAATTACGGTACACTGAGTCCACGCCGAATTTACATGCGAAAAAGTACTAATATGCATGAATCATTTTGTTTAAGCCGACAAAGTAGCCGGCAAATTCGATCTACTGTATTGTACTGGTATACAGATGAGACTTAAAAAGCTTAGTATGCAACAAAGCAGTGGACAATTTAATTTAATTAGATTAAAAGATTATGGTATTCGTTTTACGCCTGAAATCGAGGATCCTAATATAGAAAATAGCTTAGCTACCCCACAGTAACTAAGTCACAATAAATGCGGATCCCCTTAGTCTTAGATACTTAACTACATCTACATATAGAACGCCGATGTGTCACTAATCCTACGAAGTTACATGCACTATTGCCCAAGCTAAGGGCACCAGCGCGAGACAAGAGCGTGTAGGGGAGCTTTAGTAACATAATGAGCGAAGGTATACCAAGCTACAAATGAAGGGGTGTTACTAAACAGGGCCGCTTTGCGTGCTCGGCAATAACTTTTAATTTGGGACAGGACAAATTAATTTTGATTTGTTTATATTTTTTTGGTCTCACAGACCTCTCACAGTGGAGCTACCTATACTTCAATGTGTTCTACATCACAATTATATTTTAGATTGTTAGAAAAGTAACGTTTTATTTGATAAGAATTTAAAACCAATGGCATGTTAAATTATTAGCCGAGGTAGAGAGCGTATATACCAACCTCAAGCCATCATGTAAAATCGTTCAAACTATTCTCAGCCTAGTTCTAGCTATGGTTTCATTAAACTAGCAACTAGCTAAAAACTATCAGCGCCCGCGGTTTCACCCGCGTAGTAGTATACGATCCCGTTATTTTCCCGGGATAAAAGTTGCCTTTGTTACTTCTGATACCTGCCTACCTGCCGCGTAGGTACCTAAAAAGTTTCATGATGATCGGTTACGTAGTTTTTGCGTGAAAGCGTAACAAAGTTGCTATAGTGTTTATAATATTAGTAGAATTGAAGAACAGCCTACACTCACCTGTGGGCAATAAAGGGCTGCAAATTATAAAGATGACGAAAATATTGAATTACAATTTTATTCCCACAAGCTTTGCTTAGTTTAAACAAATATAGTAAATAAAGTTTGTAGCGGTAGGACTCTTAGCAGAGTCCGCCTGGGGAAGTACCACACCTTTGCCAGTTATTCTACCGCCAAGCAGTTTTTTTTTTTAACATTTATAGGTTTACACTTGACCACCATCTCGCCTGATGTTAAGCGACGATGCGGTCTAAGATGGAGCGTGCTTACCTAGAAGAAACCGATTCACTCTCGATTTGAAGACACCAAGATTATAACCATCGGGAAAAACCCACTCAGGCAACTCATTCCACAGTCGAGACGTTCTTATCACAAAAGTAGAGTCAAACCTCTTTGTTCGTGTCTTTGGAACATCAACCATGAAACGATGCCGCTTCTTCGAGTTACGAGAAGTCCGATAGAAAAAAGGGCTAGGTGGTATTAGATCATGCAGATCAGATGCACACTCTCCGAAGTGTATCCGATAAAAAACCGATAAGCTAGCAATTTTTCGGCGATGTTCAAGAGTTTGCAGTCTTTTTCGCACAAGAGAATTATTGCCTATGAGCCTTTTAGCACGCCTCTCGATCGATTCCAGAGCCTCAAGCTGATACTTAGCCGATCCATCCCAAAGGTGCGAACAGTACTCCATACAAGAGCGAATCTGTGCTTTATATAATAAAAGCAATTGTTCAGACTTGAAGTACTTTCGCACCTTTGAGAGGACACCTAGTTTTTTGGCAGCTAATTTAGCCTTGGACTCGATATATGAGCCAAAGTTGAGTGTAGATGTCAGGGTAACACCCAAAAGCTCAAGATGATCAGTAACCGGCACGGATACACCTCGAAAAGTAGGAGTCTGTAGAAATTGACTCCTTTTTGCGGAGAACAGACACGCCTGCGTCTTTCCTTCATTAAACTTGGCCAGATTGGTTTCGCCCCATTCAGAGACTGCCTCAAGGGCCAAGTTTAAACGCTCGACCATACTCTCTCTCAATACCTTAGTTTGTTGACCGCTGGCTCTCGCGCTAGATATGTAACTCTCTACAACAGTGCTATCATCTGCGTACCCAAAGATACCGGGCTTCAGCAGATCGTTGATATGTAGCAGAAAAAGCGTCGCAGAGAGTACCGACCCTTGAGGGACTCCGGCATTGATACCCATTTGGTCCGACGAGCAGCCATCAATGACAACTCGTATGGACCGATCTCTCAAGAAGTCCGATATCCACGCAATAAAACCTGGATACAAACCATAACTAGAAAGCTTGCTAATAAGGCCATCATGCCAAACCCTGTCAAAAGCCTTCGAGATATCCAGGGAGACTGCAAGTGCTTCCCCGTGTTTCTCGATAGCTTCACTCCAGATGTGAGTGACATACGCCAGAATATCCCCAGTCGACCGGTTTCGGCGAAACCCGTATTGCCGGTCACTGAGGAGGTCGTTAGATTCTAGGTATGCCAGGAGCCTGCGGTTTAAGACACGTTCCATAGTCTTGCAGAGTATGGACGTGACCGAGATGGGCCTGTAGTTGGCAGGGTCAGCACGACTACCTTTTTTGGGCACAGGTTGCACGTTAGCAAGCTTCCACGATTTCGGTACTTGCCCAGTTTGGAGAGAGAGTCTATACAGGCGCGTTAGTACAGGAGACAACTCAGGTGCACAAGCCTTCAACACTAGGGCAGGAATTCCGTCCGGGCCACTGGCTTTATTCACGTCCAGATTACGTAGCACTTTACGAACCTCCATTTGGCGAATATGCATTTCCGGCATCAAAGTCGGACTGCCAGGTGGAGTAGGAGGTATCGCACTACCAGCATCTAGACGCGAAGATTCCGCAAACTGAGATGCAAACAAGTTTGCCTTCTCCATTGCGGTGTGAGCCAGCGCCCCATCAGGTTTCAGCATTGGAGGCAGTGAAGAGCGGCAGAAGTTCGATTCGACCGATTTAGCTAGGGACCAAAACGCCTTGCTACCCGCAGGATACGAAGCTAGTTTGTTCCCTATTCGACTAATGTGGTCAAATCGAGCCCTCTGAAGAACCCTTTTGCATGCCTTAGCAGCCCTGTTAAACGCTTTCTTTTTGCGGTGTGTATCCCTTGCCTTACGCTGTCGAGCATCAACCCAGGCTAGGTAGGCCTCATGTTTAGATGCTTCAGCACTTTTACATTGAGAACCGAACCATGGGCGAGCTTTAGTAATGTGCAAACATTACTGTGTTCCGGTTTGAAGGGCAATGTTTCCAGAGAAATTACAGGGCTTAGAGATATAACAACTTAGATCTCTGGGTGACGAGCGCAGTGCGGTGCTAGGTAATGATTTGGGTTCTTCATGTTCCAATAGCTGCGTGTCACTGTGCTGTTATGTGCTTACCATCAGGCACATGTCCTGCTCGTCTCGTCACTCTTTATTTAAAAAAAAACTCTTTAGCTTTATACTTAATTTTAGTACCATGGACGTATAAAAAAGTCGGAAGTAGTCTAGCTAAAACAAAACCTTTGTCTTTGTTGTTTTAGCGAGACTACGTCTGACTTTTTTTATACGTCTATGATTAGTACCTATAGTGTCCTATAGATTGAATGAATTTGTGTAGGTACTCGCGAGCAAGCGTACGTGTACGCGATGTCGGCGGCGGCGCTGGCGTGGTCGGTGGCGCGCGCGTGCGCGGCAGGCGCGCTGCCGGCGTGCTCGTGCGCCGCGCCGCCCCGCGCGCCGCCGCGCCCGCCGCGGCACGCGCGCCTCACGCCGCCCGAGCCGCACGCGCGGTTCAAGTGGGGCGGCTGCGGAGACAACTTCCAATGGGCTGAAAGGTAAACACTATACAGAACTTAAATTATTACTGAATTACATCGGGCTAAGGTTATCAATTCTTACACCAATTAAACGGTAGGTACATCTGCGTAACGCTTCACAATTCAGTCGGTTCGACCTGCGACGGAATCTGCCCGCTACTGCAGGTCTACCGCCTAACTTCGTGAGTCACAAATCAAAGCATAGCAGAAAGCAAGAGAGTTAGGCGGTAACCTGGACGGTCACTAGCGCCAATTTGCGATTCACAACATCCATTCCGACTTTGACGTTTGATAACCGACTAGGTACTAGCTGATTTAGTCGATTTGAGTCTGGATTGTGAGTCGCTAAGCTGAAATATTAGAAAATTGAGTGTTTGTGTGCTCTTGATTTTTGTTAACAAATCGAAAATGAAATAAAAGTTAAGTTTTGTGATCATACATGATGAAGATCTGATCATCTGATTCCTTAATTTATCCTACTAAATTAATATTCTGAATATGCCGCGATGTGGAATTCGTTCACGAGTATGGTGGATGTTCCAGCGAACGTTCATCTCGGGCATACTAAATGGAAGACGGTGACCCGACACATGTCATGTCGCCGCCAACCCGCCAAGAAGGATCCCTTCAACATACCGAGTACCTACTCAACACAGACGCACATTACTAATTTCGATTTGCTTACTTAATGCCTGGAACATTATGGACTATTTTTTATCTAGAAAAATCTTTTAAATAGTCTCGTATCCAGTCGAGAGATACTACGTACGAGACTCCGGAACAGACGCCGTCATTAGACTAGAGACGAGACATTCAAAGGTGTTTATTTTGTTTAGAGTATGATATACCTATAGAGTTAAATCGCTAATTAATGAATGTCATAAATATACTATTGATTGTTAATCCATAATATTGTTAATATGTACTTACCTATGTAACATTTCTGCGCATCATACTGATTATTTTGTAACCTCATGGCAATAAGGCCTTATTTTTGCATTTCCGCAAAGGATAAAGGCCGATTTACATCAGACGAGCGAATGCTCATTCTATCACCGCTGTATCAAATTCAATTGGTGTAAACAAACGTAGAGCATTCTTTCGTTGTTTTGTTTGCGTTCGCAAAGATTCTATGGAATATATAATATGGAAAACGCTAAGAACGATCTTTCCTTTAGGTACACTAAAAGATCGAGAAAGAATGCTCTTGTTCCAGCTCTAGCTCCTAGCACTATGTTCGTTCGGTTTAAATCGGCCTTAACACTATTGTTTCTACAACTACTTACATTCTGCACCGAAAAATCTTTGTACAGTTTCTCAGACCAACTATTCTTAGTCCTCAAAGTACAGTATTACAGATGCAATACAGAATTCTGATTTCCATGAAACTATTGATACCTAAGTAGGTACTTACTAACACTTCCAAGAGATTAATCTGTACCTATCTCAGAATAGAAGGCAATTCTCAAGTCGATTGAATATACTGTTTTGTAGATCGTAGGTATGCACATTTGTAGATTTACAGCTGTAGAGGGTGTGACTGACTGATTTATTTTTTCAGGTTTTCAAAACAATTCCTAGACACGCATGAAATGGATGTCCGTGACGGGAAGATAGAGGAACCACTGGAAATAGAAACCACTACAGCAGAGCTGCCAACGACACCTACTACGACGACATTAGAGCCGACAACAGCACCCCCGAACGTCATTCTAGTGGACGACCAGCCAGCCCCGGCGAACGCCACGATGACGCCAAAGAAAGGCCGGAAAGGACGTCGAGGAAGAAAACGCTTGCCTCGGTCTCCGCGCCGCGGCCGGCCCACCAGGAAACGGTTCAGATCTAGATCGAGGTACTATAGCTACTAGCTACGTGCCGAGTTTGGCAAAGTGCCGACTATTGTTAGCGCTTTTTGCATAGCTTCCTGTGAAACCTGTCTTGTTCACAAAAAGTTCTCACTTGCAGGAAACGTATATTTGTTTTTAACATCCGACTGGGGGAATACGATAGATTGTTTTCGTGTACCTAATATCCACTGTTGATGTCAGAATTCCTCAGTCCAACTATTTTGATTTTTAAATATATTTTTTTTGGTAGATTTTGAAACTTCCAAGAGCGATTCCCATCCCAATAGATGTTCGATAAATTATTTTAAATTACTGCTTTTGATCGGATCGGATAATCTAACCGCAGGTTTAGAGCAAAATCAGTATCGGATTAAGTAGGTAATGCTCTAAGCAATGTCAAAAATACCGCGCGGATTTTGAAATTGCTTGAACTTTCGTGTACTTCTTTTTTTCTCGGTCGTCTCTAGTGTGTCCTAAACGCCATGTAAGACATCCCGTTTACAATCGCTTAAATAGTTTATAGGCTAATCCAGGCAAAGATAACAGAGTGCTGAAATTTGTCGATATATCTGCGTCACGTAACAAGTCCTAAGGTTAACTAGAGCAAGTTCTACGAAGTAGCCGATTGAGAATCATTGGATTCTGTCCATCTTTAGGTTCGATATCGAGGAGGATGGGTCCCGGTCCCGCAACATCGAGTACCGGATGGCGGCGGACGACCCGCGGTTCGACCCGCAAGTGGACCTGCGCACGCGTCTCGAGCGGCTTCGACCGCTCATCGCCACCGCAAACCTCATCAACGGCCGATACGGACGGAAGGTACCAAAACAACTAACCGGCGGTTAGTTAACCGCGGCCTCATTATGGAATGTCTTTTTTTTGTTGTTATTGCACAAAACATACGGTGCAAATATTTGTGCATTCTAAACGCAAACATTAGTAAAAACAAATGACTCGCGATGCGTGCGCAATAGATATAGATGGTGTGGATCGGTGGTAGAATTCCTACGCCTGTGATTTGTGCAAAGATTAGATGATGGAGAATGAAGAATTGGGATGATGACGGTGTCAAAAATATACCTATCTACTATTCTAATTAGACAAGGCGGCTAACAGTTTGCCTACTGGGGACAAAGCCTAAGGAAAAATATGAGACACGTATTTTTTCGTTTCACAAATAATTTAATAATCTACCTGACGGACTAATTAGTTTTTTTTTAGTCACCAAGTATTGGTTACGGGACGTCTTTGTTTGTTAGGCGGTGTCGTCGGGCATGCGGACGAAGTGCACGTGTCACGGCGTGTCGGGCTCGTGCTCGGTGCGCACGTGCTGGCGCGCGCTGCCGCCGCTGGCGCGCGTGGCGGCGGTGCTGGCCGCGGAGGCCGCGCGCGCCGCCGCGCTGCGCCCGCGCCGCCGCCGCGCGCGCCCGCGCCTCGCCTACGTTACGCCCAGCCCCGACTACTGCGAGCCAGACCCCGCCGCGGGCTCACTCGGCACGCACGGCAGGTAACCACTCAGCCAACATCCGCACTCATTTACGTCATGAAATATATCATAGAAAATGTTGACGAAAATAAGTATGGTGGGACGCAGTTCGTCGGGTCAGCTAGTTTCATTTAATACAAACCCATTTCTTTAATTAACACCATATTAATTTGACGACAGTGGTGTGAGTGATCACCAAAAGTATGTTTTTTCAAAAAATTAAGGAAACGCGTTGAGCGGTCTTGAAAGAAATCTACATAGGTAATTATGACCTTTTCATTTATATTTTCACTGCTCAGATCAGTATCTATAGTGCCTACACTTTGCCAACCGCACTAATATTTGATAGATATCTAGGTGTTGTGTTTTTTCTGTGTCATTGTCTAACAAACACATATTTGTACACACACATGTTTGTGTACTCCATCTCACTCAAGCTCCTTCTTTGGCTCTTCGTTCTGTGTGCGTGCTGTTGCGCTGTGGAATTCTCTTCCGGTGTCCATCAGGCGCGCTCAGAGCGTCGACTCGTTTAAGGCTCAGATTTGGCAGCATTACTCAAGCAACCTTGTTGTGTAAACCTGTGCATGTGTCCTTTACGCTTAGTGTATTGTATTTAATGTATTTGTGTATGTACGTCTATGTTATATTATTTATTCTCATATTTATGTATTGTATTATTTTATTTATTTTATGTATTGTATGTATGAAGTACTTATATTGGTATTATTTTTATGAAATTAATTGTGTACCAAGGATACCACACCACTGCCCGTACTTTTCACCTTGTTCTAGTGCTACCAAAAGGTTATCTGGAAGAGATCGCTATGAGCGATAAGATCGCCTTTTGTACCCAAAATGTTTTAATTTTAAGTTTAATCACTGTTTTCTGTATTGTTTTGTGGTGTAATAAAGTGTTTTGGTATTGTATTGTATTGTATATTTGGGATTTTTTACTTAGATCACTCTGGTTCTAGCGTCGTCGTTTATTGTGTAACCTATGTAATTTTTGCAATTGAACCTTCACGTCTCTTTTTTGACGTGATAACGTCTTATAATTCGGTGAAACCGGCTGCACGCCCGCAAAACATGAGGTCATGTAACGTTACCGTTACCGTTAGTTCGTCGTCCGTGCCATGCGGACGAAGCTGAGCGCTGAGGGCGCCACCCGCCGAGTCGAGCGGTATCACTACTCGCGCTATTAGCGTACTGATTTCTTAAGACGTTGTCACGTTTAACTATCGTCAGTAAACCGACTTTACAGACAACCATTTTTTAAGTCTTAATTAGTGAAAACTGTGTTTGGGTTTAGTATTTCCACTTATCAGGAAAAGTTAGTGTTAATGCTGTTTGTTTATGGTTGATTTCATTACTACTACTTGTCTACCTAGGTATAAATATGTTAGTTTCACAACAAATGTTACTACTGTAAAACTAATTTGGTATAAAATCTAATAAAAATAAAATTGGTCGCAAAATGGAATGTTCCGAAAAGTGACAAATAAAAAGAGAGGTGAGTATACATTTTTGTGAAAACGCCCTGTTACGTGTCGTAGGAAGTGCAACGCGAGCCTGGGCAGCGGCGCGGGCGGGTGCGGGCGGCTGTGCTGCGGCCGCGGGCGCCGCGCCGTGCGCTCGTCGAAGCTGGAGCGCTGCCACTGCCGCTACCACTGGTGCTGCCGCGTCGACTGCCAGCTCTGCCGGCTCACCACCGAGGAACACTACTGTAACTGAACTTCATCGACGCGATCATACTATCACATTAACAGCAGTCACTATTCAACTCAAGTCATCTTGAGAGACTAATAAGACGCTTTGCCAAACGGCGGGCCAGTCAATTTCACCGCGAACAATAGCGTAAAAGGAATCCTTTACTACCAACGCACTTTCAATGGCTAAAAGACCGCGCAGCCGGTTACTGGCGGCTATTGCTTCGCAGCAAAAAGGCTGCCTCGGCCCGCAGTTTCCAAAGCGCAGAATATTCATCATTTAGTTCTAGGCTAGTATCATAGGACTTACGACTGTGCAGTACACTATTTTTAGCAACAGGAACGCGGAAGTGGCCATGTTACTACGTTTTTAGACAAACAAGTGCACGAAAACAAGGGCTCTCATTGACTGCGCGCGCTTTTGCAGTTCTGCTTTACTTCCGTGGTATCCTAAAGTTTCACGCATTATACAGCCCATTGATTGTTTATGTCATTTTTTTAAGAACTACTACGCTACGCTACTATGAGTATATAACTCCTAAACGATTCGCACAAAGAGGTATTTCTAAAGGCCACGGAGTTCTTGAGAGTACGTAAAATATTTTCAGTTCTACCCGATTTAGTTGCTTAGTAACATTCCATAAAATCCAGTTTAATCTTAATTTCGTTTGTAATAAGATACCAAAGATAATGGTTCAAATTTTAATTATATTACCTACTTATTCTGAAGATGACGTAACGAATTACAATCTCACGATAATATTGGTCATAGCCGTAAATCTTATTTAGAAAGTGAGATGAAAAATGTTTTCACAGCAGTAGAAGTCTAGAATAATAATAACTACTTATCTATACCTGATGGTAAGCAATACAGCTGCCCATTACAGCACAGTGCCACCCAACTGTTTGAACATGAAGAATCCAAATTACCTACCTACTGCTTGGAACTGCACTGCAGCATCACCCAAAGATTATAATTCATATCTTTGCCCAGTAATTTCTCTGCAACCCTTGCCCTTCAAACTGGAACACAGTAATGTGTAAACATTTCATTGAATGTTTACACATTACTGCTAGGCGATAGAATAACTAGGCGAAGGTGTGGTACCTCCCAGGCTCTGAAACTCTCCAACTCTGCAGATCTGTCGCTACTTTCCCGCGAACTGGGCTATCAGTTGCAGAAACATTTATTTCAAATGTGACTGTTAGTTCGTCCGATGCTCAATATCAAACAAACAACTCCAAATTTCTTAGCTTTGTATTACTATAGATAATTGAAAATAGCAGGTAAACTAGTCACTATGATGTTGAGTAAATTGTTGTATAAATTGTCTCAAAATAGAAATAAGACGTAGCATAGTTTGGTTTTAGACGACTTTAGACTACTAATGCGTTGCAGTATTGTACTTAGAATGTTAACCGTGTATTTATTTTAGGTATGTAATAGACGTAAGAATTATGTATCTGAATCTAATTTAAGTATATTCATAGAAATCTTCCTTCGTATTGTACCCACTCATTTTCCAAAGTTGATATTTCCAGTATGTATGAAAGTGTACCTATTTCAGTCACCATTTACATACGAAATGAATGAAACCGTACTGTGGATCAAGTTTCAAATATTGGAATGGTTTTGTTTGTAATTAGTTAATACTTAGGTGTTGTTTACTGTTAACAAAATGCAATCCGGTGGAGCAACGATGCCAAAAATAATAAAATAATGTATTACAACTCCTATCAGTTTTTAAATAAAATGAAGTAACATTTTAATTTAATTAGTGATAAGGCGAGCAAGACCTATGTCGGATAGTAAGCAACATACTTTTCTAAAACAGCTCATTGCTACGGAATTATTTGAACATCAAACTTTCAAATCTGCACTGCATATTATCTC
Source organism: Ectropis crepuscularia (assembly GCA_963693475.1). NCBI lineage: Eukaryota > Metazoa > Arthropoda > Insecta > Lepidoptera > Geometridae > Ectropis > Ectropis crepuscularia. Next base: position 17,421,152 of record OY856339.1, on the reverse strand, counting down.
TTTGCCCCGTAATTTATCTAGAAACATCGCCCTTCAAACCGGAACACAGGAATATTTGCACATTTCTCCGAAAGATGTCGTACGTATAATCAATATTTAGCCTTCCCAACACTGTCAAGTAAACTTTTAATAAATTAAACAATGATGAACGTTTTCTAATTCGACGTTAATATGCATCCTTCCCCAGAAATTGGCGTCGTGTCTAATTTATCTTAAATAGGATTTAGAAGATTTCGCTTGTTAGTATTATAGATTGTTAAGTATCGACAATAATTTTAGGTACAAAACGTTCTTATGTTCTTTTGGACGATTTATTTATTTCGTTTAGATTTAAGTTTGCTGTATATAATGATGTCATTACTTTAATACTCTTTGGATCGTTTAGTAGTACATGGGTACACCATTTGTATTGTTTTAATATTAGGCTTTGACTATCTTCGACGTAGACTTGTAGATGTACCTGTATGGTAGAAAAGTACATATTTTCAAACGTATGCTCTAGATTTTAATAAGATGTGCAAAAGAATAAACATAAGGCAAAAAAAGTTAAATAATTACGAAAACGTAGTATAGATACGTTATTACGTTAGTTCAACGTTTTAATGATTTTGTTACTCCTTCGAAATTTAAGATTTCATAGAATATTTCTAATGAATTTGGCACACGTATAATAAATAAGCATTCACAATCACAACGTTACCTATTTACCTAATTTTCGACAAAACTATTACGATTAATTCCCAAAATTCCGTTAAATAAATGTAAATAAAATAGTACAGCAACACAGACCGTGGTGTTTTATTTATTCCCGTGTAGGTAATAATATTTGATTAGATATAGTGGGCATCCCATTTCCCTAAGCTCTCATTTTTTCCAGAGTTTTAGTGCTTTCAAACTCCCTGCTGGCTTTGCGTTGCTTTTATAACGTATACTTTTCCTAGAGTATAGGGTATCGCATGCCGGATGATCTTTGCGCCAAAATCACCACACAGTGAAAGCCAGATCGCTCAGGATAGGGACAAGTAGAAAGAGGGTAGGGAGGCCTTTGTCCAGCATTGGGACATTTCAGACTCTTAATAATAATAGGGTATCGCCTAAAGTGCGCTCAAAATATTGTCCTTCGAACACACAATGATGGACTACTGCTTAGTCTCCGGGATTCGTAGATACGAATCCCACCTGCACCTTGAATTTATGATCAACGCTGACTTTAAAGGTAAAGGAAAACATCGTGAGGAAATGTGCGTGTTCCAGGAAAGAAGTAAAATATATCGCAAAGGTGTTTTCTGAAAAGATTAACGTTTAATTTTTTTATTACTTTACTTTTAGGTGCCTATTACAGGTTTACACTTTACATTTGACCGCCGTCTCGCCTGATATTAAACGACGAAGCGGTCTACGATGAAGCGTCCTTACTTTGAAGAAACCGATTTAGGTACTCTCGATTTTTGTAAATGAAATGTAAAGCTTAATGTCAATAAATGAAACTCTTCATGTTAAACTTATTCGTGGTTTATTTTCAGCAAAATTGTATTTCAAATGCTACTTTACTTAAATATAATAATTAGTTGTCTATTGGTAAGGTGGTTTCACTTATTTTTTATCATGCTGGGTTCGCTCTCCAAGTCGACAGGAACATGTTGAAGTCATCACAATAAATAATTCTACTATAGAATTCAACTTTGAAATCGGAAAAATTGAATGGATTTACATGGACATTATTTATCGAACTAACTTGGCTCAACTATGGATGTTGGCTGCTGAAACCAAGAGACGTGAGTCTTCTCTGTCTTGAGCCTTTTCCTTTTCTTAAATCATTTATCCAAACGCAAGTGACAATATTTCCATGGAAAACATTTTGCTTTCCGATTTCAGTATTGATCCATCATAACAATCGTCTTATATGTGATACGTACAAGTTGTTTCTTTCGACATTAGTAAATCTTACTTAGTTCCTAGGTTCAAATTACTTTCCAAAAAAATGGTTTTTATTAACATGGTGAATATCCACAAATTATATTCCATTCGTAGAAATCTTGAGGACAAGTGAATATTCACTACATTTAGTAAGACATAAAAGTAAGTGAACTTATGAGATATTTATTATATCTATTGCCTATATATATATGACTTGTGTGATATTTTCCATTGAATTAAGTAGTTTCCGTGTCCTGTAATAGTTCTCTCCACACATTAAGTCAGTGTTACCAATCTGTCTTTGGAAGAGCCAGATAGAAGAAGCCAATTTATATAGAATAAGTTTGCCTGAAACTTGTCCGTCGCTCCTAACCCAGTTCAACTTAACTAAGTTGGTGAATCTGCAAATGAATTGCAATGGTGGTACTACATCAACTCTATTGACATCGAGTCGTTCAATCAAAACAAATCAATTAAGTGCATAATAAATCAATTATATCAGGTATCTGTCTCCCATAATACGAGGCTTGTTTAGGTTGGGCCTAGATAATGTGAGCAATGTCCACCAATATCTATCCACTAATCCAGCAATAGTCGCAACATATTATTAGTTTTCGAGGCTGCAATCGACTAAAAGTTTGTTAATAAGTGTGGTTGCAACCTAACAAACATTACACAGTACGACTAGTTGTCCATGACGCTGTGTCACGTCAATTAACGTCGATGGACAGACGGTATTGTCCGAGACGGTATTGTACAGATGTCGATTGGTTACTACCCTTTAATTAAGGTATCGACTAACCGCATAATTTTCACACAATTTTACTTCATTATTCAATATGGTTTGATAAGAAAATTAAAGACTGGAATACACACCTAGATACAATTTGTTGTACATTGGCACACCTACCAATTTATGGCTTTTTAAGTGTGGTAGCTATAGCATACATAATGACATGCATGAATCTGGTAAATGACATTCCACATTGATTTTGTTTAACTGTAATTTCTGTTTGATTAGCTGAAATGCCAGTTCCTTAAAACTAAGAGCACAGATGGAAATAAGCAATACATTTTGAATAATTAGATATGTCAATAATTTACTTCACTTAATAATTTACACATCTTTTTTTTTACATAATATGTGTGTAAGATTATGTATTACATGTGTGATAATTGTGTGAAAATCCGGCGTTGTGTTATCACTTTAAACACATACAATATGTATTTGTATATTATGTAATATACAAACTGTTCTACTGAGATCTGTACACTCATAAGTATGTATAAAAACTATAGTGAAATATTGCAAATACAAAAATAACACAAACTCAATCATAGTATGAAAAACACATTGTGATACTTATTTACTAAACAAAATCACATTTTTTTTCTTAAATCACAACAAAATTATAATGGCTAACAAATTCATATCCATATTCAATTGAATTACACTTTTTACTCTGTTGTAATTAAATATATTTTAGATTAATCTAAAACCAGGCTAAGGAATAATGACATAACTTCATACAATTATTGGAATTACTCAATCACGATCTCAAGCGAAGGAAATGTCTGATACCAAACCTGTAGAAATAGTGTTATAAGGCTAATGAATGCGTATGAAGTATGAATTTCAAACGATTCAGTTAAAGAAATTTCAGCCTAATACAAATGGTGCCAAGGTTATGGTTGCAAAATTACATTTTGTTCGAACTATATAGTATATGTTCGTAAATCGTAGTTAAGAATTTCTTACGAACAAGCATAGTAATGTTTTAGAAATTTGGAGGAAAATTGGCGAATGCTAAGTTTCGTTCAAGTTTCCGCAAATTGGCAAAATATTAAATACGTGCAAAATTAAACTATTATTGCATTAATCGCAACTTACGAGCCATCTCATTCGCACTTACGGGTTCCGAGCGGACTGCGAATACACCAGAGTCACATTCCCAAAACGGATATCCGGGTTTTCCACTGCGTTTCACAAAGAATATTTTTATGTAAGCACAGTTATTATTCGGAAAACTCATCGATAAACGAGTGTTCCAGAAAGTACAACCTCTTTCAGCTTTAACATGTTAAGTAAAAACGGAATATCATAAAGTGAGCTTGTGCCTTAACTATCGTCGCACGACACTTTTAAAATTGACTATTACAAAACGCAATTAAAATCTAAAGGTGTACGTTACCCCAGTGCTAGAAATCATAACTCTGTGTGTTTCTCTTCTGCAACAAAACAAAAGACATATTAGATTTACTGCTTTCAGTATACTTTTAGCAATAAGTAAAGAGAGCATAATAAATATTCAAAAGCAAAAACTGTGTAAGAGGGTAGCTGGTTCTGCGGCACAATAACCCCGCACGGTCATCGTCTAATAAAACATGGTGTATTTACAATTAATTTTATAAGCATACAATATACGCCCATTATATGCTCCCACTGGAATGTACAAGGCCTTCTCTCACAAGAAGAGAATAAAGGCCACACCAACAACACTGGCCAAGTGCGGATAGACGGATGGCACATGTCTTCGATCGATGTCCTTCTTGAAATGTGCCAATATCCAAATATCCTTACGATCTTTACCTTCATCATCAAGTAAAACAATTTCATTCCAAAATAATCCTTTTCATAGCTTAAATGGGGATAAACGTCGAGAATAGTTGAGAGAACTTAAAAACTAACCTAGAAAAAAAAAACCTTGAAGTAATATAAAATCAACTCACTTTCTTTGACTATATTTTCGACTTCATCTTGTGGACTCTCGATTTCCTGTCAAAAAGAAAACAAAGTTATAATATGTAGTTCATAATAACAATCATCTTATCTTATCAATATTACAAATGCGAAAATTTGGACGTTTGTTGCTCAATTGGGCTAAAATTTGGAACACATCTGTTTTTCATCGCGGATAAATTCGGAAACGGGAACCGCGCGAGTAAAATCGAGGGGTGTTGCTAGTGAGCAATAAATTATTTTTTTATAGGTAAGTAGATGTTTGTGATTCTGGTAGATGGGCAATCTTTTTTTTTTAAATATAGTGTGACGAGACGAGCGGGACATGTGCCTGATGGTAAGCAAGATGCACAGCACAGTGACACGCAGCTATTGGAACATGAAAGTCCAAATCATTACCCAGCGCTGCACTGCGCTCAGTCACCCAGAGATCTAAGATATTATATCTCTAAGCCCTGTAATTTCTCTGGGAACATTGCCCTTCAAACCGGAACACAGTTACACATTACTGCTTGGCGGTAGAATAACTGTCAAAAGTGTGGTACTTCCCCAGGTGGACTCTGCCAAGAGTCCTACCACTACAAATCTACAGTTTAGAGCATGATGACTTCGCTTTCTCTGTAGCCGGGTCGTCGCTACGTCACATTGCCATTATAGCTAACTACTTGTAATTAATTAATTACAACGAAGTAGCGGTAGAGCTCACTCACCTGTTCGTGGTCGGTGGCCTGGTAGAGGCCGCGGCGCACGCGCGCCTGCAGCGCCCGCACCTCGTTGTCGTACTCCGTCCACTCGGGCACGATGCGCATCGCGGCCGACAGCTTCGCTTCCTTCGTCATTGGGTTGTTGCACTGCGGCACAGAACAAATACGTTACATAGACGAACAACGCGTTTTGATGACGAACCGTTTAAGTTATCACGAAAATTTAACTGTTTGATGACGATTTGGGGACACGTGATGTCTTTATATCGTGATAGGTCAGAAACTGAAATATTTGCTAAAGTACTAGTATCCCACGAAGCGACGCGAGCGATATTACTTGTAGTAACTTGTATCACGCTGTGAACGTGTGCGTGACCACGGACGCTCTCAGTACCGCCGAGACGCGGGCGAACATATTTGTTTTCAGTAATACTTACATATTTGATATTCGTTTTCACATCCATAAATATACTTAGCGTGTACAAGATAGACGCGCGTCGCTTTTTGAGATAAAGCTACTATATCAGATTTTGCAAAATGTATTTAACCAAGCAAAGAGGGTTTATGGTTTGCTTAATTTCGGCAACAATAAGCTGTAAATTCACAAAAATATATCGTAAAATTTTAGCACATAATACGCCAACACGAAAGCAAATGAGATATCGTAAGATGGTCTTACCAGATCGATAGTCTTTGCGAATTTCTTGGAGTTCTCATCGCACCAGGTCTCACACCAGAGCCACTCTTGCGGCAGCGACTTGATGGCTACTTGGTGGATCATATTGTTCGGCAGGTCTTGATCTGTGGTAGATAGGAAAGACACACATGATTAAAGGCTTATACTATATTACTTATTATTATATACTTATATTATTACTATAGGGAAATCTTGAACTTTACGAGCATTTCAGCTTAATTAATCTGCGGTATCAAGCGAGAGTAGTTGTATAAAAAGCTGACGTGGAAGCTGCTCGTTGAGTGCGGTAAGATTAGTCTAGCAGAGCCCTGCGTCTCCTGCACCTAGCCCATACTTCGATTGGCAGTAGCGCTCTACTGCCACCAGAGACCAAAAGCTAACTCCCATTTATCCCATTAAAAGACAAACGTGGAAGCCGTGCCGAAGAAGAAGGTGGTCGCAAAAACATTCCGTCTAAAAGTTCTTACCCAAATTAGACAAGCTGTTCGGATCTTGGCTGAGAGCTTGGTACTGTCCACGAAGCCGGTCGCCGGCCGCGATGCGTCGGAACCTCTTCAGATCGACCACGTATAGCGCGCTGATGTGATAACTGCGGCCTTGCAGGTGGTTGCGCCAGTAGCCTTGCTTCCAGAATCTACCAAAGTAAATAATAATTGCTTAGGGGGCGTTCGAGTATGTATTACGTAACGCAATTTCGAGGAAGGGGGTGTTACGTAAAGCGTTACGGTGCGTCATGGAGTTATTTTTCTTAAAGTAGGGAATTAGAATCTCCCCGCAACTTATGGGGACTTTTAAGTATTAAAAATGGTCACTCGGATGTGACGTAACTTATAGGTCGGTGCATAGTAGTATATGCTATAAGTGTATAAAGTTGGTGATTATCAATTATCAATACATAAGTGTATCATAAGACGTTTTTCAATACACTTGTCAATAAAATAACAACAAAAAATAATTTCAACAGTGAGAAAGAGCTATGAAAAAATGTTTCGTTTTGGCGGGAAAAATTTATCAGTTGACATATTAGGCGCGCGCAACTAAGCCACAGACTAAAAAAATAAGTATGCTTTTTTTTGCTTTCTATGGATTATGTTTTTTAGCCACTTACAAAATGTGTTTTTTTTTTCTTTATTACAAAAATCAAAAGTTTTATTTGAGTGAATGTTTTATTTTATGACACGTACAAGTTAAAATTAATTATTTAAAGTTCTTTGAAGTGAGCAAGCATTCACTACATTAATTCATTTATTCTATTGAGCACGATCTTTTTGTATCGAAACTTTTTTATCAACAAGCAACAACCTATAAAAACACTAACTCACTAGCGAGTAATAGTAATGAAAAGGTCACAGTTTGATTATGGGTGTCATTATATGCCTGGTTGCGGTGAAATTAGAGACACTTTATGAGCAAGTGTGTTGAAAACAACGTTACGTTACAAGGATGGTTATAAAATCTCTAAAAATGGCGTAACGTAATACTTGAACTCCCCTTTACTAGTACTTTAATGACATTCAATATAAGTGTCGTTCAAAGTTAAGTTGAATTGAATTACCGGAATCCTTCCATCTCTTTTCTACTATCACAGAAGGGCGTGTATCCATAAGGTGCACCTCCCAAATCGTAATCTACTAAATCCTTCAAATCAGCTCGTACAATCTGAAAGTCAAAAAAATTGATTTGTGTCAATACAGTTTCCAATTAAATATGCTATACAACGAAACAAAGAAATTAAAACTGAACATTACGCCAACTTTTTTTTTCTAAAATTAAAAACAACATTAAGTGGATATTTACCTGATCGGCATCGACGAATATGATCTTCTTGACGTGCAGAGGGAAGAGTACATCGAGGAAGAGGATTTTGTATCCCCAAATAGTACGCTGTCTGTCGCGCTGCTTCTGCAACCACCTCGGCCACTGGTATTGTACCAGTTCATACTGGAATCCATATTCTTGAGCCATGTACGGTAGAATATCCTGTTGAACGACACTAGTCTTACTTCTACTTCAGTCATTATGTAAAAGTTTAAACCCAAGAGTAATTTAAAATATTTATTGATTGTTTTTCCAAGTGAATACTTTTTCAGCAATTACAATAATTTTAGAAATAAATCAACTCAGCAAAACTTTAATGCTGTATTATGTTGGGTTTGTCTGTCATCTTTACGTAATCCGGTTACATATCAGAGCCAGAACACAATATTCAATAATTTTTACTATTTTTTTATATTCATTTCATATTTTATAATGGGAAGAGCTTTTTTTAAAGAAAACTAAATAACAATGAGAACTACACTTTATCTTGTTTTAACTTTTTATTTTCAAAACTTCCCAATAGAGAGTACAACACTTACCTTGAGTGAAGGACTCAAATAGTTCTTCAAAAACCAGAACTTGACCGGTGACTTGGTGTTCTTGAGGACTGATAGCATCATGATGCGCAGGAACCGCTCGTAGAGATGTCCCGAGGCCACAGAGAATACGTTAATTGTCTCGTCTTGGGCTTCCGCCTCCTCGCCGCCGCCGAACGAGCTAAGAGAACGAATTATAGTATTTAGAAACGTCTATTATTGGAATTTGAAGAATCTAAATCATTACCTAGCATTGCACTGCGTTCATCACCCAGAGATATAAGATGTTTTATCTCTATGCCCTGTAATTTCACTGGAAACATTGCTGTGGAAACTTTTCAAACCGGAAAACAGAGATGTTTACACATTACTATTTGGCGGTAGAATAACTGGGAAAGGTGTAATACATCCCCAGGAGGACTCTTTTACTGATTAAATTATTGTAGGTGGCAACCTTCTTGCGTAAGACCACCTTCTTTTTCCACCTCAAGCGGCCAAGATCACAAATCGTGGAAATTTTACTCGGTAGGGGGACATGCATCACTTTGCAGTGTCGAACCCGACAATACTCGCTGTTAATTGAAGTACTTGAAACACGTTTTGTAAATAGTTAAAGAAAATGCTAAAAAGTTAAATGCAACACACAGAACAGCAAGACTGGATTGTGTTGCCAGAGTAGGTAGGTTTTTCCCGATGAGTACAATCTTGCTATCTTCAAGTGAGAGTGAAATATATTTTTGATTTACATAATCAACAGTTAAGGCATCTGCTGTTATTATCTCTGTACCTTGCAATAGAGTTCCAAAGACCGCCTGAGTTCTTATCCTCGTTTTCCACGAGAAGGTCAAGATGTTGTTTGTCTGCTTTCTTGCTGACTCGCAATTTGATGACGTGACTCCTGAATGAACTCATCAGCACTTGGATGTCTTCGCTACCTGCTGGGGTGTCAGTGTTTTCATGCCTGCAGAATCATACAATAGATTTAAACTTTAATACTTATTGTACATGTGTTTAAAACTATTCACATAACTTTTTCAGCTGTCGCTTTGCTTAGTTTAGATGGTGTTAATATTAGTCAAAGTCACATCGCAGATGCGTCAAAGTCGCGGCAAAGTCGAGTCAAAGTCGAGTAAAGGCGAGTCAAAGTCGAGTCAAAGTGGAGTTAAATTCGAGTCAAAGTCGAGTCAAAACCGAGTCAAAGTCAAGTCAAAGTCAGATCGAACTCAAGTCAAAGTCAGGTCGCAGTCAAACTCAAGTCAAAGCTAGGTCGAAGTAAGTCTTATCACAAAAAAAATCGGCGATTTTTATTGAGTAGGTACTGTGCCAATGTGATTATTTAGGCAATAAAAACAGATTCAAACGACTCACCCAACGATTTCGTATATTTCGTCGGAGCGGCCGGGTCTGAGGCGCAGGATCCAGGCGCCAGGGTTGGCCTTCAGCTGGAAGTAGCCCAGGTTCGCCATCACGATGGTGTCCATGCGTTCAGGGTTGTCGCGAGACCCGAGCACTAGCTGCAGCCCGCGCGGCGGCGTGCCCAGGGCGGTGTCCCACGCGTGGCCCTCCAAGAGTAGGTACTCCAACTCAAATTCACTAAAAATTAACAGAAAATAAGTCTGTATTTGAATAATTGTAGTTTAACTGCAACTCCTCGGTGTTCAGCAGAGCCGCCAATACGAGGTATTTTTAGTATGAAAACGAAAGTCACGTGATATATAGTCAGTCTAGACCAAACGAGCAGCGCAGCGCGCACTCGCCCTCTCTCCTTGAAAAGGGTCGCCGTAACGCGGCCGAAACTAAGTCGGTAAGACTCTAGACTGCTTAAATAAATAAATAAATATTGGTGGACATTTCACACACAACACCATATCACGTGAGTTACCCATGTATTCAATTAAATTGAGTCACCTGTGCACCACGGTCTCGACGTCGGCCAGCCGTATGTTGTCGAGGTCGTAGACGGACTTGACGCACTCGACGAGCCAGTTGGGCGGGGTGCGAAGCTCCATCGACAGAAGCGGCGCGTGCGGCAGCCGGGAGAAGCGCGCGATGGCGCCGCCCGCCGCTGCGCCGGTCGACGTGAACTGAAGCTCCGGTTCTAATACGTAGCGGTAGAAACTGCACAAACAAGAGATTAAACATTTCACTCAAATTCACAACTCTACAAGACATAAATTAATTTTGTCCTAAAAAAACGAAATTGTATCAGGAATACAATTTAGAATTAAACTCGGACACTAAATTTATTTTTTTATTCTATTAATTATTGATATTCTTTTCTGTATGCCCTAAGTAAAAAAATAGAGCCTGGAGTCACAGGTCATCCTAGTCTGGGATCCGGGGTGCGTGGTTCGGGAACCTCCACGTGGTGCACTCTGGCCGTCACTGCAAGTGGTCAGTGGAGGTAAAAGGGCCCCGACGTAGCCACAGAGGCGGTGGTAAAGACGGATCTTTTGCTGCCGATCATCTTAGCCAAGATGCTCGACAGGGAGAGGTTGTGTGAGTTAGAGCAGCGAGTAAGAGCGCTCCCCCCCTAACTCACACCACTGAGGCGAAAGCGAGCCTGGAGACTGGTGGCTCGCATCCCGTCTCCACTGGAAGGCCTGGGGGCATCGGAGGTATAGGGCCATCCGGGCTGGGTTTCTTATGGCCTAGACTCCAGTTGTGGGAACATTTAGTCGGTTGCGTATGCTATCACGTCAAAATAATGCATCATAATGTACCTTTTAAGCGGCATGTCGGAGTTCTTGTCCTGCGGGTTGAGGAACAGCTTGAGCCGGCAGTTGACGACGCGCCGCAGCACCAACAGCAGCGGGGCCACGCGCTGCGCCGCCAGCGACGCCGGGTCCAGCACCGCCACTATCTACAACCAAACAACAACGTGCTTTTGGAACGAACTTCGTTTTTTTATCGTGACAAGTGCCTGATGATAAGCAACATGCCCGCCCATAACAGCACAGTGACACGTAGCTATTGGAACATTGAAGAGACCAAGTCCTTAATCACTGCTCTACAATCAACACCCAGAGATATATTGACGGTGAAGTGCGTTAACCTACTATCTAACAGTCTTTGCAAAATACAGGGTTACTGGTAATCAGCCTGCATCCTTTTAAGGGGATGTTAAGTACATTCAATATGTCAACGTTTGTTCTACAGTTTAAAAAAAAAATGTTTTTTTTTCTTTTACAAAATAAATAAAAAGTGCATTTGCACGGTCTAAAAGTATCGAACTCTTCGTAACAATTCGTAACGAGAGCGCGTACGCTCTTTAACGCGCAAAAAATGATGTAAGTGATAAACACTAAAAAGTTGCTAAACAGTACAAAAAAGGGCAACAAATACAATTTTTTTTTGGGTTATCTATTAAGTTTTAACGAAAGTTGTAGAACAAAAGTTGTTTGTTTAAATATACAGAGCATGCCCTTAAACGGCTGATGCAGGCTGATTACCAGTAACCCTGTATACTGTTTTTTACTTATAATGTATTAAAGTTCAGTTTTGCATGTACAGGGAAAATTTTAAAATGATACGAACAAAAATAAGGGCCAAAATGACAGTAGAAATATCATCTAAAATCATTTGAAAATATATTTATACTCTAAATAAAACGTTTTTTTTAATCTCCTGGAATATTTGTGTTTTGTTAGATAGAAGGTATACGCAATTCACCGTCGATATGTATTTTTTTAATTGAAAACGTATTTTGGCGCACCACACACAGATTTATCGTAGCTGTGAATGACTCTCAGCGTCACGCTCGGAACTGAAAGAAATGAAAAAAAACTCGGGAGTGTGGCAGAACGAGAAAGATAGTCAACTACTGACGTATGTCTGCTGTCATTGTCTTTTTTTTTAATTTATCCTTGACCTTGGATACCAGTCCTTCAGCCGCATCTGTCACTGTCGTATCGCTGTGTTGACTATGTGCCGGGGTTCTATCTACGAGTAGTCGTCACCTCCACCGCAGCTTCGTTGTCGAACGCGGGCGGCAGGTCGATAAGCGAGTGCTCGGTCCGCAGCCCCGGCGGCAGCGGGGTGCGGGTGCGGGGCGCGCGGGACGCCAGCACCGACACCACCTTCAACCGGTCCTCGGGGGAGAGGTCTACCACCTCGTACTCGTCATCGTCTTCTGTGTCTTCTGAACAACAAACAAATAAGGATGTTTTTAAAAAGACTAGCTGGCTTGCAAACATTGCTCTGCCAGAAAAAAATTGAAGATATCGAAATTAAGAGACGCGATATTTCATGTAACTTTACGTTAGTGGGGGAGGAGATTAAAAATAATTTACGATCTATTCTCATATCTACCAAATCCTACTAATATTATAAATGTCAATGTATGGATGTTTGGATGTTTGTTGCGCAATCACGTCCTAACGTATGAACGGATCGGGCTGAAATTTGGAACACAGATAGATTATAGTCTGGAAGAACTACTTAACTAATAGGTTACTTTTTATCCCGGAAAACAACGGGAACTACGCGGGTAACACAGCGAGGCGCTGCTACATACACATTTGTTAAAATTGGTCGAAGTGTCCGAAGACTACAAACACAACTAACGTTATAAATGTCAGAGTTTGGATGTTTGTTACTAAATTATGTCGTAAAGTCTGAAAAGATCAGGTTGAAATTCGGAACAAAGTTAAATTAGTCTGGAAGAACAAGAAATAATAGGCTACTTTTTATCGCGGGAAAATGACGGGAATGAGAACTACGCGGATAAAACCACGGGGCGCTGACAATTTATTATAAACTAGTGGTCCGCCCTGGCTTCGCCCGTGGTACAAATATACCCTATAGGCTATAGATAGCACTCAGCGATGATGTACATATTCAACGGTGAAAGATTTTTTGAAATAGATCCAGTGCTTCCTGCGATTAGCGTGTTCAATTAAATAAACAATTATAAAGCTTTAATATTAGTATTATAATATGTAGATTACAACAGATTTTCCACAAAACATCAAAAACAACTTACCATCTTCTTCGAAAACATTATTGACAGTGACGGTAAGCTTCGGTTTCTTCTTAGCATCGAAGACCTCAGTCAGCTTATCGCCGTAGACCTGATTGCTGAATCTCTCGAGTAGTTGGAAGTCTTCTAGGGTGAACTGTTCGGCGTCGTCGACGGGGCCGATGAGACGCGCGTTGTGCACGAGAGCGCGCGCGCCGACGCGTAGCTTGAGACTGCGAGCGGCGAGGACGCGCGTCGCTTTCAGCACCCACTCGTATTTGTGCAGTGCGGGCACCAATTCAGGCTGTTAAACCAATACCTTTCATTAGTTTCCTATCCAAAATGGCAAAATAGGACTGATTATATCTTAATATATATAAATCTCGAGTCACGATGTTTGTCCGCGATGGATTCCTAAACTACTTAACCGATTTTAAATTAAATTGGCACACCGTGAGCAGTCTGGTCCAACTTGAGAGATAGGATAGTTTTTATTTCGATTAATAGTCTTTAAATGACAATATCCGAGCGCAGCCGGAATGGGCCGCTAGTTTTATATATATTCCTAAGAAATTAGTAAGAAATATTTACTTTAATCTTAATTATTTTACCTTACTTTTTATAGAGTAAACTATATTTGCCGAAACGTAAATTGTTATGGTTGATTAATTCGAACTCTACATGCGAATGGAGCTTCATTTTTTTTTAATAAGTAAACAAACTCTGTGTCAAAATTCCATAATGATTGTAGTTTTTAGGATTTTGTACCCAAAGGGTAAAAAGGGACCTTATTACTAAGAGTCCGCTGTAAATTTGTCTGTTCGTCTATCACCAGGCTGTCAAAATAAAATAAAGTGGCCAAGTGCGAGTTGGACTCGCCCATGAAGGGTTCCGTTCCAGCAAGTAACATAATATACATAGTACACATAGTTCTTGTAGTTCGTTGTAACTGTGATCGAAGTTTCAATAATAGTGTATGTATGACGTACTAAAAAAACTACTCATCAGATCGAGTTCAAACTAATTTTCGTTGGTAGTTTACATGGTAATGTACATCATATATTTTTTTTAGATTTTTCATTCGCTTACTTTAGAAGTTAGAGGGGGGGGGACACACATTTTACCACTTTGGAAGTGTCTCACGCGCAAATTATTCAGTGTAGACGAAAATGATTTTAGAAACCTCAACATCATTTTTGAAGACCTATCGATAAACACCCCACACGTGTAGGTTTGATGAAAAAAAAATTTTTGAGTTTCAGTTCTCAGTATGGGGGGCAACCCTAATTTTTCTTTTTTTAATTTTTTTTTTGTATTAATCCTAATGCGGTTCACAGAATACATCTACTTACCAAGTTTCAACAGTGTAGTTCTCATAGTTTCGGCAAAAAGTGGCTGTGACATACGGACGGACAGACAGACAGACAGACAGACATGACGAATCTATAAGGGTTCCGTTTTTACGTTTTCCGGAACCCTAAAAATTACCAATTTAAATGCAGTGTTTTGTCTTTGGAACACATTACTGTAAAATCACGATTTTGGAGACACAACCACTTACGTGACGTTAGAACAACTTACGGCAACTTAAGGCATCGATTTGCACAGGGTAGAAATCGAACTCAAATATGAAATACTAGCAGCGCCCCGCGGTGTTACCCGCGAAGTTCCGGTTCCCGTTGTTCCCGTCGTTTTTCCGGGATAAACAGAGCCTATGTGTTCTTCCAGACTATAATCTATCTGTGTTCCAAATTTCAGCCTGATCCGTTCATACGTTAGGACGCGATGGAGCAACAAACATCCATACATTGACATTTATAATATTAGTAGAATTAAATATACTCACCAGTATCTCACAGTCCTGCCTGTCGTGGCAGCCCTCGCTGTCGAGCAGCCGCGACACGTACTCAGTGGCGCGCGCCGGCTCGAGCATGTTCAACGCGGCCAGGACCACCTTGTTCAGCGACTGGTCCGACCCCGCCTCGCCGTCTACGTTCGGTATGAACGCCACGCGGATGCCGCCCGATTCTTTCTGCGGACATTAGGCTAAATTTGAGACTAAATTCTAATGTTGGATATTCATAGTCACAAATGATGATACGAGTATCTATAGGACAATTAAATACACATTGTTTTTACATATACCGAGATAATGAGGGAGATATAAATATACTGGTTTTTAAAGAATACAGGGATAATAGAGGAGATATAAATATACAGATTAATTAAAAAATGTTCCGCTGTACATTTTTTACTAAAATATATACAGGTGACATAAGATTTTTAACAATTGGCAGTCATTAGGACTGCCGATATAAGTGAAAACTAATAACTCAAAATTTGATAGCTCACTTTGAAAACTATGCACTGGCGTGGCCATGACCATCTATCGCCCACTTTGGGAAAGGCGGCTGATAACGCCCTTTTTGTGGGGGCTGCAGACCTAAAGGGCTAAAGGTAAGAGATCCAGAAAAAATGGGGGCGTTGTGTAGATGCTTGGAGTCCGTTGTGTAATACCTAAGTTATAGTGGTTTTTAAGTACGATATAAGGATAATCAGGGGGGGGGCTAAAGAATAATTTATTCTCAAAGTGAGCAGCAGACAACATAAGTTTGGGAACCCCTGATCTAGATCATCCGAGTTTACCCGAAGATTTCTTTCATTTATGAACGTGATGCCTGAACTCAATCCACAGACCACGGATAATATGTATGTGGTGCGCCAAAATAATTTACACTTCAAAAAGTATATGTGTTTATCCCCCATATTTCTAAAGGCAGAGCTCTGGGAGTATGTTTAGACGAATTAAATATCATTAAAATGTAACCAACTTATGACATTACAATTATGTGAGCTTACCATAAAAGTGAGTGCGTTCTTCAATAACTTTCTTGATTCCACATCATTCAAATCACCCATCACCCATATAGTTTG
This sequence comes from Ectropis crepuscularia, assembly GCA_963693475.1. NCBI lineage: Eukaryota > Metazoa > Arthropoda > Insecta > Lepidoptera > Geometridae > Ectropis > Ectropis crepuscularia. The sequence continues at coordinate 17,404,846 of OY856339.1, read as the reverse complement.
AGATATCTTTTCAGGCTTAGTTCCTCCCTTCCTGAAGTATTTTAGGATTGGCAATGCGGTGGCTAGAGCATCGCGACCTGTCAACAATACACAGAACATTGAGACGAACTTCTTAGCATTCCATGGATTCACCGTGCGGGTGCCGGGTCCATCGTGTGGCAGAGAGAGAAATCTCGAATAGACCCCAAGACTTGTGACTCGGGCTGTAGGTTTAAAAGGGGCCCCTTATATTGACGTACGTCAACACTCACCTTCACTACTCGTATTTCTCTCCCTGCCCAGCCAAATCCGATATGATCCTACTAGTGCAGCTTTAGATACTCGTTCTAGTATAGAACTTACTGCACTTCTGGACAATCCAAGGTCTTTAAGCAGGTTATAGAGAGATTTTGCTGGTATACCTCTCGCTCCTACTTCTACAGCGTATAAATTAACTACATAGCCATTTTTTGTTAATTCATTTTGTAGGTCGTAATATTTATTTTGTTTCATCACGTGGTCTTTAGGTATATTAGTTTCCCACGGTACGGTAAGTTCTACCAGGACTATGCGTTTCGTTGCCCTAGAAAAAAGGAAAATGTCCGGTCTGGATGACGAAACACCCACATCCTCTGGGATTTTGTAGTGCTTTTCATACGTGTCCATTAAAATAGTCCAATCAGGTGCTGAACGCAGGATTGAGTAAGGCTTGTTCTTGGAGTTTGAAGTTGAGCCCTCTTTTACAAAGTTAATTTGTCTTTTGTTTATCGTCAATCCCTTTTGGGCTCTAGCTACCGAAAGGCTTACGGCTTCACGTATGATTTCAAGTACTCTGTCATGGCGCTGTGAGTAATGACCCCTATTAAGGAGCACCTTGCATCCCACCAATATGTGCCTTGCTGTACATATCGCCTCACCACAAGTATAGCAACATTTTTCAGAGGCTTTTCCCCACCTTACCAAGTTACTCTGGTCAGGGAGGGTCATTTGGAAAGCGTTCAGATAAAATTTTAATAAGGCAGGAGACCAGTCATATAGCAAGGTGCGCCACTTTAGAGCTAATGGGATACAAAACTCACCTATGGTTAACCACTCACTTTGCATTTCTAAATTCATAGCGTGCACTTTGTAACTATCATTTTCGTCTTGTTGTAGAAAGGTTTTTACCATGTCTCGGTCTTCCCTTTTCTTTCTCGCACCCAACCCAGCTGTATTTACTTGCGCACCTGCCATAAATTGTTTGTGGAATTGAAGTCTAGATTCAAGGTCCGAAGCGCTTTTGTCTTTTGGGAGAGATGCGATTAATTCGTCTTTCGACTTTCCCAAAACATGCGTTTTTGTAACTCTTAGGTGTTTGTAGAGTTCGGATGGTTTTTTTAGTTTCAGGCCAAAACTATTGTGATCCCTAAATAGAGTAGAGGGATCAGCCGGATGTGCCAATCCAAACCATGACTTCAATATCTTTATGACATTAGCATCTAGTTTTGCGAGGAGGGTTTTACCGATGTCATATACTAGGAAAGGCCAAGTGAGACGTGATGTGAGATAGTTGTCATATATCCATGCTTTTTTGATATTGCTGATAGGCTGTTGGTCTACCTTATTGAGGTCATTCATGAAATTTCCAACAACTACCTCTAATGATGGTGTACGTCCTTTGTAGTCTATCTTTCTACCAAGAAATTTGAAAGGCACTGCCTCTGCAATTGTGGCAACTCTTTGGCCACTTATGGAGAGTCCCGGATCGTAAGAAGTATATTTGGTATCTCGTCTACCCAGACATAAACAATGACATTTACTTGGTTTTGCCCTCATTCCCTCCGTCCATGTACAGAACTCATCAACATCATTCAACAATTCTTGACACTGTTTGGGATTCCGTGTAAGTATTGCAAGGTCGTCCGCAAAGGCTAAAATTGACTCAGTGTACTTATTGTTGATTTTAAACCGGTAGCCCCATTTCTTCTCACGGGATATTAATTTATCTACTAGAATATTTATAACTATATTAAATACTATTGGTGATAAGCAGCACCCTTGGAATAGTCCCACATTATATTTAAGTGGTTTTGAGTATTCTTTGTTTACTGCTATAACGAATTTTAAGTGATTATAATATGAATTAATTATGTCAATAATTACAGCAGGAAAGTTATACCATTTTAGGGCAAATAACATAAGTTCATGCTGCTCTAGGTCTATCCAGCAGACTGTTATTTATTTGAAAAACCAAAATCCCAAATCCGCTACACCGATTTCGATAAAATTTACATGGGACCACCTTATAACTATGATCTACAAAACAAAAAAATAACTATCCAAATCGATTCGATCAATTGGCAAGCGAAAATAAACATACAACCAAATTGAGAACCTTTGAAATCCGTTTAAAATCTAATTATGTTGACCAATCAATCAAACGCTAATGTTATGTTAACATCGCCGCGCTAATAAAAAATAATATTTATAAATCCTGTAAAAAAATCTATACCGTTTTTACTAGCAAAATTACACGTTATGAATATTATGGCAGTAGGTTATTTTTTTAGCGTTCGCCTGGGGAAGTACATACATCTTTAAATAAAATAAATATTGGTGGACAATTCACACACAACACCATCTGAACCCAAACTAAGCAATGCTTGTAATATGGCGGCCAAATAGTTGATATAATACTTATATAGTTGTAAATACATACTTATTGTACATAGAAACACCCAGACACAGTGTAAACATTTAATTCATCACACAAATATTTGCACTGGGTGGGAATCGAACTCAGGACCCTCGGCTGCGCAGGCAGAGTTACTACTCACTAGGCCACGAGGCCAGTCATTAAAGGGCCATATCATCTTATTCTCAGGGTGACGAGCGCAGTGCAGTGCTAGGTAGGATTCTTTATACTTAAATAGATGAATAGCACTGTGCTGTAATAGCCGTGTTGCTTACCATAAGGCGCATGTCTCAATGGTCCCGTCACTCTATATAAAGCAATAATAACAATAAAATAAAAGGAAATTAGATTGATATTGTCACCTGTTAGATGTAAAAGCTTGTGCACTTTCTCCTCAGTAAATAATTCTTTGGATGAGGGTGTTCCAGTCAGGTCCAAGTATTGAGTTGCCTCTGCGCCGAGCACACGGCGATTCAACCTGGAAATATGCACAAATTAAACTAATTCGAAAATATATTCCCTCTAAAATGTCGTTAAATGAAAGACAACGCTAATATTACAACAAATTTTGTAGTCAATAAGGTACAGGCGATAAAAGTGAAAACATGTAACTTAGAATTTTATTATTTAGCAACAAATACAGACTCTACAGTTACAGATATTTTTTAGTGGTAGGACTCTTTGCAGCGTTTGCCTGGGTAAGTACCACACTTTTGCCAGATATTCTACCGCCAAGCAGTAATGTGCAAACATTACTGTGTTCCGGTTTAAAGGGCAATGTTTCCAGTGAAATCACAGGGCATAGAGATAATACATCTTGTTTTCTCTGGGTGACGAGTGCAGTGCTAAGTTATATATTTTTACTTTTCATGTTCCAATAGCTGCGTGTCACTGTGCTGTATGTTATGGGCAGGTATGTTGCTTACCATCAGGCACATGTCCTGCTCGTATCGTCACTCTATACTACAAAAAACTTAGACCTAGAGGCAGTCTCTCGGGCCAATAGGGCGATTCCAATCTGGCTAAATTTATCAAAGGAAAGACACAGGCGTGTCTGTCCTCCGAAAAAGAAGACGTGATACCTCAGTGCGACGTCACAGTTACCTCGGCATGATGTGCGGCTGTTTCATGAGATAGTCGAGCGCGTCGTCGGTGTCGGCGAGCTCGGAGCGGAACACGGCGCGCTGCAGCCGGCCCGTGTGCCGCGACAGAGCGGTCACCAGGGCCTCCTCCAGGACCTCCACCGATGACGTCACGGGCGTGGTGCCCTCTTCGGCAAGCGGCACGCCGTTTATGAGAACCTACGAATAAAAATTGTTTTTCGAATCACATAAAAAAGAATTTGTCTATCTTGAGAGTTTAACAGACATAGAGGGTAGCGATTCTGAAACCATTCGGTTGCATCCGACACGGAATCTCATCTCTCGGTCTTTGTCATACTAAACAGATAAGACAAAGACCGAGAGATGAGATTCCGTGTCGGATGCAACCGAATGGTTTCAGAATCGCTACCCAGATGAACAAGTTTCAAAGTGCGAAACGAGTAGAATAAGATAGTTTAGTTCATCAGGACTGCCATTATTTATCATGGAATATTATTAATTTATAGCTGATGAGAAGAAACAGCGTAAATCTCATTAATGGCCATTCTGATGAGACTAGACTAATTTATTCTACATCGTGGGAGAGGGTGGCATCGGAGAGGCGACCGTGGCAAACTACGGTCCACAAAAGTGTGAATGCGTTTGAGAATCATCTCACCGATTTAAACCGAAAACTATAAAGACTGTTACACATATAATTTTGGGGGTCAACAACAATATTATTACAATATTATATTAAGCAACAGAATATTTCGAACGAATGTGGAAAACCACATCTTATTTTACTCGTGCCACAATTTGGAACGCGTTCATTATTTGAATGAGTTCAGAACAATGAGAAAAGTGAATGATCTTTCTAGATCTAGATGGACAAGTAGCCCAGAGCGCCATAAATAACAAACAAATCTTAGTTAAACCGGCATCGATATAACTACCTGATTGCAAGGATACACTTTTGTAAATACATGGGAAATTCAGGTTTTTCAACAGTACATACCTATTTATATATCTATAGCACATAAGTTTAGATGCCTACATTTACAATTTATGTTAAGTATTTAATTAAAACCAACAGTGGGCAATATATCGGACAATGGTCAAACTTGAAAGATATTGAGTAACTATATAAGTTAACTATAAGTTAACATGGGAAATTGGAGTAATAAAACACAAATTCTGTTTTTTTTGTAACACATTTAATTAATAATACAGATTGTATGTATGGATAAATATAATTGGAAGATATCCAGAATATATGTAGATACAGTCGGTTATAATAAGATCACTTAATATTACTTATGATCTGAGGTTCAAAATCATGTTTCACAGCTTTTGTCAGGCTCTCAGCGTACAAATCTAGTCGTTGAGTCATAGTAAATCCCCATTTATCCTTGATCTGACGACACAAGTTCAGATCCATTTGCGCAATCAGCAAACCATCCTTCACCCTGGACAAGCCCGGTGTTCTAGCCCCGTCTGGAGCGGTGACGTAACTAGACCCGTAAAAGTGACCGAATTCTTTATGCGCTGCTTTGCCGTCTCCAGAAGTAAACTCGTTAGGGAAAGATTCTGTTCCGACTCTGTTGATGGCGCAGGTAAAGTAGCTGTTAGCTATCGCTGCATTTCGTGCTTCGATGCCCCACAAGTGCTCGCTAAGCCCGGCTACAGTAGCTGAAGGATTGAAAACTATTTCAGCTCCATTGATTCCGAACATCAACCAGTTTTGAGGGTGGTGGCGCCCGTAGCAAATATTAATTGCTATCTTTCCATAAATTGTATCAAATACAGGGTGACCTGTGTTCCCCTCGAAATAGTATGTAGATTCGTTGAAGTCCCCCACTCTAGGAATATGGTTCTTTCTATGTTTCCCAATGACTTTCCCCGATTCATTGATGACCACAGCTGTGTTCCAAATCGTATCTCCGTGGGTTTCATCTCTTTCTAGTATTGGGGATACTATTACCATTCTATATTTTGCAGCAAGTTTGCTAAGAAAAAGGGTGCTTGGACCGTTCAACACCGTCTCGGCGAATTCACACCACGGGTGCTTTTCTCTAGTGCAAAATGCGAAGGGCATACTCCAGGCTTCTTGCAAACATAGAATGTTGACTCCTTCCGCTGCTGCGACGTCTACTATTTTTCCAATCTTCTCAAAAATAGCTTCTCGTTGTTTAGAAATCGGCTCGACGGTAGGAATCGCAATAGAATGTTGGATCACTCCTACTCGAACAACGCGCGGTTTTCTGGTTTCTTCTTTCTTCGCTGGAAAGTCGTAAGCCGCCACTTCAAAGTTATGTTTGACAGCCACATCTAAATTTTCAACCGTTATTGGGTGGTGGTCTACTCTTCCGTAATGGATCCTGTTGTATTCCTCGAGATGTATACCCGATAAAGCATTGGACATCATTTCATCAAGACTCGGAAGTTCAGAAGACGACATTTTTAAAATTTGGCTGATTATTACGAGGCGTATAATAAGAGACAAGTGAGCACTTCAAAGATCGAAGAGAAACTCTGCGGTGATAAGATATTGTTATCATGAAGAGTAAAATAATATAACTTATGTCAAGTCACCGGTTATCAGTCAAACCATAGTTATCAATGTTCAGAAGAAAATAAACAAATGTGTCTACAAAATTAATATGAAGAATGCGACTGATATTCTAAACGCGAAAGTTTGTATGTATAGATAGTTGTGTGGATGTTTGTTACTCTTGCACACAAAAACTACTGAGTGGATGAAATTAGATAAAAAGATAGATTATATTCTGGAATGATGTTATGCTATTTATTTATCGCAGGAAAGTTTATGAGAACAGAAACTAGGTGGATAAAACCGCGGGGTCTTACTGTTTTCATAATTCATAAACATTTATACTTATGACAAGCCGGTAATTCGTGTAGTTACTTATAGTCCGAGATCCCAGAGCTCCCAGACGTCACCTATTTTCTGATGAATGAAATGTGGACAATTGAGTAGAGTTAGTAAGTACTAAGAACACATGCTTATTCGCTAACTTGCTTAGACGGCCAATTTTGAGATTTGGGGTAATGAGTGATTTTCACGTATGTTGTAGGCAACATCCTTAAAAACAAGGTTCCAATACTCCCAGACACTTTCCGTCAGCCGTTTTGCTTAACAACTCCAAAATAATAATTTTACTTCACTTCAATTCTCATGCTCCATTTGTAAATATGCTCGTCAGACAACTATTTTGTTGCTTTTTACAATAAGATCCATCCAGAGAGAAGACCAATCTAAGGAGGCAATCATCCCCTAAACTCAACTATGTCCTATGGGTAAGAGCGGGAGACTGAGTGAGACATTTATTAGGAGATATTGACTCAAAATTTAGTTTAGAGGATGATTGGCCTCTTAGATTGATCTGTCTTATTGGAAAAAGCTTTAAAATAGTTGGCTGATGATTATATTTACAAATGGAGCATGAGAATTTAAGTGAAGTTAAATTATTATTTTGTAGTTGTTAAGCAAAACGGCCGACGGAAAGTGTCTGGGAGTATTGGGACCTTGTTTTTAAGGATATTGCCTACAACATACGTGAAAATCACTTATTAGAAAATACATGAAGTAAGTAATGTTTGTATGTACCTTCATTACCTCATATCTCAAAATTGGCCGTCTAAGCAAGTTAGCGAGTAACCATTTGTTCTTAGTACTTACTAACTCTACTCAATCATCCACATTTCATTCATCAGAAAATAGGTGACGTCTGGGAGCTCTGGGATCTTACTCTATTACAATTTGTGCTATAAAGCTTTCACATTGAAGGTGTAAGTAACAGCCAAAATACCTTTTACCATAGCCTTTGCTGTCCATACAATGTACATTCATACATTATCCACAGCAATAGCAATTTGCTTACTCCTGCAATATGTGGAGTACAATGAATGCAATAGAGAATATTGTTTTTAAACTTTCGTGAGGTCGAGGTAATCTATACTAATATTATAAAGCTGAAGAGTTTGTTTGTTTGAACGCAAGGATCTCGGGGAACTACTGGTCCAAATTGAAAGATTATTTCCCTGTTGGATAGTCCATTTATCGAGGCAGGCTATAGGCTATTTAACATTACGCTACTAGCAACAGGAGCGCAGAATGAATGAAAAATGTAACAAAAACGGGAAAAATAATGCTTTTTGAGAGCTTTCGTTGCGTGACAGTATGTGTCTGTCTTTTAAAAGGTTGCGTCATTAAAACCTAAGGTAACCGAATTTGTTCAAAATTTGAATGGGTACGACCCATTTTCTACAAACACGCTCACACGCGTTTGGTTCAGCTAGTTAAATACTAATCTAGAAAATAATTAATGATGGCGGTTGATAAAACAAATCTACTCGTTTACAAATCTTGTGTCCGGATATTTGTTTCCATACTCCTCTAAGAGTGCTAGACTAATTTTAAATTATTTGTTAATGTGTGATAGTGGTAGCTATGAGAATATGTATTTGACGTAGTTCACACCCTACGGTCTCCACTCTTCATAATTTAATCCCAATTGTACTGTTTTTGTATGAAGCATATCTAAATGACAAAAACATCAAGTGTCGCGTAACTTCGATTTTTCATTCGGTTGAAAATGTATACGACAGAAGAACGTTTGCAGGAAATTTCTATAATCTAGTTAATCATAGTAACTACTTCAAAATTAGATATTTGTTAGTTTCGTTCTAAACAAGAATTGTAACTGTAATTTCGAATTATATAGTTTTTAAACTTTCACGATCTGAACTCATATTGAAAACATTACACAGGGTTTAATTGCGATCTAAATTACTATTTCATTACCTTGACATTTCGGCAGCGATACAATCGCCGTATCACAAGAAGACAAACGTTGAGGTAATTTAATAATAAATCATTTAAATTGGGATTTGATTCGGTCAGCATGCGTCATTTTCGATTTATGGCTTACCGCCAGGCGAGATGATGGTCAAAGGCGGACCTATGCGCAATAAAAAAAAAACAAGATTAAGTCCTTTGTAATGTTTACAATATTTTGAATTATGTAAACAAAACTTACCTGTGGGAACTTGTCATTTCCGGTTTTAGCGACAAAGTCCGCGGCGAGGTGTCCACCGAAGTTATACTCCGAATCTTGATCGACGATGTCGTCTACGTTAGCGTTAGAGGTCACGTACTTCTTCAACTGTTTCTTGACGACCTCAATAGAAAGCGGGTCTTCGTCTTTGGTCGGGTTCAAAAGCTATAAACAAATGCAATATTAATTTTAGTATTATTCATGAAAATTGTCACCTCCCCTTGCTTAACCTTGTAGGTAAGCGAATATCGCTTAAGCTGGTTGCCTAGAAGAGATTGCTCTCAACAATAAGGCCACCATGTGTAGTTATAGTTCATATTTCACTGCTATATTTATCTTTGTTTGTGTTACAATAAAGAGCTTTCTATGTTTCTACATTGTTACTGGACCATAGTAACATTTACGCTTAACACCTTGGACCATGTAGCTATTTAAACATAAACGCCTTATCCCGTCGTAGTAAATCGGTAAAAAATGCCAATTAACATGTTCATCGCATAGAAAAAATTTACCCAGCCAAAGAGCTTGCATAAAGCAAAAACAGCTCTCTAAATATTCCTTCAGCTGGTACTCGGAGCCTTCTCTCACAACCTCGCAAGGAGAGTCAAGCCATAATCCACCACGCTGGCCCAGTGCAGGTTGGCTTCGAAAGATTCTAGGTACATGTCGGTTTCCTCACGGTGTTTTCCTTCACATGACTTCCAAAAGACAGTGGTGCGTGTGGGATGATTTGTGATGTGCGTGAACTGGAGGCTACGGATCGTCAGTCGCCGTTCTCCCGGCTAAACCAGCCGTAACTTCCAAAGACCTTGGGGTGCTAGTGAATTATATTTTATAATATTTAATAGTAATAAGTTGAATTCTACATATTTATGTACTCGCTAACCTGAGTGAGGAAGTAATACGCTTCCTTGTTCGAGTTCCTCTCCTGTGCGACGTAGTTGAAGGCGGACCGCACGGCGGCCTCCAGAGCCTTGTCGCCGGTGGTGGGCGCGAGCACCAAACCCACTCGCACGGGGGTCGCGTGCTTCAGTAGCGTCTCGCCGAGCTTCAACGGTGGGCCGGATAGCGTCGACGTCGGGTCTGCTATTATCACCTGCAAATATATTCTCAGCTTACAAAACAGACAATGATAATCGTACTAATCTTGTAAACGCAAAACTAAGTTTGTTTTTTACTACTTACAATTATCATTTTAATTATAAACTTTGACACATATTTTTGGAGGTATTAGAAGTAGCATAGTAGACTACTTTTTATCCTGGGAAAATAACGGGATTAGGTTGTATCTAGGTAACAAGATTCTCACTGTTATTGGTCTTGTTCTATTAGTCGGAAGTAACATAGGCTACTTTTTATCCTGGGAAAATAACAGGATCGGGTACTGTTAGTGATAATTGTATCTAGGTAACAGGATTCTCATTGTTATTGGTCTTGTTCTATTAGCCCGAAATGTTTAGTAATTTTAAGAATCAAGTCTAACAGCTACTTGTAGTATTAATTTAACATAAACTCTCAGTCGTATTTAAACAATAACTGCCTGACTAATTTGAGATCAACCACTTAAAAAAACTACGTTACAGAAAAAAGAAGGAAAGAACAAGTATTTTCAAGACAGCAAAAAACGTTTTCACAACCACTACAAAACTACTAATGTTCTTTTGCGAATATCCTCATTACGGATTCTGTCGCGCAAAGAGACTCCCGAGCATAGCTCTCTCCATAGCTCGCTGTGCAACTTTGAGCTTTGTTATGAGGCCCACAGTTAAAGACCACGTCTCAGTTCTATACGCCATCACTGGCAACCCGCACTGATTACAGACTTTCGTTCGTGAAGAAGTTTCGTTGATTAAACACAAAAATGTAAGGGAGGGCTTTTCTCAACATTGGGACACAATGGGTTCTTAATAAATAAATGATCTACATACGTAGTTATAGATGTTCCTCCTCAGGTTCCGGAGCATGCCGGGGTAGGTGGGCCGCAGGAGCTCCATGAAGGAGGCCGGCCAGCGGCGGTAGCGCTCGTCGCTCTCGAGGTCGTTGAGCCACGTGATCGACGTGTCGCGGATGTCGAGCCCGTACTCCTCCCACGTATACGACTCGCCCAGTTCCAGGGACAGCATCTTGTTTATCAGGTTCTTGGAGAGACCTGTGCGAAGTATACAACTATGAATTATTAGTCTTCCTAATTCCTAAACTCTGGGATAATTAATTAATTACTCCCGCGGGGGTAAATCAGCTAATTGTAGTGGTAGTGTCTGCATAGGGAAGTACCACACCTTTGCCAGGTATTCTATCGCTAAGCAGTAATGTGAAAACATCACTGTGTTCCAATGTCACATGACAATTTATCACCACACAAAATAACCACACATTGTTTCCAGTGAAAATACAGGGCATAGAGATAAAACATCAACAACAGAGAACTGAGGGAGGAGGTGGAGTAAAATCAGTTTTCGTCATAGGTCACAGACAGTATAAAAGGATTATGGATATACAAAAATGCACCGCAACGGAGCGAAACACGATATGAGTTATTTGAGAACAGCACTTACCAAGGCCATGCAGAGTGTTCATAGGTCCGATATCCTCTCTCAGGGCTGCCAGTAGCGCCATCACGTCGAGTTCCTCCGCGTCGTACTGCGCGCCCGAGACTAGCAGCAGCGCCTCCGCGGGCCGCAGCCCCAGCGCCGACGCCCACACGTCTTGGTTGTAGAGCACTTCCTCACGGAACGAGCGCGGCACGTTTACGTGGATCAGAGATTTCGTCTGGAACGATCAAAAACTACTTTTGAAACTTATACAAAAAATTAAAAACGTCCGGCATTTTGTGGTGGCGACCATCTTGGTTTTTTAAATTCATCATAGAACAAAATATAGTATTATAGTGGTCCAATTCTTACATACAAATGAAAGCCATTTTGAAGAAAGAAGTTGGGTAAATTTTTTTGTAGCGGCGGCCATCTTAGACCGATTTACATCAAACATAAGAACGCTCCTGAATAACTCACCTTTGAAACAAAAAATCTAAATCGCTTCACCCGTTCGGGAGCTACGATGCCAAATACAGACAGACACACAGAGAGAGAGAAACTTATAACATACTAGTGGCTCGTTCCGGCTTCGGATATTATCACATAAAGACTTTTAATCAAAATAAAACTACGATCCTATCTTTCAAGTTGAATTAAACTGCACACGGTGTGCAAATTTGATTAAAATCGGTTAAGTAGTTTCGGAGTCCACCGCGGACAAACAACGTGACGAGTAATTTAGATTTACATACTAGCGGCCCATTCCGGCTGCGCTCGGATATTGTCATTTAAAGACTATTAATCGAAATAAAAACTATCCTATCTCTCAAGTTGGACCAGACTGCTCACGGTGTGCCAATCTAATTTAAAATCGGTTAAATAGTTTAGGAATCCATCGCGGACAAACATCGTGACAGGAGATTTATATATATTAAGATTAAGATTAATATATTATATTAAGACTAGCGGCCCATTCTGGCTGCGCTCGGATATTGTCATTTAAAGACTATAAATCGAAATAAAAACTATCCTATCTCTCAAGTTGGACCAGACTACTCACATTGTGCCAATTTAATTTAAAATCGGTTAAGTAGTTTAGGAATCCATCGCGGACAAACATCGTGACAGGAGATTTATATATATTAAGATTAATATATTATATTAAGACTAGCGGCCCATTCCGGCTGCGCTCGGATATTGTCATTTAAAGACTATAAATCGAAATAAAAACTATCCTATCTCTCAAGTTGGACCAGACTACTCACATTGTGCCAATTTAATTTAAAATCGGTTAAGTAGTTTAGGAATCCATCGCGGACAAACATCGTGACAGGAGATTTATATATATTAAGATTAAAATTATAACACACCTTTTTTGCGTCGAAGGTTATTTTTTTTTTATCTATCTAAATCTTGAACATCGCCGTTAAGTTGCGAGTTTTTTGGTCTTTATAAGATTCATTTTGGAGTGATCCTTTTGTTTATCGGACTGTTCATAGCTCGAAAGAGCGACCCCCGTTTCCCATTTCATGGTTGACATCCCAAAGGAAGGTCAGACATAGAACCATGACGCAAATGAATAGGTTTGACTCCACTTTCGTAGTAAGATCATCTAAATTGTGGAATGCGCTGCCATGGCAATCGATTTCCTCTTGGTATGCACGCTCCATCAACCACATTTCAAGATAATTTCATTTTTAAAAGTGAATTAAAAAGAAAAATTATAACTAAAATTAAATATTAAATAATTAAATATTAAATAATTAAAATTATAACACACCTTTTTTGCGTCGAAGGTAATTTTTTTTTTATCTATCTAAATCTTGAACATCGCCGTTAAGTTGCGAGTTTTTTGGTCTTTATAAGATTCATTTTGGAGTGATCCTTTTGTTTATCGGACTGTTCATAGCTCGAAAGAGCGACCCCGTTTCCCATTTCATGGTTGACATCCCAAAGGAAAGTCAGACATAGAACCATGACGCAAATGAATAGGTTTGACTCCACTTTCGTAGAGTAAGATCATCTAAATTGTGGAATGCGCTGCCATGGCAATCGATTTCCTCTTGGTATGCACGCTCCATCAACCACATTTCAAGATAATTTCATTTTTAAAAGTGAATTAAAAAGAAAAATAAACCACCTGCATAGGGAAGTTCTGAGCGATCGAAGTGAGCACTTTGAGCGCCTCGTCACCACCGGAGTCGTGAGCGTCAATGACAGCGGCTGCGGCCTGCATGCTGAGCGCTTGCATCTGCCACACCTTGAGCGGGGCCAGCTCCTCAGACGACTCGGAGAGGTGGCGCCGGAACCTCTCCAACGGAGTACGCAGCGCGGGGAATAGGTTCCTGCCAAATATAACGCTCAATTTCAAGGCTCTTCACCACTATCATAATTTTGATAATACTCTTTGCAGAGTCCGCCTGGGGAAGTATCACATCTTCGCCAGTTATTTTACCGCCAAGTAGTAATTTGCAAACATCACTAAAATTCCGGTTTGAAGGGCAATGTTTCCAGTGAAATTACAGGACAAGATAAATCATTTTATATCTCTGGGTGACCAGTGCAGTCATCATCATCAGCTTGTATTCGTCCACTGTATGGCACAGGCCTCACCTATAAATACGCCACTCAGCCCGATCCTCGATCTTGCCTCTCCAACCACCACCAGTCTTTCGTATATCGTCACTACATCTAGTTTCAGGGAGTCCTACACTAAGTATACCGATACTCGGCCGCCACTCCAGAACTCGTCTACCCCAACGGTTATCGGGTCTGAGACAGATGTGACCGGCCCACTGCCACTTCAATTTCCTAATACGCTGAGCTATGTTGATGACTTTAGTTCTCTAGTAAACCTGTGCAGTCCTAGGTAATGATTTGGAATCTTTATGTTCCAATAGCTGCATGCTGCATGACACTGCTGTTATGAGCAGGTGTGTAGCTTACCATCAGGCACATGTCCTGTTTGTCCCGTCACTCTATTTACAAAAAAAAACATTAGTTTTTTTGGTCTTATACCAAAATCGGTATTTATATGGTTGGTATAGTGGGTTTATTTCAAGTACTCTGTCCATGACAGAGTAATTGAAATCATATGTGAAACCATAAGCCTTTCAGTAGCTAGAGCCCAAACAAAAGACAAATTAACTTTGTAAAAGAAGGCTCAACTTCAAACTCCAAGAACAAGCCTTACTCAATCCTGGGTACAGCACCTGATAGGGTGATAGGATTATTTTAATGAACACGTATGAAAAGCACTATAAAATCCCAGAGGATGTGGGTGTTACTTCATTCAGACCGGGCATTTTCCTTTTTTCTAGAGCTACGAAACGCATAGTCCTTGTAGAACTTACAGTACTGTGGGAAACTAATATACCTAAAAACCACGCGATGAAACAAAATAAGTATTACGACCTTCTAAGCAAATTAACAAAAACTGGCTATGTAGTTAATTTATACGCTTTAGAAGTAGGAGCGAGAGGTATACCAGCAAAATCTCTCTATAACCTGCTGAAAGACATCACCAGGGCAGCACAGGCAGTCGTAGCCAGAGATGTTAGAGACCTAAACATCAAAATTGTCTCCAACAGCGCCTCCGTGCTTCAAGCCCTTAAAAATAATACTATAACCTCTGTCCCTATACTGGAATGCCACAATGCACTCCAATCCATAGCGGCTGTGAACAAAATAACCCTCCAATGGACTAAAGGACACATCAACTCACTAGGTAACATCCTAACGTATGAACGGATTGGTCTGAAATGTTGGAACACAGTTAAATTATAGTCTGGAAGAACACATAGGCTATTTATTCCGATAAAACAGCGGGAACGGGTACTACGCGGCTAAAACCGCAGGGCGCTGCTAGTACTTATATAGTTTTAAACACATACTTATAAACAATACATCTATGTATTGTTTATAAGTATGTGTATATAACACCCAGCCACAGAACAAATACTTGTATTCACCACACAAACATTTGGACTGTGTGAATCAAACCCAAAAACCCTCAGCTTCGCAGGCAGACTTACTAGCAACTATGCCACGAGGTCAGAAAGGCTCTGAAGCATTAAGGCAACTTAAAATAGGATGCTTTAAATTTATAAAATAATAGAAAAACAAACTAAGGATAATCTTACTTAAGTCTCCCAAAGTTAAATCCATCTATTTGGTTCTGAGGATCATTCTCATCTTCCTCCTCGGAAACAGTAGGAGCATCACCATCTTCAGTTTCTTTAGGAGTAGAGTCATCCTGACTCTTATATTCTGTACTCTTCAGTTGTAGTTCAACTCCATAGCCTGATAACCTCACCTTTGGCTTGCCTTGTATCTGCAATGGAAATATTCAGAGTTTAATTAATTACAAGATATGTAATTCAATGGTAAAATTGACATTACAGCTATATGGTCTCTACGCTAGTCATATAGTAATGACAATGATACTGATTAAAATCATATAATTTGGTTAAAACAAATACCTAGACCTAAAGTATAAGCACAATTAGTACTAGTGAGATATGATATGTATTATTTTTTTTACAAAAATTTGTTGACTATTTTAGTTTATGACTATTGCAGAATTAAGTTAAATTTCTAGTTTTTTTTTTTTTTATAATGTGTGACGAGACGAGCTGGACATGTGCCTGATGGTAAGCAACATGCCTGCCACATAACAGCACAGCAACATGCAGCTATTGGAGCATGAAGAATCCAAATCATTACCTAGCACCACACTGCGCTCGTCACCCACAGATCTAAGATGTTATATCTCTAAGTCCTGTAATTTCTCTGGAATAAATGCCCTTCAAACTGGAACACAGTAATGTTTGCACATTACTGCTTGGCGGTAAATAACTGTGCAAAGGTGTGGTACTTCCCCAGGCGTACTCAGCCAAGAGTCCTACCACTACAAAAACTCTCTGTACATACTTACTAAATTAAAGGTAGAAAAAATATCATCCATAAAAATAAAATGTATTACCAAAACACACAAACCTTGACATTCCATCTCACAACATAATTTATGGCACCTTTGTCTGCATATGCAGCCAATATTTTGTGTTTTGCAGCAAAATCTTTTGAGCCCAGTTCACCGTAAAGTATTGCGGCTAAGCTTCTGTTATCACTGCTTGGATAAGAATGATCCAACAGGTATGTTTCTAAAATATGCTCTTCCTGGAAATTAACAAGTCAACAAATAAGAATTGGCAGTAGGAAGTGATAACCACGTTTTATGGACATCTGCAACATCAAAACTTTGGTTAAAAATTAAGAAAATTAAATTATTTATATTTATATTTATTGGCTTAAAACCTCACAACAAACAGTTTGTACAAATGTATATTTTTATGTCTTTATCCATGTAGAAATGCATTGGTACCCAAACTAGGAAAAATTGTGAGATAACGTACCAAATACCCTCTGCTGGAAACTGGATGGTATGCTATGGATAGCTAATGCTATACCAACACAGAGAGGTAAAAATACCCTCATAAATTTATCTTTTTGAGTTGAAGAACTACTTCTAATCCACTTAAGAAGGCTATATATATTTTTTTGCATTAGGCTAATTAACTTATGTAGCTTATTAATGATTCATGAACTAAAAAAAACCTTGACAAAGATTTGCTGAAGTTAATTTGATTATTATAACAGACATTAAATTTATTCAATGAAATTATTTGCTCCTTATCAAATTTTTAATATTTATTTGAATCTATTCTAGAGGTAAAAATATTTTTTCAAAAAAGTAATAGATTAGAATCCTACTTACACCTCTTAAGTATTTTTCTAGCTCAGATGTATGCTATTACATTGTGTAACGGTATTCTTTTTTGTTTCAATGATGCTGTCTTACTTTTTAATTATAACTATGTGTGTGTATGTGTAGCAGTGAAGCAAACAAACATCCAACATGTTCCAAAAAATATATTTTTGACCAATTTGGTAGTTGTTCTTGGATAAAGGAAGAAACAGAGAAGGCCTAAGTTCCTACATAAACTAGACTGTTTATGCTGCTGACAGGTAATTATTTGTTATAATTCATTCCCATTTACTCAAACATTTCTTAACCTGTGTTTGAGATGTTTAATTTTATTTCATCTGCGGATTGGTTTCTTCCAAGAATATCATTTACATTATTGTGAAAAACTTACAATATCTAGCTTATCCCAGGTTTTGAGCAGATCCTTGAGAGCATCATTGTCACAGATTTTTCTCGAAGCGATTGAGACAAATGCTTCGCATTGAATATCCTTAGCATTGTTTTGTGTGGCAATTTGGTCAAACATGCGAACAGTAGGTGACATGGTGTGCATTGATAATGCCAGCTTAGCCATACGCAGCTGTGCTGGGGCAAGAATAGTGCTTGCGACGCCAATACATGCATCATACACCTGTTTATCAGTTTCTGAAACATTAACATATTTAGTATCACATAATAAAACCAAGTAGCAAGAAGACCAAATACATGATAATCAGTTACGGGTGCTGCAGCTTACCTAAATTATCCAAACTAGTTTTCAGAGAATTTATTCCATCTACAAAGGACCAGAATAAATCCGCACTTTCGCCAGCGAGATACTCAGCCAGTTCTAAAACTATAGGTGTAGTCTCCCACTTGGCGCTCACAAAACTTGTCACAGATTTTGACTTCTTTTCTTCCCGTTTCGGTGATTCTTCGCTAGAGGCTAGAGCAACCCCTAAACAAGCTAAAACAACTAAAGTGTTTCTAAAGCCGGTGGTCTTCATTGTGCGGTAATTTTAAACCGATCACTAAAGTACAAATAATTAAGTTAACTATCTATAAGATTCCCATTTACACGACACGTTTTGGTCATAGTTTTCGATTCATTTACAATCAAAAATTGTATTAGAAATTAAAACTCATTCTGCCAATACAACACAAAAGTGAAACCGCCAATGACGGATGACCACGGCGCATTTGACATTTCAATTACTTGGTCCCATATATTACGATTTCATTGGTTAGTGATAAGAACACTTCACATTCTTGCCAATAGAAAGTGAGCTTACTACGGATAAAAAAAGAAAAGCAAAGATAGTTTTACCTTAATTTCTTAATTTGAGTGATTTTACTGCCCTGCAGGAAACATATATTATGGTTGCTACAGGGCCCTTTACCTGTAGCAAACATACTTGGAGCATTTAGCATTTTGCGGCAATGCAATGGTACAAGAAACAAAAAAAAATGGGGAAAAGGTCAAGTCTATGGTTAACATTTATTCAAAATGCCATTGCCAAAGCGAAAATGCAAGCTAAAAAGATGCCATTGTCAACTGACAAATTAAATGTTATCAGATATCAGATGTCAGATACGACAAATGGCACTGCGTCTAGCTGGGTTAAATTAATTTCTAATTGATTTTCATTGACCAAATGGATTGAGTGGATTCTCAGTGTATCGATATAAGGTATTTACTCATAGGTAAATTTTGCGTATGCGGCTAAATGTAAATTACTTGTACATGTCTGACGTTATTTTCATATAGAAACAATGGATGTACCCACATATTTCACACGAACGGCCAATACTTGCATGTCCCTATTGTCTGATTTTAGATAAAAGAAAACGAAAAAGAACAATGCAGTATCCTCCCGAAGAGGCGTATACTCGCCTTATTAGCCACAACATGACAGTACCCCAGAGAATTAAGGTAATATTATACTAAATCAGGGAGTCAATAGACGAAGTATTAGGATTTTGCCTTTTACATTTGTTTTTCCCGTTCTCTCTTTGATAATGATGGTTATGTATTGATCAGAGTCATTGTCAGATTCAGAAAATTGAAATATGTTTCTTCATATTAAGAAGCTTTTGGGGAGCTATATTAATTCATGTAGTGTGAAAAAAATCAGTACTATTATTTACTAACAAACTGGCATTTATCAGTAATGAATCCACAAACAATGTTCCACAGGCTACTGGTGATATAATAGATGACGAGAATACACCAAATGGTATGAGTGGTGGTTGGGATTACGCCAATGAAAAGTTTGACATGAAAGTACCTGAAAGGATACTCGTTGTTGGACAAGATCAACATATTGGTAAGATTACCATTGACATTATTGCCATTGGCACTTGCTTCAGATAAATCTATAATAATTGTTATTATTTGTTAACTTTGATTAGTGATTGAAGAATTTGAGACTTCAATATTGCGGTGTAAGAGCCAGATGAGTGTATGTTCATTTTCTTAATTTTAAAGTAAAGCAAAAATACTGCTAAAATTTGTCACTATTGTGCCCTTACACCATGAGATAGATCAATAAAATGTCCTTGGCACAAAATTTGTATTATACAGGAAGATATTTTGTAGGTTCACGTACAATGGTCCAAGTCAGGGACTAAGTGCGGAAACCTTACCCACTAGAAGTAGTGGGTAAAACAAAACTTGAAAACTTGATATTTTGTAATATGACCAATGTTTTGAACATTGGTTGGGACCAGGCGCGGTCCTAGCCTCGAATTTTGGAGGGGGTCACCAGTACACAGCCTCCGATTTTGGGGAGGGTCACGAGTAGAAATTCAATAAATCTAGTAAAAAAGACTGCTATTAGCGCCCCACAATTTTACCCGCATAGTTGCCATTCCAGTTGTTTTCCCTTGTTAAAAAGTAGTCTATATACTACCATTAGATATTTTGAAATTTTGTAGGTTTTTAATTCAACTTATACGATTTTGGGGGAGGGTCCATGTCCCCTGTGACCCCCCCCCCCCCCCTTCGGACCGCGCATGGTTGGGACAATATTGATTTGTGTCAACATTCAATTGATGGATATTGTTGAGGTTTAATCATTTTCATGCTTTTTCAATCATTTACTTTTATAAATTTGATACTATCTTGTACTTTAACAGTTGATCAAAAAGTTTTACCTTTTTTGCACACTGTTGTGACTCTTGGTAAGTTTTACAGTATTATCTGAGATATAAACTTAGTAAATTGCTATTTAAATCTGAATAAATACCATGTTGCTGGCCCAGTGGCTAAGTTGGTGGTAAGTCTGCCTGCAAAGCCATCATAGGTCAGGTTCAATTTGCAACAAGTACAAATATTTGTGTAACTAATACAAATTTGTTCTTCGTCTGGTTCTTTCTATGTAAAATAAGTAAAGTAACTTATAATGTTATATCAGCTTTCTGGCTCCCATAATACATGCTGGAGTAAGATGGTATCAGTAGTGTGAGAAATGTTCAATATTTTATTTATTTACTGCTTGTAATCACATAAGAATATTTTGCAAAGCAAAATTAAAATCTCTGTTTATTTAAAAACTAAAAGTATGAAATCTGATATTGTAGTTATCTTTATACCCTGAACAGTAACATGACATTTTAATCACTCTATCAATCATTTAGGAATTGGCACAATAATTAGAAATAAATTTTAAAACTATTAATGAACATACTCATACTGTTTCTTCAAAATATCAAATGTTGCCACAGGAGTGAAAGGCTTCCTTAGGTTATTGTCATGTCAATATTCTATTTTTTCTTCTCGACTCTTTTCCCTTGTTGTTACAAATTTTCACACTATAAAAATTGCAAAAAATCCCATATTATATTGCCTTAGTATGTTTTTGTAAATGTAATATTTTATTAAAACCCAAACAATTTGAAAATATTCAACTACAACTGGAAAATTTGATAGTTTTTGTTGGTTGATTGTTTTACGACAAGAACATTGAAATGAACTCATGGTTTTATTTCAAAAAATGCATTTTGTATGGAATCATTATTTCGTTTATTGTAATGTTAAGGCCTGAAACTGGTTGTCAGCAGGCGCGGAGCGGCAGTTGCTGCAGGGTGAGCAATCTAACGCATTAAATGTTATGCTATCTGGTTTTTTGAAGTGAGAACTTCTTTGGGACACCACAGACAGATTTTTTATTTAATGCATTAGAAGTTCGGGCATAACTCGCCGTATTCCCGACCCGCCCCGCAGTCGCAGCCGTGCCGCACCCGCATCCTAGAGTAGTAGAGTAGTAGTAGTAGAGGCCTAAGTCAATATCAATGAAATTCTACAACAGGTACAAAAGCACCACCAAGAGAGATCCAACTTGACAACGCAGTCCTGCCCACGGACCCCGGCATGATCCGCGTCAGCACGCCACCGCGCATCATCACACTTGACCAGCATTACTTCCCGTCGGCCGACGACTTCCCGGCCGGAGACGCCCCAGCTTCTCCTCCGAGAAACGTGCGCGTATACAGATCCCAGGGCGATGGAGCTCGCTCCATCACCCCGCGACCTGATAACTTCAATGAGTCAACCATGACAGAATCACGTCTGGTATTAAGGTAATTTACAAAAGTAATAGTTACAAAATCATCTTAGTATTATAATAAACATCAAGTATGGATAGATTTTGTTTGTTTTCGCACAAGAACATTGAATGGATTTGGATGAAAGTTAACATTAATGTGGCGCATGCATAAGAATAACTGGCTAGTTTTTGTAGTTAAAACTTCTTTTGTCACACCACATACAGGTTTTCCGTGGGGTGTGAATTAAGCTCAAGCGTCACTTTCGTAAATGAAAGAAATCTTAAATGTCACTCACGAAAGTCGAGGACTTTATTTTGGTGATGATATGAGAAAAAATAAATACAAAGTTACTGCTGGTATAGTCGGTGACTGCGAATCCCAAGCCTGGGTTCAAATCCCACGAGCACCACTGTCTTATCGAAGTCATATGTGTAATGCACCTAACTTGTAATGGCGAAGGAAAACAGACATGTACCTAGAATCTTTCGAAGTCATGTGTCATCCACTAACCTACACTGGGGCATTACTGTACGACCATTTAGTGGGATGTTTATGCTATAACAACATATTCATTTATAAAAATCCAGTGTCATGATGTATGTTCCCAGTTTATTTCGATTAATGGTCTCAATAAATTATGTTTCATGTTAATTATTTCTGAATAAAGCACAATAGTAGTAAGATTATATTTCTTCTATGTTTGTCTCTTTAACGCATTCACAGAGATTTATATTGGTTTATTTGGTGGAATATTCCAACACTCTGTTATACAACTCAATTAGTCAATAAATAGACTTATCAACGAATTTCGTCATTCAAATTTAAACCTATTTATTATCCAATGGAACAAATCATGAATAAAAGCAGCCGAGTGCGAGTCAGACTCGCCTATGAAGCATCAAGTAACAATACACAAGTAGTGCAGTAACTTTATACATTACCGTATGCGTTAAATCCGGTAGATCTGATTTTTTGCAGACTTATTTATGATGTTGGCCTAATGATTGTCCCAAGTTTGTGACCTCAAGCGACGAACGCAACTTTGTCAAAAATCGAAAAAATCGTTTATTTTTCAAATTTTGGCGATTATAACCCTAAACGACTAGTTTTTGTAAAAACTTTCTTATGGCGCTTATAAAGTAGACTAAATTTGCTACAATATGATACTAGAATTGTCTCTGTACACCCAATAGTTTCTGAGAATAAGTCTTTCAAAGTTTATAATTTTTTTCGTACTTCGCAATTTTTAGCAATATTTTAACTCCTACTTGACCACTTTGTGGCACAGTTACGGCGGTTTTTAAACCCCGACCAAAAAAAGAGGTGTTATAAATTTGACGTCAAAGTTTGTCTGTCTGTCTGTCAGACAGACACACATACAGGTATAGTGCTCGCAGTATAAGTCTGCGCGCGACTGGTGGCGTACTTAATGTTGCCAGGTCAAGCTAATAGGTTCCCTTCCCGTTAATTGGGAACGTACAACTTCATGAAACAGGAACGGGAAGCGATTTTTTCAGGGAAGCAATTTAACTACACGACAACTGAGACTCAAGAACGAATGTCTCGAAATAATGAACGCCTTTGCAGTGCTGGTTTGGTTCAGTATGTGACCAAGTATCATTGGTAATTGGTACAGGCTGTCTGAGTCTCTTACCACCAGGAAAACTTTATTATAGTTTATTACATTATAAAAAAATTGTCATTTTCAACCTACACCAACATCGAAATAACAAGAATTTAATTTAAACTTGTAAATATTTTATTGAGACCATAAATAACACTATTTTAAAATTTGGTGCATGAGCGTTCTTTTAAGAGTCATTGGTTTCCATAGAGTCATCTTCTTTTTTCAATAGGGTAAAAATCACAGCGGTAACCGCAAAACTTCCTGTTCATGTTCCTTTAACAGTTATTCTACTTGGTATTGTGGGTCTTCTTTGTGCCTCTTTATTCGAGTAACTGCGGATTTGTCCTACAATCGTCGAAATTTATTTAATTTTTCTTAAGCCACTTTTGGCTTTCTTCTTTTACATTGCCCATTGTACCCGCTTTATTTATCTAAGTGCAGTGGTATAATGCGTTGTCCATTGACAGTACGTTCTGAAACGCCTATAATAAAAATTCAGTAATGAACACAGAGTTAAGGATCAAAGAGCATCCAAGCTAACCTTGAAAAACAAAATAAGTAAAATTTCTTTTGGCGCACCGCTGTTAGGTGAAAGGGTCGATCGGGTGAACATGGAACCGCCGAGTGTACCCGAGCGAGAAAGATACAATCAGCTGATCTTCACTGCTGTGTCACTGTGTTTTATATTTTGATTTGTATATTATGGAAAAAAAACATTTATAACTAGTTTCTCACATTCGGTCTTAAGCACACACATTTTTTCCCACGGGTAAATTGGCGATAAAACAATCAAACCCAAAGCCGCACCTCAACCTAAAGCCTCAGCTTTAAAATATGCCGATAATAGGTGGAGATTTGATTGCTATGGTATCCCTACATGTTAGTTGTCAAATAGCTCAAAGAGCATCCAAGCTAACGTTGAAAAAAGTGGCCAAGTGCGTGTTGAAGTCGCCCATGAAGGGTTCCGTTGCAGCAAGTAACATAATATACATAGTACACATAGTTCTTGTAGTTCGTTGTAACTTTGATCGAAGTTTCAACAATAGTGTATTTATGACGTACTAAAAACAAAGTACTCATCAGATCGAGTTCAAACCAATTTTCGTTGGTAGTTTACATGGTAATGTACATCATATATTTTTTTTAGATTTTTCATACTCTTACTTCTTTAGAAGTTAGAGGGGGGGGAACACATTTTACCACTTTGGAAGTATCTCTCGCGCAAATTATTCAGTGTAGACGAAAATGATTTTAGAAACCTCAACATCATTAGGGTTCCGTAAAACGTAAAAACGGAACCCTTATAGATTCGTCATGTCTGTCTGTCTGTCTGTCTGTCTGTCTGTCTGTCTGTCTGTCCGTCCGTATGTCACAGCCACTTTTTGCCGAAACTATGAGAACTACACTGTTGAAACTTGGTAAGTAGATGTATTCTGTGAACCGTATTCCGTGAGATCACCAATATGTCAGAATATTATTTAAACATGATGGCTGCAAGTGGGCTCCGGCAAGGCATCACCCGACCCACGAGAATTAAAACTTGTCTAGATCATATGATGGTTAAAACACAGTCTGTTTGGAAAACGTTGGTATTTGAACAATTAATTACCGATCACCACCCGATTCTACTATACACAAACTATAATTCCAAAATCAATCAAACTTTAAATGTTCAAACAAAACAGATAATTAATTATGACGGTATAAAACAAGCTTTACTGGACGAATCATGGAGTGAACTATTTGCGATAGAAAATGATGTAGACACTGCCACAAAGCTTTTTACCGAAACAATTTCAAAACTGATTACTGTAAATACACAAAGCAAAAAAATATCGAAGAAAAATATACCATTAAAACCTTGGATCACTGGGGGGTTATACGATCAATAAAAAAGAGAAATGAACTACATACTAAAGTTAAAAAAAATTTAGATAATACTGTGCTTAGACAAATATATCTTAAATACAGGAATCTATGTAATAAAATTATTAAAAACTTAAAAATTGAATACTATAAAAATAAGCTAAATAAAAGTAATAATAATATGAAAGACACATGGAAGGTCATTAAAGAGGTATGCAACCTTGGTCGATCGAATAACCACTACAGTGACCTTCTTCAAATTAGCAATAGTCCAAAAGACTCTCTCAATGAAGTCAATTCGTATTTCACTTCCATCGGCAAAAGTTTGGCTAATTCTACGCTAAATAAATTAAATACCAACGAAACTTCTTTGGCATCAGCTAACAAATCTGTAAAGCAGGCCATTAACACGATGGCATTTTTTCCTACAGATCCGGTAGAAATTAGGCAGGTGGTAATGAGTCTCAAAAACCATAGTGCACCAGGTTTGGACATGATCACATCAGACTTGGTAAAGAAGTTTATTGATATACTGGCTATTCCTATTGCATTTATTTGTAACATGAGTCTAGGTACAGGCAAGTTTCCCTCATCGTTTAAAAGGGCTTTGGTGTGTCCAATATTTAAAGCTGGGGACAAAAAAAATCCATCAAATTATAGACCCATATCACTTCTCTCCACACTCTCAAAAATCTTAGAAAAAATCGTTAAAAAAAGAGTCACGAGTTACCTTGAACAAGAAAATTTATTAAGTGCCAATCAATATGGATTTAGAAATGGGAAGTCGACTGAGGATGCCGTGCTTAAACTGACAAACCAAATTACGGCATACCTTGATCGTGGAGAGAAGTGTATTGCGGCCTTTTTGGACCTCCAAAAGGCTTTTGACAGCGTCTCTATACCTATCCTCTTAAAAAGGCTAGAGAACATAGGCATCAGAGGTCTGGTCTTAGATTGGTTCACCGACTATTTGACAAATAGGTCCCAAAGAGTAAAGATCGGTGATGTACTGAGCGATAGTGCTGATTGTGATTACGGTGTGCCCCAAGGCAGCACATTAGGTCCCACATTGTTCCTCATATACATAAATGAGCTATGTGACACGAACTTGCCTGGCCTAGATCTGCTAATGTTTGCTGACGACACTGTGCTTTTGGTTCACGAAAAATCCTGGGTTAAAGTGGCCAAGCTAGCGGAAGACTGTCTAGCTGTAGTGACACGGTGGCTGGAAAACAGTTTGCTTACTTTAAACGCAAGTAAAACAAAATATATATGTTTTAGTATCACTGCGTCAGGGGCTCCAAAAACAGAGTTGAATGTAAGAATACACATGTATCCTTGTAACCGCAGCGCAAGACTAGCGCAGTGTTCTTGCTCTCAATTAGATAGGGTTGCAAACATTAAATATCTCGGAATTCAAATTGATTCAAATCTTAATTGGAGTATCCATGTAAAATCGTTGGTGTCTAGAATTAGAAAACTAATATATATATTCAAGACTCTCAGGACAGTAGCCGATGCTGATGTGGTGATACATACGTATAAAGCCTTAGGAGAGTGCATACTCAGGTACTGCATTTGTGTGTGGGGAACAGCTGCTAAAACAACCATAATATCTGTGGAACGCGCTCAAAGGGCACTACTGAAGGTACTACTGTATCTTCCATTCAGACATCCAACCACTGAAGTCTATAAGAAGGCTAAAGTTCTTAGTGTCAGAAAACTTTTCATTTATGAAGGACTTCAGAGATTTCACAAAAAAGCTGTGCCCACATTGCTCCTGGACAATAACACTAAAAGAAAACGACGCTGTCCTGTTCCGGGAACCAAAAGTAAATTTGCACGAAACTGTTATGAAAGTTTGGTCCCACGCATTTATAATAATATAGATGTTAAATTTAAGATAAAATCATTAAACAATAATAAGTGTAAGAAAATAATCCGGGAATGGCTAGATGAATTTGACTATGATAATCTTGAGAATATGTTGACTAATTTGGATCTTTTCTAGGAATTGGAATTCTAATAAATTATATGTATAGTAAAATACATGTACACACAGTACATATTAATATAATGTAGTGATTTCGATAACGCTAAATCATAAACACGTGAATTTTGGATTTAACATAACTACATTAATTATCTGAATATTATAGACCTAGCACATACACACGAGAAATTTTATTAATATTAATATTATATTCAAATATTATATGATACAATTATATATTATTATATTTTTTTTCTCTCACACACACAAATATGCATTACACACACGTACAGCACAGACATACATCACACACACACACACACATACACACACACCCCCCCATACACACACACACACCCCCTGTTAAACATAATATAAGTATTTACACATTCGCCATGGGAGGAGCCATTGTCATCCGAAATACAGTTAAGACTAGTTCGGAGCCAATGGGTTCATATCAAAATTTTGTAAATCTTTTATAGTTTAAAAATAAATATTTTTGTATTTTTGTATTTGTATTTTGTATTAAGATTTTTACAAAAGTTTTTTAAAAAAACAAAAATTAGGGGTGCCCCCCATACTGAGAACTGAAGCTCAAAAATTTTTTTTTCATCAAACCTACTCGTGTAGGGTGTCTATCGATAGGTCTTAAAAAATGATGTTGAGGTTTCTAATATAATTTTTGTCTACACTGAATAACTTGCGCGAGAGACGCTTCCAAAGTGGTAAAATGTGTGTCCCCCCCCCTCTAACTTCTAAAGTAAGAGAATGCAAAATCTAAAAAAAATATATGATGTACATTACCATGAAAACTACCAACGAAAATTAGTTTGAACTCGATCTGATGAGTAGTTTTTTTTTAGTACGTCATAAATACACTATTATGAAAACTTCGATCAAAGTTACAACGAACTACAAGAACTATGTGTACTATGTATAATATTATGTTACTTGCTGGAACGGAACCCTTCATGGGCGAGTCCAACTCGCACTTGGCTACTTTATTTTTGAAGACCTATCGATAGACATCCCACACACAAAAACACGTGTAGGTTTGATGAAAAAAAATTTTTTGAGTTTCAGTTCTCAGTATGGGGGGCAACCTTAATTTTTTTTTTTTTTTTGTTTATATCTTAATGCGGTTCACAGAATACATCTACGTACCAAGTTTCAACAGTGTAGTTTTCATAGTTTCGTCAAAAAGTGGCTGTGACATACGGACGGACAGACAGACAGACAGACATGACGAATCTATAAGGGTTCCGTTTTTACGTTTTACGGAACCCTAAAAACAAATTAAGTAAAATTTCTTTTGACCCACAGATTTTCCCGTAAGTGGAAGCTGACGCTGTTAAGTGAAAGGGTCGATCGGGTGAACATATGTGTGAATGAGGGTAGGACTCCTCAAGTACCATAACGAGCTCTTGTTTATTTTTGCAAAATAAATTACAAAAACAAAACTGATCAAGACGAAACCTAGTGCAAAGTGTTTATCAAAAGTGGTGTTCCTAGTGAAGTAGAAAAACCCTAGTGTCCAAATGGTGTTGGCTTAAAAATTAAACAAATTGAATTTCACTGTTACCGTGCTTCAATTTCTATTCAAGCTTAGAAAACTACCAAAAATTGATTATAATCTACAAATGGTTTTGTGGCATATCTAGTGACAGATGTATTATTGTGAGTAAAAACAGTTATATTTGTGAAAATATACATAAATTGCATTTTTTCAATCGTATCCACGAACAAAGACACCACTAGCGCCATCTGGTTATTATTACCCATACTAAATTACTGTCTTTCGTATCTAACAACGAAGGCACTACTAGCGCCATCTAGTGGAAAACCTTTGCGCTACTTTGCCACCTGATTCGCAATAATAATAGTACTCGATACTCAAAACTATTCATTGTGCAGGAACTAACATAATCCGCCAGGTGGCGCCACTTTGTTAATAAAACGCACAACAAACAAGATTTCTGTCCTTTGGTAGCGATTTTTTTTAAATTGCATAAATTCAACATATTTGCAAGATGCCGCAGACACGAAATCAGACTGCACTAATTGAGGCGCAACGTAAAATAAAAACATTAACTCTGGACTTAGAAAAAACACAACAACTTAATATTAAACTGCTGCAAGAGCAAGATGAGTGCGCAGAGGAATTCAAGCGCTTGGTAGACGAAATAACGCAACTGAAGTCTAAATTAGCTGAAAAAGAGGCTGAAATTATCGATATTGTTGCAGAAAAATCTCAGCTCAAAAACTTAACTGAAATAAGATTAGAGGACTTAAATGAGTACGAAAATGCCCTCAAAATTGTTCAGATGCATGAAAAAATGCTACCCTTTTTGAAACGCTACAAAAAACTACTGAACAACAATTTCAAGAAAAAATTGACTCATTGCATAATAATATTCAAACATTAACAACACAAATAATCAATTTACAACATGAAAATATACAACTAAAGAGTAAGCAACTTTCTGTCGAGTTTTGCTCTTTATCGGCGGAGACCAAGGACATACATTCAAATATTTCGGAATTGAATGGGTCATCCACAGAAAGAAATGAATTTTTTGAAGAGCTGAAAGAAAGAAATACTTCACCTCCCATTTTGCACCTTGACATAAATAAGAACCCCACTGCTGCTATTGAAAATTTACTTAATTCAAACAAAGAAACACAAGCAAAAAATCGTGATCACTTGGGGTCTACATTAAAACAGATCTTAATTTTATGTGACGATTATGGCAAATCTCTTGCAGAAAACTTTTCCAGGCACAGCTCTAACAATTACGTGATTACATCTGAATGTAAACCAAATGCCACACTTGGAGAAATAGTAAAAAATGTGGCAACACTGACTAAGAATATGAAAGAAAATGACGAAGTTATTCTTATCGTTTCAGGGCTAAGTTATTACAAGATAGGTTATATTACAAATTTAATTAAACTATGTGAAAGTAAGAAGTTTAAACTTCAGATCTCTACAATACATTACCAATATGGGAACTCTACTGATAACATGCATAACTTAAAAAGGTTTAAAATTAATGAGCATTTATATAAGTTAACTCTACGATTCCCATTTCTTTCCATAATTGACATAAATTCATTTGATAAAAACATATTTACGTATCGCAATAACTTGTCAAAGAATTTTATTAAATTTATGTGTAATGAAATATTGAAAAATTTTAGATATAAGACAAATAATAATAACAATAATTTGATATATTTGACTGGTATAGACAATCACGAAACACAATATAGAGCTTTAACTTTACAGGACCGCTCTGACTCCGAATCTTTTTTAGATCGCGAATCCAAAAAGATTTGTGTGACATAAGCAATGACAATTTAAAAATTTTGCATCAAAATATTAGATCCCTTAACACTAAAAAAGCTCTGCTTATACAAGCAGTAACGCTTGTTCATAAACCAAATATATTAGTATTGTCTGAGACCTGGTTAAATGAAAGTAATTTTAGTAATGTATTAATTCATGGATATAATCATACCAGCTGTTTTATCAGAACAAAACGATTGCATGGAGGTGTATCAGTATTTGTTACTGAAAAACTGACATGTAGGCCATTTAAACGCATTAACGAATTGTCTGTGGAATTTCATTGTGAGCTTGCGGCAGTAGAAATTGTACATTTAAATAGGCTTCTTGTAATAGGTATGTACAGAACGGGTAACGGTAATTTTAAATTGTTTATTAAAGTCATGAAACAATTATTCCACCTGCTGAACAGTTTTTCGAATAGAAATGTGATTTTAGCAGGTGACTGGAATGTTAATTTCCTTGTAAGTTCTCCTAATAAAATAAAGCTAACTGACTTGATGCGCTCTAGTGGTTATCGCAATGCAGTTGATTTTCCCACTCGATATGAAAACGAGTCTAGTACATCTGTAGACTGTATTGTTACTAATATACCGGAGCAAGAAATTAATATAGTACCTATAGCTACAGGTATATCTGACCATGACGCACAACTTGTCAACATTGTATCACACAAAAAACTTAAACGAAAAGTAATTACCATAGAGAAACGCTTTTTTACCGACAATAAAATAATCGAATTCTGTAATGCTATGTTAGCGTATGATTGGGACAATATATTTGAATCATATAATGGAAGGACCTTTGAAAACTTCATAAATAAATTTCTTTGGAATTTTGATATTTTCTTTCCTTTAGTAAAAACAAAAAATCGACCAATGAATCGATGTCCGTGGATTACGGATGATATTGTTGAATTGCAAATAGAAGTAAACGATCTATACCAATTGAGACGTCAGTTTTCGGGGTTATCTGAAAGTATTATACAACAAAAGAAAAAATGTAGAGACGAACTAATAAAGGAAAAAAAGGAAGAATACATTCAACATAGAATAACAAATTCTAAAAATCCTAAGAAAGAGATATGGAACGTTATCAAAGAGGAGAGTAATAAAAATGTTAAAAAATGGGATTGGCATCTTGTAGATAGTTCAGATAATATCTCCATAGCAGAAGACAAAACAGCGTCACACATCAGTAATCATTTTGCGACCACAGCGCATAACCTAACCATCGCAAATTCCCCAGATTTTGATAGATCTATACTATTTTTAAAAAGTAGAGTCAATTATCAATGTGAATTTCAATTTGAAACTATCACACCCTTACATTTAATAAATTTAGCCAGAAATAAAATTAAGAATTCGGTTACTAAAGATATATATGACATATCCGGTGAATTTTTGTATCGTATTTTGCTCTATCTGTCAGATCATTTTAGCTTCTTAATTAATAACATATTACAATCTGATTGCTATCCGAAATACCTAAAGAAATCGCGATCGACACCACTCTACAAGGGAAAAGGCGAAACAGAGTGCGTTAAAAATTACAGGCCTATTACTATTGTACCCACAATTTCCAAGCTTATTGAATCAATAATGTCACAAACTATAATGGCTTATTGTAACCGAAATTCTATTATGTCTGATACACAGCACGCGTATAGAAATGGCCGGTCTACAATTTCGGCTGTTCATGATCTTCTAGTGAATACGGTAGAGAATCTGGACAAAAAGCTTAAGGTAGCTGCAATCATGTTAGACTTATCTAAGGCTTTTGATTCCGTGAATCATGAGCTCGTATTAAGAAAACTTATGGTCTACGGAGTTAGGAATAAAAATCTGAATTTAATAAAATCTTTTTTTAAAAATAGGGAATATATAGTAGAGATAAAAACTGAAAACCGGCGACATAGATCTCAACCAGATTGCATAAATATAGGCGTGCCTCAAGGTTCTTCACTCGGAAATATGCTTTTTTCTTTGTTTGTAAACGACTTATCTTTGTTGGACATAGATGGAAAAATAATACAGTATGCTGACGATACCACCGTGCTATTAACGGCGGATTCTACAGATAACTTGATTTTAAAAATACGTGAAGCTGTAGGTAAATTTAACAGCTGGTTCCAAATGAATGGTCTACAGCTGAACGGTGATAAGACCAACGTTATGTTTTTCAACTTAAAATCGACATAGCAAATAATTCACTCTGTAAAATTAATGGACGGGACAGAAATAATGAGCACAAACAGAGTCAAACTGTTAGGCTTTGAACTGGATCCTGCTCTTAACTGGAAACATCATATAGATGCAATCTGCAACAAAATGGCCAAAGGCACATATGCATTAAAGCAACTGAAATATGTCACGTCTCCACAAAGCCTAAAAGACATATACTATTGTTACATACATTCCATTATGTCATACGGTATAATTTTCTGGGGTTGTTCAACAGATTTCCAACACGTGTTAAAAATCCAAAAACGCGCAATACGGATCTTAACTAATGCAAAATATAGAGATAGCTGTAGAGATCTTTACAAAAACTTAAGCATAATGACATCAATTGCACTCTACATATTTGAAACTATTAAATATACTAGGGAAAATATAGATAAATTCACAATAAAGGAAAAAATAGACCGGAGATCGGGTAAAACTAAAACTGAGCTACAACCGTTTCAATGCAGACTCTCGGTAGCAAAAAAACTGCCAATTAACATGGGTAGACTTCTTTATAATTAGGCCTTCGATGTCGCAGACCACAAGACCTTAGCTTTAAAGCTTAAACACTATGGCATAGCTGGGAAATCATACGAGGTATTGACTGACATGTTACGAGGCCGCTCTCAAGTAGTGGATGCTGGCGATGGCGATAATAAATCAGATCCACTGCCTTCGTCTATGGGAGTACCGCAGGGTTCGTCGGTGTCAAATATAATGTTCTCTCTCCTACTAAACGATCTCCCCGATGCCGTAAAGGGTGCAGGCATATTCATGTATGCAGATGATGTGGCTGCCGTAGTAACAGCTCTTACAATAGAGGAATTGGAAGAGAAATTAAATATTGTAATTAACGGCTTAAATTCATGGTTTAGAGCTAATGGTTTTATGTTAAATTCAAAAAAGACTCACTTCGTTCACTTTTGTCTGTCGGGCCATCATACAAAACCACTTAAAGTTTCGCTAAACGGTGTCAGAATTGAGCAAGTACAGAACACCACAATTTTGGGATTCGAGATTGATCGCAGCATGACGTGGGAGCACCACATCGACAAGATGTGTGCTAAGGTCAGCAGTGCGTGCTTTGCGTTAAGACGAGTATCCCGAGTGGTGTCTGCGGATGTGTCGCGGGCGTGTTACTTTGCCACAGTGCATTCTCGGTTACAATACGGCGCCGAGCTATACGCGCGCGCTGCCGATTGGGAGCGTGCGTTCCGCGCCCAAAAACGTGCCGTACGTGCTATCGTTGGCGTATCGCAATGCACATCCGTCAGACCATATTTCAAAGAGCTTGGCATACTTACGTTACCTGCTATAATGATCTTCCAGGTGGCTGTGTATGTCAGAAATAATCTAGAATCATACAATACGCGAGGAGAGAGACATTCTCGTAACATGCGTAACGCGGATAAGCTGGATGTTATACCACACTCTCTAACGAGGTCACGGAAGTTAACTCACATTATGGGACCTGAAGTTTATAACACGCTTCCCAAAATAATTATATCTGCCCCAAGTTTCGGCAGCTTCAAAAATAGATTAAAGTGCTGGCTTATCGATCAAACTTTTTATAGTTACACCGAATTTTTAGAGAGTGATGGCAAAGTCCTATAAAAATGAATGCAAACATTTGACATGGAACATATTATACTCATATAATGCTTGACAGTTTTCTGTACAATAATTATTATAATACAGTAAAGTAGTCATTTTAAACTTTGAAAATGTATACAATTTGTATGCTCTTTCTTTTGTTTTTATGTTTTTATTAATTGACGTGTAAATTGTACATTTATGAATAAAGTACTTTGACTTTGACTTTAATAAATTGCCAGAAAATGTGAAAAATATATCCAGTAGCGCAATATTTGTTAGTAAAGTCAAGCAACTGTTACTAAAAAAGACATTGTACACAATAAATGAATACATGACTTGTGATTATGACGACGTTGCCTGATATTAACTGCATTGAGAATTCATTAAAATTGATTGATATTATTAAAAATGTGCCTACCTATTACTAGATGACCGTGTCGTGAAATAGCTACTTAATATTTGTTTAGCTATTTATTTATTGAAAATGTTTATTTTTTTTAATGTAATTTTTAATGTAAAATGTATACCTAGACTGTAGAGTATAGTTATAAGATTATTATTATTTTTAATTAATATTTTGCCCATTTACAGCAGAAAATCATTTATTTTTTATTGTAATAATAATGCGAAAGACGAGACATATTACTCACTGTATTTAAGTTTTGGTTGACAATGTATTTTGCGGCTAAGTTTGATATATGTGTTAATATGTTAATAAATGCTTATCTTATCTTATCTTATCATGGAACCGCCGAGTGTACCCGAGCGAGAAAGATACAATCAGCTGATCTTCAGCTGATAAGTGATAAGCTTAAGTTACGGCTGGTCTAGTCGGGAGAACGGCGCCTGCCGATCCGGAGACCCCGGGTTCAAACCCCACACGCACCACTGTCTTTTCGAAGTCATGTGCGTAACGCCGCTAACTTAAAACGGTGAAGGAAAACATCGTGAGGAAACCGACATGTACCTAGAATCTTTCGAAGTCATGTGTCATCCACCAACCCGCACTGGGCCAGCGTGGTGGATTATGGCCTTAACTCTCTCCTTGCGAGAGAAGGCCCCGAGTCCCAGCAGTGGGAACGTTTAGTGGGCTGTTGATGATGATGATGATCTTCACTGCTATGTCATTGTGTTTTCTATTTTGATTTGTATATTATGAAAAAAAAAACATTTATAACTAGTTTCTCACATTCGGTCTTAAGCACTCACATTTTTTCCCACGGGTAAATTGGCGATAAAACAATCAAACCCAAAGCCGCACCTCAACCTAAAGCCTCAGCTTTAAAATATGCCGGTAATAGGTGGAGATTTGATTGCTATGGTATCCCTAAATATTAGTTGTCAAATAGCTCTGCGTTTGGAAAACTGCAATTTTGGCCCGTTATTGTATCGTTCTTCTTCACAACCACGATTGATTTTCAAGAACCAGCCACGGCCAGCACTTTTAATCACTTTCGGCATAATAAAAGCTATTAATTACTTTGGAAATTAATAAATACATCAATCGTAAACAAACTTTTGTCAACTGACGTAAACAAGAAGTTGACGGCCCGTCAATTAGTTCCATATTTTGCTACGCGCAGAGTTATATTGCGAGCACTCTATGTCTCTATGTGTATCTGTCTATGACAGACTTCAACGTCAAATTTATAACACCTCTTTTTTTGGTCGGGGGTTAAAAACCACCGTAACTGTGCCACAAAGTGGTCAAAGTAGGAGCACACCCCGGACACTCGGCCTAAACTACATACAAACGGTCCAGTCGACTTACCTACTCTCCACACAACAACGCAGATGTTGTTCGCACATATTTACGCGTGTGTGCGTGTCGGCTAGGGTTACTGAATTATTTTATGGAATAGTTAGATGTGACCCGTGAGTTCACCTGCCAGTGTTAAGTGGCCTACAATCTTACCGAGTGTTGGATCTTTAATGCAAATATAACTTTTTAAATCAGAAGGGAGAAAATTCAAACCATCAAAGTATTACCTACCTATTGGTTTTTAGTAGGGACACATTTGAGACTTACCCAAGGAAAAGACTTTGTTCTGACCAAATATTAATCACTCCACACACACACACATACCTATTTCGTTGTAAATCACAAAACATTGAATTAGATAAAATTACGTGCATACGTTGGTTGCATTTTGTAATCTACGTATAACGCGCATTGTAATACAATTCACTCAAATCATACACTAAGTTACAATGCACACACGAATTAGGTATTCACATCTAATACGGCAGCGAACAGTACAAGTATTTAATATGGTTTTGCAACTCATATTAAAGTTTGTAAACATGAAACTATATAATATTATACTTATACGCGCGAAATGCAACAAATCGGCAGAATCAGCTGTTGGCCGATTTGTGTTGCCAGTTCCGGATTTAATTTTTTTCCGAATTGCTTCAAGAATCACTTATTTCATGTCAAATGGCGAATTACATAATATACACATTTGTTGGAAGGAACGCATAAAATTTTAAATGTTGCGAATAGTGTAGTGATAGTGTATCTATATTCAAAGCACACTATAAAATTAAAGTATATCGCCTGACATAAAAAACTAGAAGTAGAACAAGTGAAGCTGTATAAGTCAAACATAAGAGCCAATGTCAAAGTCAAAGCTTAAAATAACTTAAGAAGTTTTATTTTTAACCGACTTTGAAAAAGGAGGAAGTTCTCAAATACATTTTTATTTTTTTGTATGAATGTTACGGTATAGCTTCGCCAATTGTGAATATATTTTGCTAGATCTTTTTTATTGTTTGATAAGATTATTGTTCCAAGGTTTCCATTCCAGTTTCATGCGATTTTGGATTGAAATCGGTGTGGCAGTTTTCGCAATTACAACAAAAATAACTTGAATTTAATTTAACTGGACGACGCTATTGTAGATATCACAGAAATTATAAAATGTAGTCTAGTGTCTGTTTAATTTTAAATTGATGTCAGTTTTTGTATTTTCGGTAAAAACTTAATTATTAGCATATAAATAATTGTAGTTATTATTACATAGTACTCAATTTTTCCTGTCACTTGTTTATTGACACGCCTGTTACAAAAACCAATTAATAGACCTTTAATGAGTCTCTATATCAAACCTAAACTACACTAAATTTACTAAGTATAACTGAATTATCCATGTACCGATGAAATAGATCGACGATTTACAAATAATCAAATAAGTCTAGCCTGCTATCAAATGGAACTATAGGTTTAGTATTTCTGAACGTACATAAAATTACATACAGTCTTTCCTCTCCTCCTAACTAACCTCTTTCCTTATTTTGTCGGTTTTTATAACCAACAGCAGTCAATGTATCCTGCTCTTACTTGTTTATTGACACGGCTGTTACGATATCTTAAATAAGTACCTGACTGAAACCGTATATTCAGTGTTCACTATCGACGGACATATCCATGGACGCACATAAAACTACATATAATCTAATATAGAACCTTTTTCTTTTTTTTGCGTCGTTTGAACGCTAAAAAATAATCACGCACCAAGAAATGTGAATTGCAGCAAACGTAGTAAATAAATTCACTAAATTGGTAACACTAGTGATTTTGTAAATTGTAATCGGCTGAAGGACTAGTATCCATGGCCAAGAATAAATTAAAAAAATGTAAATTGTAAACTTATCAAAACACAGTAGAAAAACGATTCAATCCTAGTATATTATAGAAATTCTTATGAAATTAAAAATCTGTTATTCTTGTTTCGTTTAACAGATGAAAAATTTGGTACCTAAATAACACAGCATCATGGTCGTATTCTCATAGAAAATTGTCGTCCAATATAACCCTTCGTTGAGTGCTTCTCGCGTTCTTGCGGGGTAGGAAGCTTGAAACTGGCGGGGGGTGGGGAGTGTCCGTTCTATCTGTATTATCTATTCTATGGTAGGAGTTAAAATATTGCTAAAAATTGCGAAGTACGAAAAAAAATGATAAACTTTGAAAGACTTATTCTCAGAAACTATTGGGTGTACATAGA
The DNA here is from genome assembly GCA_963693475.1 of Ectropis crepuscularia. Classification (NCBI taxonomy): domain Eukaryota; kingdom Metazoa; phylum Arthropoda; class Insecta; order Lepidoptera; family Geometridae; genus Ectropis; species Ectropis crepuscularia. The sequence continues at coordinate 17,366,536 of OY856339.1, read as the reverse complement.
CAATTCTAGTATCATATTGTAGCAAATTTAGTCTACTTTATAAGCGCCATAAGAAAGTTTTTACAGAAACTAGTCGTTTAGGGTTATAATCGCCAAAATTTGAATAATAAACGATTTTTTCGTGGTTTTTTCGATTTTTGACAAAGTTGCGTTCGTGGCTCGAGGTCACAAACTTGGGACAATCATTAGGCCAACATCATAAACAAGTCTGCAAAAAATCAGATCTACTGGACTAAAGTTCTACATAAGTAATACATGAGGTTGTGTAGTTCATTGTAACTTTGATCGATGTTTTAATAACAGTGTATTTATGACGTACATCATATATATATATATATATATTTCTTAGTTTTATCCTTCTTTTATTTTAGAAGTTACAGGGGGGCACACATTTTAACACTTTGGAAATGTTTCTCGCGCAAATTATTCAGTATAGAAAAAAATTACATTAGAAACCTCAACATCATTTTTAAAGACCTATCCATAGATACCACACATATGGCTTTGACGAAAACAAATTTATAGAGTTTCAGTGCCAAGTGTGGGGTACCCCCAAAATTTATTGTATTTTTTATATTTTTGTGTGATTAGTTCGTATAGTTTCGGAAAAAATCGGCTGTGACATACGGACGGATAGACAGACAGACATGACGAATCTATAAGGGCTCCGTTTTTAAGTTTTCGGAACCCTAAAAATTTGAATACAAACATGTCTGACTAGATTATTTTCAGTCTGCAATGTTATCAATAAATAATAAACACACTATCAAACTCATTACTATAACTCTGAAATGTCAATGACTTCACGGCCAACTTAACTATATAAACATGGATTGTCATAAAGATGTGTGTTTAACTAATGTCAATATATGTCTTCACAGAGATCCAACCCCTCCAATGGGCAATGGAGAAGGGCTCTCCACTTCTGAAGAGTTAATGCATTTACGGCGCCAGATCGTGAAGCTGAACCGTCGTGTCATGTCCATAGAAGCAGACCAGCTCCAAAGGCAACAGAAGGAAAAGATTGCTTATGCTATTGGTATAGCATATCTGCTGTTCAAAGTAATCTCTTGGCTGAACAGAAACTAAACAAATAGTAGCAAAAGTGTAACTTAAAAAGTAAGATGAAGTTATTACTTATTAAGTAATTAATTGTTAACTTCATGAAATATATTGTCCATTTCATAAATGGCATGTGTGTAGAAATGTCATGCCCTGATGTAGTTATGGAAGTGTTAGTTCATGAGATATTATTTCTTAGCATTTAGGTGATGTTTTTTTATATCCAGTGTACATTTACTGCAACAATTGTACAATGAATTCCTGCAGAATTTGATAAAAATGAACTTCTCTTGTGTTCAAAATGAATTGTTAAAAAATAGTGACCCTTCTTTTCATGTATAGATAATTTATGAAATGGGTCATTTTATTCAAATAAACAATAGACACTCATATGACTTTTAATTAACTATTTATTAAGAGGTATGTATATTTAACATGTTTTATTTAATTTCTTATCAATATTAAAAGAAATATAATTTACATTAACACTCAATATATTTCGTAAATTAGTATAAGAACATCAACACAAGATTGAGTGAGCATTCTAAAAAATGAATGCACATTATGGCTTACAAGTATCATCAAAAGATAGAAGGCTTATACTATACATACTAATAATTGAATACTGGAACAGTCAGACAATTGCAGGAATTAAAATTAATAAATCTGTAATGTTATTTAGGGGCCGGCTTGTCCTCATAAATAAAAATTACAGAGAAGAGAGGACCTCCGAGTCTCTGAGCCAGCCATGCATTTTTTACTACTGCTAACTTGAGTGAATCTACAGCAAGGCGAGCATTTAAATTTGTATGTAGAGCTCTTCCCATTCCTTCTAATACAATTAAATCAACTCCACGCACTTTCATTTCAGTGCAAAGCCCTGAAATAAACATTCTTGATTAGATAAGATATAAGTGTAAATAATAATTATGTATTATAATGTCTACATTACGAAGCAATGGAAAATACGTACCTACACTAATCGTTTTGAGATCAAGGCATGGGCCTCTTTGTCCACTTGATCTTACGACTAGATCACCTGTTGAGAGGGCTGCAGCTAAGACAGGGCAAATGTGTGAAGCATGTTGGAGTATGTCTTCCAACTCTACGTTAGTTACATCATTGAGGGCTGGCCACTCATTGGCACACAGTATTACAGCTGTACCTCTCAGAAGCAAAGCTCTCACAAAAGGTAGGATTCCAAGGACTATGTCAACACCACTATTGTCTACAAACACAGCAGCACAATGATGTACAGTTTTCTGAAAAAAAATTTTACAGATATATATATTATTGTGATTGACTCTGTCTTTTTGACTTTAACACCTTTAAGTTTTACTGTTTTTAGTTCACTAGAATAATTTTGTTAATATAATAAATTGGAGATTTCTTTACCTGCAACTTATCAAGCCACTTTTCTAAGCCATCAAACAACCAAGGTCTCTGTTGGATTTTATCTAGGGCTTCATGTATTCCACAATTGAGTATGGCGGTTACAGCCTGTGCACCCCAATCAAACATATTGCCTACAAATACAACATACATAAATTATAATAAACTATTCTTTACTAAAACAATTGTGTTACGTTAAATAAGCAATTGTAAAATTTTGAGACGCTTGTACTTTGTTCAACATATTGATAAATCACCTGCAAGTACTCCTCGACATAGCTCAATCCATCTTTGGCGATCATCTGGTAAAGCATCTAATTCTGCTAATCTTGAACCAAGTGATGCCAGTGCACTCTCATTTTCAAATTTTTTCTGTCTCTTCCATAGATCAAAGAATCCTTGAGAGCGAAGGCAAGTTTCGTTTATATCCAAAAGTAACCGAATTGTCAATGGGCCATGGGCACTGAAATAAATATTTATTAATATTATTTAAACAAAAAATCAATTACTCTAAACCTAACATAACTGTTAAACTTAATTTTTATGCCACCATACAAGACAAAGCAACCTGGAATGTAAGATAGAAGGTAGCTTTAAAACTTACACAATTCCTATGGATAGTTAGATCATAATATAAACCTAATAACCAGTTCTTAAAATTTTAATCAGTATTTGAATAGGGCAATCTCAAAAAGAATTGAACCAAATACAATATTTGATTTAGTTCACTGCATGGTTGTGGCTATTACATGGTGTATACTTAGTTCTTTTTTAATTTAACTCATTAATTACTCTAAATTAATTAAACTTGCAAAAAGTTAAGTAAATATAGACTTAATCTACTAAGTTTCAGTTAAAAATCAACTGGAAGAGGTGAATCTGTGCTGCTAACCAGGTTAAAAAACATTTATTTGAGTCCCATTTGCAAGAAACAATTAAACATTTGTAGTGGTGGACTCTTGGCAGAGTCCGCCTGGGGAGGACCTTTGCCAGTTATTCTACCGCCAAGCAGTAATGTGAAAACATTACTGTGTTCGGTTTGAAGGGCAATGTTTCCAGAGAAATTACAGGGTTTCGAGATATAACAACTTAGATCTCTGGGTGACGAGCGCAGTGGAGTGCTAGGTAATGATGTGGACTCTTCATGCTCCAATAGCTGCGTGTCACTGTGTTGTTACGTGGCAGGCATGTTGCTTACCATCAGGCACATGTCCTGATAGTCTCGTCACTCTTTTTTTAAAAAAAATTAAACACTTTCATGGCTTTGTGCTATAAATAACACCTGGAACAATTGCAGTTCAGACCTAATTACAATTATTAATTAATATTAGGCACTGAAGCAAGATTATGGTCTATTTTACAAAACAAAGTCACTACAGCTACTCAGAATAAGTTTGTGCTTGAGCATCAATTATTAGCTTTTTGTGGAAAAACATCCTTCTTCATTTTACAGATTTAATTCATCGTTGCAACATATTGAATAAAAATGTTTTATACATTAGGTTAGAGGATACCTACTGTGTTATTTATTATTAGAACAATGTTATGAGTAAAAATAGTGGAAAATTTATAACTTGCCAGTAAGTATATATTGCTATAATTCAAATGATTTTTAATAAGACAACTTAGAAAAACATACAAAATCCCAATATTTTTTTAACTGCCTTTGTTTTTCAAGTTATATGTTTTTTTTATGAATATGGAAAATGTATAACTTGCCAGTAAGTATATATTGCTATAATTCACATGACTTACATAAGACAACTTAGAAATACATACAAAATCTCAATATTTTTTTAACTGCCTTTGTTTTTCAAGTTATTATGTTTTTTTTATGAATGTACTTACAGAGGATTTACCCTAATTTCTTTTAGAGCTTCAACATAGCAGGTCTTGAACTTCAGGGCTCTTATTTCTACAGTAGGATCATCGTTATTGTTTGTGAGAGCGAAATTCACATATTTTTCGACCAATTTTTCACATGTACTAAGCCAATATTCCCTTGCTTCTTCATCTACGAGCAAGTCCAATGTATCTGGATTATACTTATCTGGCTCACATAATATGTGGGAAAGGGCGAAATGTTCCATTATATTGCTTTGCTATAACCAAAAACCGAAAAGGCGACGCGCTTAGTATCAATATTGTCACTCCACTATCGCAGTCTCCTAGCCATATTGTTTATAATCTCTATGCAAATTTCACTACATAAATAAGTGTTATCTTATCAATTAATCGGTGTAACGCTTTTACAATTACATGAACAATAAGACTTGCAGCTTGCACAAACACAAACTAAACTAGTTCGATGCTTCGATGATTTCTTGAAAATATCAAACTTAATTTAGAAAATAAAGCCGGACTCACACCAAGGGGTGGTCGACTCTCTTAGGGCCGTGTTAGACAAAAGTACATACACGTGGGGGCACCAAACGAGTAGTGGCAATATATACGCGCGTCTCTTTCTAACGTTTCATTTTAGAGATAAGTAACCAGTGAAAAATTACGATTTTAATGAGCCGTTTTCCGACGAGACAAAAAGATATGGTTTAATAAAACGATAATAGGGGGCGCTTGTAGGTCTTTTGGTTTGTTGTCAAAAGCGTTAGGCATAATGGGACTCAATTCATTCAATTTGGGAAAGCACGACTTCTAGTAATAAATAATAAACTACTTTATCCATGTACGCATTTTATTCGAATGAAAACTATATCAAAACATCAAAATTTCAAAACAAATTCGTAAACCTGATGAAAGACAAAATATATATTTTTTAAATTTATTCTTGGCTATGGATACTAATCCTTCAGCCGAGAGAGTATCTCTCTACTTAGTCTGTGGATAAAATATTGTCGTATCAGTGTTGCTATTTATATCTTTGAATTTTCCTTCTACTTTGGCTTAGTTGGTGTCTATTGCCTCGGGAGTTCTAAAGATTTTTACTGAAAAAGGATTGTGATCAGTAACGGTTTTTTATTACATTATCAACCTAATTAGCTATTTGTATTCCCAATACTTTAAAATTAAAAAAGACACTTTTTACACTATACTTTTTCCCTGAAAACGGGTAGGGTCTCTAAAGGGATTACACTGTTGAGAGTATATGGTAGAGACAGATCTATCTGCATCTCGAACAATCGCCATCTAGTGCGTCCGTTGGAACTATTTTTGTCTCGTCGGAAACTCCCTCATTTACGATATACGATTTGTTGTTATTGTTAATTTACAAAAATATCGATTTTGAACCAATAAATAATTCTCATAAAGTTATAACCATTTGTCGATAAAAACTAGATGTTGAAACCATTAATTGTATGTCCGTCGTCCTACGATTTCATAGGACTGCAACATTAACTGCGACTTGTACCAAAAATTACATCTACCGACGGAACGCCTCTCTTTTCTCAATTTCTCTTGATAACTCGATTAGTAAAATAACAATAAAAATAAGTATCGAGTCAAACATTTTCGTGGTGTCATTGCGTAGGTATCTCTAAAAGTCTAAAACGACCACAAGAAAATGGCGTCGTGTTTTGTTTACGTGCTTTATTCTTGTTTTTTTTGCTAACATCCAGTTTATTTACATTGTATCCATATATTTCCGCTGTATTTCGTCATGAAAGAGAGTCAACGAAAATGTGCTAAGTGTGGCAGATCGCCTGCTGGTGATTCTACCATCACGCTACATCGTTTTCCTAAACCTGGAAAAAGGATTTTTTTACGGTAAATACTTACGTTGTTCGCCAAATCGCGAATATTGTTATGATATTATCATAAATTTGACGACCTATGGGCGCCCGGCGGAAACTAAAACATATTTGTAAATTATGCTTTCAGTTGCTGGTTGTGGGCTAAGTATTGCTATCCTAACTAAGAATGGGCTTCAAAACAAGAACAGCTGTACAAGAAGGATCCATCATACCCATCACTTCAAGCCATCTTCTTTAATTTCTGGTGGAAAACAGCTTATAAAATTTGCTACACCCGATGAAAGCTATGATGAGGTAAATATATTTTAATTGTTTTCTAAAAGATAAAAAATAATAATTTAGTGTATGTTGTGCTTGGTAAAATAGTATAAATTATTTAATTTTAGATGCTGAACATAACTGAACTGAAGCAGGTTCATCTACAAAGCAGCTCCTACTAGAAAACATCAATATTTTGAATACTGACATACATGCAGTGGTTATACGACTACTGAACATGACGCAGGTTCATCAACAAAGGCTGACATAAAGCCAGTGACTACTACCTATATGAGAAAATTATGAGGTTGGTATATTGAAGTTATCTAAAAATAAAGCTGAAATCAGAAAAAATAACATTGTAGTTGTGTTAGAATTTGGTGTCGGCATCATTATGTCTACATTTTACTAATTCAATACTACTGTGTCTTATTACAAGCTTCTACCCATGACTTTTATTTGTAGTTTAGAAGGATGAGCAGGACATGAGTCTGATGGTGAGCAACACGCTTTAGTTACACAGCTACACACTCAGTTACACAGCTACATAAAGAGTCTAAATCACTACCTAGTACTGCTCTGCTCTCGTTACTCAGAGATTTAAGATGTTTTATCTCTATGCCCTGTAATTTCTTTGGAAATGATGCTTTTCAAACACTAACAAATCAATTTACTGTCAAAAATGATGAAATATATAATCATGAGGAAAATAAAACTTTCAGATGCTGAGATGAACTGAACTGAAGATGGGAAACAATCACTCAAGTATGTACTCCTCAAAAATGTTTACAAAATGTGTGGAAAATGTGCTTCTACGAGTATTATAAAAATATTGTTATAATATTTAATTTATTAATGGGTAGTGTGTGTACATGTTCTGATTACATTTTGAAGTCTCAAGATTGTATTTTCCAAATACCTAATTGAAATAAATGTATTAAACCTCAACACACATGTTTTTTTCTACACCACATCAAGCCATGAATTTATATTAAGACAAGAAAAAGAAAAGGTAGGTTATAAACCACATGGAACTACAGCCTAACTAATATAAACAAAACTTACTTGCAAGTAGTAAGCAAGTACGTTTTGTTTATATTAGTTGGGCTGTAGTTCCATGTGGTTTATAATCTACCTTTTTACCTATAACATTTTAAATTTTCCCGCCTACGCAAATGGTAGATTTTAAAATTTCCCGCCTTGCGCACTGAAAGAAGTTTGAAGGGGGCTACAAATAGATGGAGCCACTTTTCTACGAAGTATGGAGTTGACATTCTTCTTGAGTAATATTATTGTTCTGTGCACACCAAGCAAAAGGCAAAGTCTACAGGCTACCCAAATATTTTATAGCACACAGATACATGAACATGGGTTTTTTTTATTGCTGTTATTTTATTACGGTTGTCATTTAAAATGGTGTATCCTGCTACAAATTTTAAAACGGTAGAAAATACATGTCAACCAAAACATCTTCTAACAAACTATCCACGCAACGCACACATTAACGCTATCCATGGTTAAATTTTAGCAGTGGTATGCGTTTGTAATTGGATTGGAGAGTAACATCTAATTTTAAACTATTGATTGAAATAGATTGGAGAGTGACTAGGTAAAAATGAGTAAAAGTACTCTGGCTGAAAGCCGCAACAAACATTGATAGTAAGCTGAAGGCTTTAAAGAAATAAATGCATTGAATATAGTTACAGTTAAACAAGTTACTTAGAAAAGTGAATTAATTAGCTAAATAAAAATAAGATGATTAGATTGTTTAGTTTTGATAGATTGATAAATTAATTGGCCAAGATGAACGTGTCGTCTAGTATAGTGAACCTATAGGACTCATGTTGTATCCGCATCACCCGAGGTTCTACGAGAAGACCGGTTTACCTATATGTACCTTAAATATAAAGAATCGAGACAGATCTTATAAAATACTAAAAAGCAGTTAGATAAATACCTAGTTCAAGTTCAAGTTTCTTTGTTTCGCTTTAAATTGTGGTTACATTAAAGGTCTTACAAATACTTAGCACCTAGACAATTTCAGCCTAAAAGGCATGCGAAAAGATTCACTATGTACAGCAAATCTATATTTTAGTACATAAGCATGTCATACTACTTAACTGAAAACTAATTATTGTATCTATATATATATTATACATTCAGAATTTTAAGAATTACATCGGGCTAAATCTATTTTCATTAAATTCAATGAAGTGTTTGATGTCATAGAAACTGTGCGCCATTAACCATCTCTGAAATTTAGTTTTAAATTGTTGGCACGAAAGAGATTTAAAGATTCAGGAATTTTGTTATATATTCTTAAAGCCATAATATAACAATTTCTTCGGTAAAGCTCTGCATTACATTGTGGAAAAACAAGTCTATTCGAATAACGTGTACAGTAGTTACGATTATCTTTGAGTTTATGGAAAAGTTCTGGGTGTTTTTTGACGAACATACATATTTCAAAAATGTACATTGACGGCAGCGGAACTATTTTCAATTTTCTAAATAGTGGTTTACATGATTCGAAAGGACCAGCACCGCAAATTGCACGTATACATCGTTTCTGTACTCTGAAAGCTCTGTCAATCTCTACCGAGTTTCCCCAAATAATAAGACCATACCTAAGAATTGAAGCTACTATTAATAATAGGCTATTAGTGATGTATTTCTGGATGCTACTAGAGATAGTCTACGAAGTGCATAAGCAAATTTACTTAGTTTGGAACACACTTTTTCAATATGTCCTTTCCAATCGACGGTGATTCCGGTGGTTTCGATGTTTTAGTAAACAATTTTGAGATTTCGGGGCTTAGTTTTAATATTATGAAATTGCATATAACTTGTTTTATTTATATTCACCTTATATATAAATATATATTCATAATTTGTTATTGGTCATCCAATCAATGTTAGTTTTAATGGTTTCATTGATGCTGGGTTCATAATCTATATTTTTATCTTGTGGAATTATGATGCATAATATGTCATCTGCAAAATGTACAGATTTGTGTAATGTTAGGTAAGTCATTAACATATAACAAAAATAGCTAAGGTCCTAAGATGCTACCTTGAGGGACACCTACTCTGTTAAGGGAATAACAGTCTGGAAGAATACATAAGCTTTTTCCTTCTCCAACCTTCTACACTACACTAGTATATTCCCCTTTGTCGGTAACACGTCGTCTAAATCCGCTAAAAGGTTTTAAAAATTCGCCAGTTTCAGCGACAAAGTCGCTAAAGTATCAACACTGGTAACCGGTAGCGAGCAGCGAGAGAGAGAGAGAGAGAGTATCTATTGTCCCATGTCCTCCTCTAACAATTATCTTTCTCGGTCTGGCACGTTTGTTGACCACATTATCTTTCTCGCTCTAGCATCCCGAGCTTACCCGAAATTTCTTATCATATCCGAGCGTGATGATCACGTGATCATAAATCCATTTCACAGCCCACGAAAATTCTGTCCATAGCGCGCCTAAAGAAGTTTTCACTTCAAAAAAATTGGCAGTCATAGGAACAGCCGATAGAAGTGAAAACTTAAAACTTAGAATTTGATAGCTTATTAAGAAACTACACGGGTGTAACCGGAGGGCGTGGCCTGGTCATCATGGCATGGCCATCTAGAAATGCGTCAGCATTTCCCATTGGCTCATGCATTTCTAGAAGGCCATGCCATGATGGCTGGGCCACGCCCTTTCAGCATTTCCCATTGGCTGACGCATTTCTAGATGGCCAATAGCCGTGGTCCCGACTTTACCCGAAGATTTCTTATTATACCCGAGCGTGACGCTAGAACTCAATTCACACCCCACAAAAAATCTGTCTAGGCGCGCCAAAAGAAGTTTTTACTTCAAAAATAGGATTTCGGGGATGTAGTTTGTAGTACGCGATGCTCAGCTTCACCATATTTACCTTCTTAGAAGTCGTAGAAATACGCTTAATCTTTAAGCATTTGGTATTATTTGGTAGAGCTTGTCTTTGTCTCTGGGTAGACCAGTAGTCTGACATTTGTCTATGAGCGAAATAAAAAAGCTTGAATTAGTCTATGACTGATTGTGAAGTTCAATTTGATTCAGCGTAGCCGTCGCTGATTTTTGAAGAAATGTGTTTGAAATGGCTTAAAATTAATTATTTTCCAAAAAGACTGATTTATTCGTAAAGTGGTCAGTGTTATAATGTGATTAACTTTATGTTATTAATATTAGTGTCGTGAAATTTAATGATTGATGTAACGAACCAGTGGACGGCAAGATGGACGAATTGTCTAAGGGCATGACACAAACAGGAAGCACCGCTACAACTGACAAAATTCAAGAAAATGATGGTAAATATCGATATATCACATTGTTGATTTTAAAACGATTCCGTAAAAAGTTCGATAAAGATTTCCCTAATGTCTCCGTGGTAATTTCGTTGTATAAAATATGTAAACAAAATCATAGCTAAAACAAACGTAAAGGGGCTCATGTTGATTCTCTTTTAGGGATTTATAGCGACGGCGCTATGATAATTCAAATATACTTTAGAGACGATTATTCTTAAAACTAGTATTACCTATTTATATTTTATTTTATAAATGAATTCTTTGTTGATAGCTCCAGAAATTAAATTTAGTAGGTTTTGTTAGGTCATTTGATAATTATGTATCCAACATATTCTTCAAGCCTTATTCCCTATTGGTGTAGTATCAGTATTATTATAGTAATAATTGTTCTATGGTTAAGTACCTGGGTAGCTATGGTGTTTTGAAATCACATAACACTATATATGGAATCTCTTCCTCATTGTGTCACTAAATAAATTATGGTCTCAATTTTGATGTGGGTTGTGTCCACCAATATTTATATACTTTTTCTTTGAAGGCCAGAATTTTGCTTGGAATTTAGTTCTAGAAGGCCAATAACCAAAATGAAAACATTGAAAACATAAAATATCTTCAGTAACACTTGGCCTATGATTATACAAAATCTCTAATACAGTTATATTAGTAAGTAAATAATTTATTTTTTCCGAAAAACAAAAACAGACAATAATTGATCAAATTTCTTATGAAGACATCACTAATTCATCGAGATAAAATAGTGCAATTTCTTTTTTCATTTTTCAAAAACTGCTACACTGATTTTAATAAAATGTACATATGGGATCACCTCTGAACTAGGATCTACCAAAAAAAACATTTGGTGGAAACATCGACATTTGGTGGAGCTATCGCGTAACAAACATACAACCGAATTGAGAACCTCCTCAATGTTGAGGTCTGTTAACTATGTAAAGAGTATTGGCAATTAGAATTTTTATCACTGGGAATACAGACACCCAAGTGGTGACCAACAGCTAGGTCCTGAGACATATTACTTTATCCAGTTTGTGAGTTGCTGTGACTATCAACTGTTGAAACTACAACTCAAATAAAAAAAATATGTTTCAGGGCCTCTTAGAAAAGAGATTTAAAATTGAAATTATAATTGTATTACACACATGTAACCAAACTTTATTATGGTTATTGCAAAACGCTGCATGTGAAAACAACATTAATGTGCAAGGTCAATTGCAAAGCTATCAATGCCGTTTTTTAGTTAAGACCTTTAAAACAGGTTGAAAGTACATTTACAAGCATTTAGCTGTTATGTATATGTTGATAACATTAGACTGGTAGAAACATAACGGTTTTTAGAATACTATTAATCATAGAGGAAATCAAAATGATGAATACCGGGTACGTTCGGGGGTATATTGACTTGATTCATTGATTTATCATAATTCACACAAATGGTATTATTTCAATAAAAATTTTGAATTTATGATAATGTTTATAAGTCTATAATCTGCAAGTTATCTGGAGTAAAGGTCTGCACATTCAGTGCTAGCTCAAAGCTTGGTAGGGATTAGAGGGCTCTGGGGGTCTACCGCTGAATGAAAAATGTCATCGCTTTGATGTTTCTCTCTCTTTTCTTTTCGCTTGAAATGATAGAGACAGCATTAGTAAAGCTATAGCCGATTTAGTTAGGCGGTAGAAGCCCTGGAGCCATTTGCCAAATAACTATTAAAAGAAGTCTTAACAAATGATAATCAACAACCACATTACCATATATATTCATGTTTGATTTACATGTAGTAATGACAGTATTCATTTTTAGGGTTCCGTAAAACGTAAAAACGGAACCCTTATAGATTCGTCATGTCTGTCTGTCTGTCTGTCTGTCTGTCTGTCTGTCTGTCTGTCCGTCCGTATGTCACAGCCACTTTTTGCCGAAACTATGAAAACTACACTGTTGAAACTTGGTAAGTAGATGTATTCTGTGAACCGCATTAAGATTTTTACAAAAGTTTTTTAAAAAAACAAAAATTAGGGGTGCCCCCTCATACTGAGAACTGAAACTCAAAAATTTTTTTTTCATCCAGCCTACACGTGCGGGGTGTCTATCGATAGGTCTTCAAAAATGATGTTGAGGTTTCTAATATAATTTTTGTCTACACTGAATAATTTGCGCGAGAGACGCTTCCAAAGTGGTAAAATGTGTGTCCCCCCCCCTCTAACTTCTAAAGTAAGAGAATGAAAAAACTAAAAAAAATATATGATGTACATTACCATAAAAACTACCAACGAAAATTAGTTTGAACTCGATCTGATGAGTAGTTTTTTTTTAGTACGTCATAAATACACTATTATTAAAACTTCGATCAAAGTTACAACGAACTACAAGAACTATGCGTACTATGTATATTATGTTACTTGCTGCAACGGAACCCTTCATGGGCGAGTCCAACTCGCACTTGGCTACTTTATTTGGGATAAATTGTGGTTAGAGTACAAAAATGTAAACAAATAATTGACAAGAGATACTAACCTCATTTGCTTAGCCCAAACAATTAAATCTATAATACTGTATTAAATTGACAGCCAGCAAAAACATTTCCTTTTCTAAATTAAAACATAAAAGGAAAAAAACTAAAGTCTTAAATGTTTTAAAATTCTCTGCTGATAAGATCATGACAATACACTTTTATTATGTAAATATTTAATTAAATTTGTCCATAATGAATAGTTAATATTATTTTGATGATCAAATAAATCAGAGTTGGTCCAGCTTTGTTTACCTTTTAGACTCAAATCAGTAATCTAAGATTGTTAACCTGTGACAAGGATGACCTTAACAATTGTCACCAGATAAGAGGTCATGGACAAAACTAGTGGTCACAAAGTGGTCGAAATTTGACCACAGACTTTAACAATAAACAATTTGTGAATAAAGAGTATTTGTGTGTGTGTCAAATACATGGTAGTGTGTGTAATATTTTATTAATTGATTCAATGTATTTTTTATGCATAATAAAAAAAAAAACTTGCATTCTACACTCTTTCTCCAAACAAAGTATCAATTGTGCAAAATTTTATACTCTTCTGTTTGTATTTTCCCAAAAAAGGTACCAAATTTTTGCTTCACATACTAAAGTATATATTACAACAAAGTGGCCAAGTGCGAGTTGGACTCGCCCATGAAGGGTTCCGTTGCAGCATGTAACATAATATACATAGTACACATAGTTCTTGTAATTCGTTGTAACTTTGATCGAAGTTTCAATAATAGTGTACAGTAGAACTCCAATTATCCGAATTAATGGGGACCGGGACCCATTCGGATAATCAAATATTCGGATAATCGGATTTAAAAAAAAAAATTGCCATTGGAGAGTATAAAAGCTACGTTTTGATATTGCACTATTTTTTTATTGAATTAAATGAAAGAAACATGATATTTTCACATGTTTTAAATATAAATAAAATGTACTTATGTACAAGTTTAGAAATAAAAATCATTGTTTTTTAAACATCGGCGATCCGGATAGTCGGAGTTCGGATAATTGGAGTTCTACTGTATTTATGACGTACTAAAAAAAAACTACTCATCAGATCGAGTTCAAACTAATTTTCGTTGGTAGTTTACATGGTAATGTACATCATATATTTTTTTTAGATTTTTCATTCTCTTACTTTAGAAGTTAGAGGGGGGGGGACACACATTTTGCCACTTTGGAAGTGTCTCTCGCGCAAATTATTCAGTGTAGACGAAAATGATTTTAGAAACATCAACATCATTTTTGAAGACCTATCGATAGACACAACACACGTGTAGGTTTGATGAAAAAATTTTTTTTGAGTTTCAGTTCTCAGTATGGGGGGCAACCCTAATTTATCTTTTTTTTTAATTTTTTTATTCAAATCTTAATGCGGTTCACAGAATACATCTACTTACCAAGTTTCAACAGTGTAGTTCTCATAGTTTCGGCAAAAAGTGGCTGTGACATACGGACGGACAGACAGACATGACGAATCTATAAGGGTTCCGTTTTTACGTTTTACGGAACCCTAAAAATGGAGAATAGCCAATTATGTGTATGACATAATCTTTGGTCCCACTAAAATCAATCAATGAATCTCACACCACTTACAACACAAAAGTTATTCAGATGCTCAAACATAGTAGAAATGCACAATTGGTTTTTATTATTTCATGGATGTGATTTAATATGATCGGCCCAGTTCAACTTAAGCTTCATCCGGTTGCCTTTTTCAAAGAGAGTGCATGCAGGGCACTGCTACATGTTCGGCAGTAAACTAAACTTAAGTCAGAATGCACTGATCATATCATATGTGAGTAACTCATAAATGTGTACCAACCACACTAGTTCTCATAGTATAGAGTGCAAAATTGATTAAGATATTTTGATAATTGTTAACTATGGACAAGATAGGGATATCCTTCTAGTATCCTGATAGTTCCAGTGTTTCAAAATTTCTTATTTAATATATTCAATGCTTATAAAGCTAAGCAATAAAGCTATCAACTTCATTATTTTATAATGATTTGATTTCAATATGGATTTTTCAAGGTCAGAGCTAAGAGGTTGCTTTACAAGTAGGGCTCATCATCGCACCCCCACACCATGGAGTATTTTTTTATGTGCTGATGTCCATGTTTGTCATCACCACTTATTTTAACAGTGAAGGAAAACATAGGAAACTAACATGTTCCAAGAAATACATCTTTCGAGGAAATGTGTTATCAGCCCACGGGTGTTCAAGTATTATGGAATGCAATTTGGTGAGAGGAGAGATGGTGAGATGGTGTCTTGTAAAACATTATGGTGCTTCATTGAGGTTTTTTCTTTTGTTTTAAAAGAAATATAAACACCCCAATTGGCAACTTGTGTGGTGGATTACTGTCTGTCTGTGGATAAAGAATGCACAAGCAGCCCACTTTTACATTCCCTCCTGCTGGGATTAGGGCATTACCAATTGGAAGCGTGCTCAGTGTGCGTGCATGTTGGCTGCATTACCATGGTGAATGGCCATGCAATGGTGATGTTACCTACCTACCTAAGTTACCTACTTTTAAAATGTATTTGAGACTTCTTATCTAGGCTGAAATGATAAATAGGTTGTCCTCTGTATAGCTGTCAGTTGATTGTGAATGATCTCGTACTATCATCATTATTATTACCACAATTTGAATAAAAATAAAATAAGAAATTGTGCTTTGAGTAAGTTAGTTATATTTAGCCATCTTCGGAAGATGGCTATATATAGTTTTTTCATGAAACCTTTATATTATGATTTTGGTCCCATTTATCTACCTTTTCATGTAAGGGCAAGTCACTTTATACATATTTTGTCTCTTTTTCGAAGGCCAGAGTAAATACATACGCCAGGGGAGAGACATCAGGATACCAGTATAGATACTTATTTTACTAGGGGAGAGAATTTGACATAATAATTTACTTAAAATGGAATCAATAAAATTAATAAACTCAACTTTAATAAAAATTGTTCTTAACATGAGATCAGATTATCATATTACTATAGCCTTTTTTTTCTAATACAAAGAGTTTTACCTTGCACCAATGGACATAATGTAGATTATCTTGCAATTTTACTAGTATTTATTATTTTATCAGTCCTAAATTGACCTGGCCGGTGACGAGCAGCGGCGTCATCGGTGCAAAGGACTGGCTCCGCGGTCACCAACCCGCCTGCCAAGCGTGGTGACTATGGCAAACACCCCCCCATATGATGGTCACAAAAAAGAAACGGCCCCTAGTCCCTGGCGGCTCCGTTATTCCAGGCGTTGGTGGCAGCCTTGGTTCCGGCGGAGCATGGGGTGCTAAGAATCCCCGGCAGACGCCCCGCCACCAAACCCAACGACTCGACCTGGCAAATTATACAACGCACGGACTCTGAGGGCTGACGAAAAGATTGTGGAGCTGGAAGAAGAAGTGGACAAGTTGCGCTGGGATATCAATGGGTTATCCGAAGTCCGTAGACAGGGCGAGGACAGAATAACCCTCGAATCCGGCAACTTGTTCTACTACCGGGAGGGAGATCAACAATCCCAAGGGGGTGTCGGGTTTATCGTCCGCAAGTCTCTCGTCAACAACGTGTTAATGATCGAGAGTGTGTCGAGCAGGGTTGTATACCTTGTACTTAAAATAACCGACCGGTATTCATTGAAGGTCATACAGGTATACGCACCGACACCGCACCGACTGTATGAGGACATCTCTAAAGCGATACGTGTCTCGCCAACACATTTCACAGTTGTGATGGGAGACTTCAACGCGAAATTAGGCAAACGTAGCGGTGATGAGTTGAGAGTGGGACAATTCGGATATGGGCAGCGGAACCCAAGAGGGCAACGTCTAGCTGATTTCTTGGAAAGGAAGAGCCTCTTTATGATGAACTCCTTTTTCAAGAAACAGCCACAACGAAAATGGACCTGGATTAGCCCAGATGGTTCCACAAAAAAATATTCAGCGATGTCTCTGTGATCAGTAGGGTTAAGACCGGCAGCGATCACCGTATTGTAAGAGGCACGCTGAATCTAAACATTAAGTTCGAAAGGTCACGTCTAATGAAGTCCACACTCCGACCAAATTATGCTCAAATCGAAGATTCCGATAACTTTCAACTCGAACTTCAAAATCGCTTCGAAGCCTTAGATGAATGCGTAACGGCGCGGCGGACGAAATAAATGACAGGCTGGTGGAAACTGTTCAAGCAGTTTGCAGGAAATTTTATAAAAGCCGACGTCAGAATAAATAAATATATAAAAAGTTTATTCATAAAAAGAGGTACATTTTAACTTGTTACGTGAATAGCGAATATAAACATTGGCACAAGTTAATACTGGAGTAAACTTACTCCCTAATAAAAGGGCAAACCCCTGTAGACTTAGGATGAGTAAGAATGATAGATGAATAGAACCCAAAAGCTCTCCGATCATACTCTGAATCTCATGGCGGTTAGGCGAGATATGCGATTGCAGTCTTCGGTCGACATGACGGTATACAGACGGCTCAATAGACAGATATCTACTTGTGTGCGACGCGACATACGCTGCTTCAATACTTCGTGTATTGAAGAAGCGTTCAAGCGGAACAAAGGCTCCAAAGTATTTGCAAGAAATCTGTCTCTTGGGCAAAGTCAATTGACCAAACTGAAGACCGACGGTGGTAACGCCGTCTCGTCGAAGCCCGAGATTTTGGAGGAGATTGAGAGGTTCTATGAACAGTTATACACCTCGCAAACACAACCGCAAGCACAACCTGTCGTTAGCATGGCAAAAGACCCCAGAGCCAAGCTGACCCGACACTTTACCGAAGACATCCCGGAAGTCAGCCTGTATGAGATTAGGATGGCCCTCAAACAACTTGAGAACAACAAGGCGCCTGGCGACGACGGAATTACGACTGAGCTTCTGAGAGCGGGTGGAAAACCGGTACTTAAAGTCCTCCAGAAGCTGTTCGACTCTGTCATACTTGACGGTAATACGCCAGAACCGTGGAGCAGAAGTGTGGTGGTGCTCTTCTTCAAAAAAGGTAACAACACCTTGTTGAAGAACTACAGACCCATCTCACTTCTGAGCCACGTTTATAAGTTGTTTTCGAGGGTAATCACGAATCGTCTCGCACGCAGGTTTGACGAGCTCCAGCCACCCGAATAAGCCGGTTTCCGAAAAGGCTATAGTACCGTAGACCACATCCATACGCTTCGGCAGATTATACAGAAAACCGAGGAGTATAACCGGCCACTATGTATAGCGTATGTGGACTATGAGAAAGCCTTAGATTCCATCGAGACCTGGGCAGTGCTTCAATCTCTTCAGCGATGCCGCATCGACTATCGCTATATCGAAGTGTTGAAGTGTATCTACAGCAAAGCCACAATGTCTGTCCGATTACAGGACCAGTGCACAAAACATATCCAGCTACAGAAAGGCGTGAGACAGGGAGATGTTATATCTCCGAAACTGGTCACTGCCGCGCTGGAAGATGTTTTCAAGCTACTGGACTGGAACGGATACGGCATCAATATCAACGGCGAATGCATCACTCAGCTTCGGTTTGCCGACGACATAGTTATTGTGGCCGAGTCGCTGGAGGACCTCGGTGCCATGCTCAGTAGAGTATCGCAGCAGATAGGTTTGAGGATGAATATGGACAAGACGAAGGTCATGTCAAATGTTCATGTCTCACCTGTACCGGTTAATGTTGGGAATACCACACTTGAAGTTGTTGACGAATACGTCTACCTGGGTCAAAAGATCCAATTAGGTAGATCCAACTTCGACAAAGAGGTCCAGCGAAGAATCCAACTCGGATGGGCAGCGTTTGGGAAACTTCGGCATATCTTTGAGTCCAAAATACCCCAATGCCTAAAGACAAAAGTTTTTAACCAGTTCGTGTAGCCAGTGATGGCTTATGGAACTGAGACGTGGACCTTAACTGTGGGCCTCATAACAAAGCTAGAGAGCTATGCTCGGAGTCTCTTTGCGCGACAGAATCCTTAATGAGGATATTCGCAAAAGAACGAAAGTGGCTGACATAGCTCAAAGAGTAAGCAAGCTGAAGTGGCAATGGGCAGGCCACATCGCTCGCAGAACTGACAACCGATGGGGAAGAAAGGTTCTCGAGTGGCGACCACGAACCGGAAGACGCAGTGTTGGACGGCCTCCCACTAGACTAGATGGACAGATGACCTCACAAAAGTCGCTGGAAATCGCTGGTTGCAGGTTGCGCAGGACCGTTCGTTGTGGAAATCTAGGGGGAGGCCTATGTTCAGCAGTGGACGTCTTGCGGCTGATGATTATTATTTTACTATTATCTGTATATAATATATCTATTACATAAAAGCGAAAGGTCATCACAAAATCTCAGAAATTACAAATAGGAGTCTGAAATTTTGCATGGAGGTGTCTTTTAGCACGTAGGGGCTCGCTAAGACGGGGTTTTGCGAAATTCAACCCCTAGCAGGGTGAAACAAGGCATAGAGGGTTGTATGAAGATTCCGTAATTTTCAAAGTTCTAAGCATGAAATCCACAGAACCGATTTTGATGAAATTTGGTACACAGATAGACTAGATCCCAAAAAAAGACATAAATTACTTTATATTACGGAAAAAGGGTTGAAGGGGTTGAAATGGGGGATGAAAGTTTTTAAAATGGAAGTTCGTGATAAAACCATGAAACTTTTTATCTAGACACTTGACGTGAAGACAATAGATGTTTGTTTTAGCAATTTTGTAATTTCGAACTTTACGGGGATGAAATAGGGGTTGAAATGGGGGATAAAAGTTTATATGGAAGTTCATAATTGTTGAAAATAAAACCATGAAACTTGGTATTTGTACTAGACACTTGACACAAAGCTAATAAATGTTTGTTCCAGCAATTTTGTACATTCAAACTGTACGGGGATGGAATGGGGATTTAAATGGGGGATGACAGTTTTATGTGAAAGTTCGTCACTGTTGAAGATAAAACCCTGAAACGTTGTATCTAGGCATTTGACGCAAAGCAAATAAATGTTTGTTATAGCAATTTTGTAATTTCGAACTGTACGGGGATGAAAATTGTATGTGGAAGTTCGGCATTGGTAAAACCATGAAAATGATGAACGATGAAATGATAAAACCATGGAAATTTGCATCTTGACATTTGAAGCGAAGAAAATATTTTTTTCTTCTCGAAATTTGGTTATTTTGAACCGTACTAGGGATGAAATAGAGGTTAAAATGGAAACATCCAAATCCAAACATCCAAATATTCAAACATCCATACATTGACATTTATAATATTAGTAGGATAATCTCAGTGGATTTCACAATATTGGAATTTTTGCAACTTTAGAATTTCCGATTATACCTTGACATGGAACGTCAAAGATAGCAGGCTACACAAGCGAGTGTCAGTCGTGGAGCTTCTTAACCTTTGGTCTGTGTAAACAGCGTTTAGGAGAACACCCCTCGTCTGTGTGACGTTTACGCGCGATTCCGCCATTTGCCTAATTTTTACGACGCAACTTTAGATGGTGATTTACACGTGAAAACTTAGCGTAAGACAATGATGGTTGGTTATTTGTTTAGGAAATATATTTAGTTTTGCATTTAGAAATAAAAAATACTTCATAAATCCAAAGAAACCTACTTTTCATTGATAAACACGAAAACACTACCCTTAGGCATACTTAGTTTCACATCATCTTCAATGATGTCTACTATAGACTATTTTCGAATATCAGAACATAACCATAAACTCCAAAAATGAGGCTTTCTACTGATACATCATGCTTTCGGTAATTTTATCGGTTTATCCACTAAAATAAGAAATAAAAAGAAACATTATTAGAATGTAGTTATTTCGGGTTATGATAGATATATGCATGTGTGTGTGTATTTCAAATACGTTCGTCTGTGTATGATACGGATCCTGACAATGACTGCTTCGTCAAGAATCTACAAAATGCCTATGACGATGTACGTATACAAGTTCGCCATTTTGAATCTGTGTATGTGTGTGTGAGTTTTTCGGTTGAAATAGTATGTGTTTCAGAAAATATACATTTAGACAAATATTTCGGAATTATTGTGTAACATGGAGTATAAATCCAGAATCTTCATAAAATTTCCCATAAGATAAATGAACCACTGTAAAATATTAGAAAGTTATTACAACAAAACTATTGAGAGAAAAAAACGAAAAGTTTATCTGAAAACTTATGGATCACTTTATGCTTCAAATAATTAGAATAATTATACGAGTTCTAAACATAAATATTTAACTAAAAATTCAACTATATATAATAGAAATAGCATTTACTCGCTCAATTCAATGAATAATCACAAAATAATCACTTTATTTCAAAGCGCGACGCTCACGTACTCGTAACGGTTGACGAGTGACTTTGACAGCTCTTTCCCGTCGAAATTATTTGAATAGGTTTATAAAATCTTTCTTTTTTATGATTGGTCATTCAATCTTTTAACTTTTCATAGGATTTCATACCTTATATTACTAAGAATACAGCTATATTCGCAAAAATATACAGGTTTATTCAATGATAAGGATCCTTAACACACGCATACGACTATGCATGTCAGGATCCTATACCAACACAGACCAAAGGTTAAGCGTGGCTACTCTTGCAGATGGCGTGAAGTTTGGTTGGCACGCGCGCCAGCTATGCTAGCATTGGTAGAGCAACTGCGATCTTACCTCGGGGGAGGATGTGAGTGCCGAGTGCGCATGAGTTTGAGGCGTGGTGTGAATCCATGACCATTAAACATAATACTCCACACATTACCTATCATTCCATAAAAACTGTCAGTTTGTGTTTATACCTACCTAGTAATTTAGCCTTGTCGATTATAAGACGTGATCAAAAGTAAACAAACCATCATTATATATTAACAAAAAAATACGTCACTTCACTCCATTACATAAAAAATTAAAATTATTGTGCTTACAATTTTTTCAATCACAATTAGTAATTAATGCTATTATTTTGTTTCTTAATAATAAATCTGTTGTGTCTAACTATTTTTGAAGTGAATTGACTGAGCTAATTGATTTATTTGTTTCAATAATTACACAGTAAATTGGTTGTTTTTTTTGTCATTCGAATATGCTGCAAGAAGTCACTTACAACAATGATTGTATTGTTACGATGAATCTATTATTAATATGTTCACGACAAAAAGCGCCAATCAAGTGGTTATTTTGTATTCGTTCTCGAAATGTAAATTACATTCCTAACAATAGAAATATGACAAAAATGGCGAGTTCTAAGCTAACTATTATTACACTCTAGTTTGCTTAACATCCAAGGTGGACCCTTGGATGTGAGCTCTGCGTAAGTCTCTAGTTACTAGAGAGTGGACCGTTTCGGTTATACGTAAGGTTTCCATCTTTGTTTCTCGCACATTACGGTGACGAGTCCTTCGTATCATTTAAAGATTTTGCAAAAAGTTTTGTTAAACAAAATATGGTGAAATAAAAAAATGGTAAAATGCATTCCAGCTTGTTTAAAAAATTCTTGGTTCATACACAAGAAAAATACAGCAACAAACACAATTCAAGAATATTTTGAGTTGAAGAATATCGTAAAGATCTTATCGAAAATTAAAAACATTCATGTTGCAACAAAATTGGCTTGGTTGTCCATGAAATAAGACCTTGTAGTTTTCCTTACAGCGTACACTAAAATTCGTAATACCTAATAAACACAGTCGTTTAACTTGCACACGTTACTGGAGAGGCACTCGATTCTATTGCGGTTCGATACCATTATCACTGAAAAATAATATCGTCATACCACTTTACTCGGCTGTCTTCTTGTAAATGTGCGCTGGGTGTTCGACGTGGCCGTTGGCAGCGACACCTTGTTAATGTTTTGCGGAGGTTTCTGCCAAGATAGTCGGGTGTTCCCTCTGTCGCGAACGTGACTCAACGACCCTGAACCATTAACGTGGGAGAACGCGTCCCAAAAGGTCACGATACGCGTTATTTTATTCAAATGACTATATCTACAGAACACTGTTATCAATTGAGAGCGTGTTTCAATTTCGAGAGCGTAATCTATCGGACTCGTAGAAGTATTTGTCACAGTAGCACCAGAACGTTTCTTCTGCAAGTGATTTAATTAGCTATTAATAATCTTCGTGCGGTTTGCATACCATTAAGTTTCTGCGCACAAAGTTTAGTAAAGTTAAAGAAGATAAAAGGTAAAATTTCGAGTTTATCAACTCGTAGTCAAATATTAGTCGAGTGACCTTTTGCGTTCTTCAACGCCATACGCCTAAATTGGCTAGATCAATCACCTAGATCAAGCTCACAATGCTAAGTAGGTATCTACCTACAAGCAGTAGATAAGTCATGTCACCAGCATATCTTTACCAGCGTACTCCACGTCTCTGTAGGCTAAGTGGGCGATTTCCAAAATTAATTATCACAGGAAAGGCATAAATTACCTGAGGTTGGCTGGTAAATTGCGACGGAAATAACAATAATGTGTGCCGATGACCGATGTTTACAAGAGTTTGAAGTCGGACCGCATACCACTGTCTGTTGGAAATTCTTGAAGGATCAAAGGAGGCTGGGTGCCAGCGTCTGTTTCTTTTCAAGGGAATTTGTCGTAATCAGATAAATCGTGTTTACAGCACGACTTCCTTACGGGAAATATTAAATACCCTTCTTTGGAATCGGCCGTATTCTTAATGGCTTATTTTATTGTTCATAATATTAACAATTCCGCGCTATTTTTCTCATTCGTAAGACCAATGTACGTAAATAATCTACTAAGTATGTAATTCATTGAACTATAAAAAGTAGTTTGTCGTATAAAATGTAATCCAAATGGTTACTTACACTCGATGAGAAATATTAAAAATAAAGTAGCCAAGTGCGAGTTGGACTCGCCCATGAAGGGTTCCGTTCCAGCAAGTAACATAATATACATAGTACACATAGTTCTTGTAGTTCGTTGTAACTTTGATCGAAGTTTTAATAATAGTGTATTTATGACGTACTAAAAAAAAACTACTCATCAGATCGAGTTCAAACTAATTTTCGTTGGTAGTTTTCATGGTAATGTACATCATATATTTTTTTTAGTTTTTTCATTCACTTACTTTAGAAGTTAGAGGGGGGGGGACACACATTTTACCACTTTGGAAGCGTCTCTCGCGCAAGTTATTCAGTGTAGACAAAAATTATATTAGAAACCTCAACATCATTTTTTAAGACCTATCGATAGACACCCCACACGTGTAGGTTTGATGAAAAAAAATTTTTTGAGCTTCAGTTCTCAGTATGGGGGGCACCCCTAATTTTTGTTTTTTTTTAAAACTTTTATAAAAATCTTAATGCGGTTCACAGAATACATCTACTTACCAAGTTTCAACAGTGTAGTTCTCATAGTTTCGGCAAAAAGTGGCTGTGACATACGGACGGACAGACAGACAGACATGACGAATCTATAAGGGTTCCGTTTTTACGTTTTACGGAACCCTAACAAGAAAAGTACAATAGGTGGCAATTAGTAAGATACAACTGAAATATTTTGAAATTTAATTTAATTAGTTTTTTTAAATATACCTAATCATTAGGTACTATATCATTTTGTAATTAAAGTTTAAGATATTTTTTTCATTCTGCCATGTAATAATAAAATGTAGCTGCTGTGATGGATAGTTCATAACACATTATGAAGTATACTAAAATACTATTAACTTAACATAGTGTCGTTATTTACTTAGTTTAACGAAATGGTGTTTAGTCACCACTTTTATCAATTTACGCGCAAAATTTGTTTCTATGTGACAAACAAACATACGGCCTGTCAAACAACAGTGCCGTTGTCAGTACGTTGACAAGGACAAGATATTTGAAGACTCGGGATTTCTCAAAGGCTTCATTATTTACATTACTCTCCAGTAACGTAAAATTTAACAATAAGTAAAACATAATGGAATATGTACAAGTACATCGATAATAGTTTTAATAGTAGATAGGTATGTAGGAACATGGGGGAATAAATCAAGACTTTCGAACTCTGAGCTAATACCAATTTGGTGTATAGCTTTACGGTATTAAAATGATATTTCTACGTTTCGAGATTAGAAATAATCTACGAGCCTAGAGCGTACATTAGCATTCAAATTGAACGTGTTACCTATCGAGAATCTAATGTTCTTAGGTAATTATGTTTTTCTGCCTCCTTTGTAAATGATAAAGCTAAATACATGAAGTTTCCGTTTTGAAATAATTATATCTTGTAGATTAAATTCGCGGAAGATTCATCTACAGTAATGTTGTGCATAGCAAACATCAGGCGTAAAATATTTATAACACCAATGATATCATATCGATTGCGGAGCCATAAAGATGGCTTCGCCATGGTCGTGAATCGCTTGTTTAATGTCAATCTGATATCATTATCTGGGCTTAATTAACTTTGCTTTGACCCACGTTAATGTTTGTTTGTGAGAAGATTAATCTAGTGGTCTGTTGATTATTTAGTCCCGTTTTCACTTCATGAGGGTAAAATATTTTGGAGGCGGTACCAAAAAAGAACATGGCATTTTTAGCGCAACGCTGTAGATGTTGTTTTAAAAGTATTGTCAAATGCTACCATTCCATTTTTAACCGGTTTAAAAAATGAGGTTTTTTTCAATTCGACCGTATAGGTATTTATTTATTTTTAAATAGTTTGTACACTACAGCTCAATCTCGAGTTCTATTCTGAAATACTAGAAATATTAGTAATTACGAAGTTGTTAGTAGACTATCGCAATTACGTATTGGGCACTTCTTTGAATACACATTAGTGTTATTCTAACTTACCTAAATACCGCTCGCTTCTTTTAATTTAATTAATTAAGACAATTATCTATACCTGATTGAACAATTGCCTTCTCCTCCTACTCCTTTTTATTAAACCGATTAAAAATTGAAATGAGAATGACAAACAATGAGATCGACTTCATTATGACGACTAAACGGCAAATATTCAGCGATGTCTCTGTGATCAGCAGGGTCAAGACCGGCAGCGATCACCGTATTGTAAGAGGCACGCTGAATCTAAACATTAAGGTCAAAAGATCACGTCTAATGAAGTCTACGCTCGGACCAAATTATGCTCAAATCGAAGACCCCGATAACTTTCAACTCGAACTTCAAAATCGCTTCGAAGCCTTAGGTGAATGCGTAATGTAGGACGAAATAAACGACAGGCTGGTGTTCATGCAGTTGGCAGGAAATTTTATAAGAGCCGACGCCAAAATAGAACCCAAAAGCTCTCCGATCATACTCCAAATCTCATGGTGGTTAGGGGAGATATGCGATAGCAGTCTTCAGTCGACGTGATGGTATACAGACGGCTCAATAGACAGATATTTACTTATGTGCGACGCGACCTACGCTGCTTCAATACTTCGAGTATTGAGGAAGCGATCAAGCGAAACAAAGGCTCCAAAGTGTTTTGGGCAAAGTCCATTGACCAAACTGAAGACCGAAAGTGGTAACGTCGTCTCGTCGAAGCCCGAGATTTTGAAGGAGATTGAGAGATTCTATGAACAGTTATACTCCTTTACGCAAGCACAACCTGTCGTTAGCATGGCAAAAGACCCCAGAGCCAAGCTGACCCGACATTTTACCGAAAATATCCCGGAAGTCAACCTATATGAGATTAGGATGGCCCTCAAACAACTTAAAAACAACAATGCTCCTGGCGAGGACGGTATTACGACTGAGCTTCTGAGAGCGGGTGGAAAACCGGTACTTAAAGTATTCCAGAAGCTGTTCGACTCCGTCATACTTGACGATAATACGCAAGAAGCGTAGAGCAGAAGTGTGGTGGTGCTCTTCTTCAAAAAAGGTGAAACACCTTGTTGAAGAACTACAGACCCATCTCACTTCTGAGCCACGTTTACAAGTTGTTTTCGAGGGTAATCAGGTAATCACGAATCGTCTCACACGCAGGTTTGACGACTTCCAGCCGCCCGAACAAGCCGGTTTCCGTATAGTACCATAGACCACATTCATACGCTTCGGCAGATTATACAGACAACCGAAGAGTATAATCGGCCACTATGTGTAGCGTATGTGGACTATGAGAAAGCCTTCGATTCCATCGAGACCTGGGGAGTTATTGTTGGGTATACCACACTCGAAGTTGTTGACGAATACGTCTACCCGAGTCAAAAGATTCAATTAGGTAGATCCAATTTCGACAAAGAGGTCCAGCGAAGAATCCAACTCGGATGGGCAGCGGTCGGAAAACTTCGGTACATCTTTGAGTCCAAAATACCCCAATGCCTAAAGACGAAAGTCTTTAACCAGTGCGTGTTGCCAGTGATGGCTTATGAAACTGAGACGTGGTCCTTAACTGTGGGCCTCATAACAAAGCTCAAAGTCACACAGCGAGCTATGAAGAGAGCTATGCTCGGAGTCTGAATCGGAATCCGTAATGAGGATATTCGCAAAAGAACGAAAGTGGCCGACATAGCTCAAAGACTAAGCAGGCTGAAGTGGCAATGGGCAGGCCACATCGGTCGCAGAACTGACAACCGATGGGGAAGAAAGGTTCTCGAGTGGCGACCACGAACCGGAAGACGCAGTGTTGGACGGCCTCCCACTAGATGGACAGATGACCTCACAAAGGTTGCTGGAAACCGCTGGTTGCAGGTTGTGCAGGACCGTTCGTTGTGGAAATCTAGGGGGGAGGCCTATGTTCAGCAGTGGACGTCTTGCGGCTGATGATGATGACGATGAACCTAACGTTAAATCTTTGATAAGTCGTCTAATTTCTACATACTTCATCTATCTATATATATAAAAGCGAAAGGTCACTCATCAAGGAATCTCAGAAACTACAAATGCTAGGAATCTGAAATTTTGCATGGAATACCCTTTTAGCACGTAGGCGCTCGCTAAGACGGGGTTTTGCGAAATTCAACCCCTAAGAGGGTAAAACAAGGGATGAACGGTTGTATGAAAATTCGTAATTTTCAAAGTTATCAAATTTTGTATCTAGACACTTGACACGAAGCAATTAAATGTATGTTCTATCAATTTTGTAATTTCGAAGAGTACGGGAGTGAAATTGGGGTTGAAATGAGGGATGAATGTCAATATCATCATCAACAGCCCACTAAACGTTCCCACTGCTGGGACTCAGGGCCTTCTCGCGCAAGGAGAGAGTTAAGGCCATAATCCACCACGCTGGCCCAGTGCGGGTTGGCGGATGACACATGACTTCGAAAGATTCTAGGTACATGTCGGTTTCCTCACGATGTTTTCCTTCACCGTTTTAAGTTAGCGGCATTACGCACATGACTTCGAAAAGACAGTGGTGCGTGTGGGGTTTGAACCCGGGGTCTCCGGATCGGCAGCCGCCGTTCTCCCGACTAGACCACCGTAACTTATATCGAATGTCAATATGGAAGTTCCCAACCGTTGAAGATAAACCCATGAAACTGTAAATATGTAGATACTTGACACGAAGCAAACGAATGTTTGTTCTATAAATTTCGTAATTTCGAACTGTAGGGGGGTGAAATTGGGGTTGAAATGGGGGAAGAATATCAATATGAAAGTTCCCAACCGTTGAAGATAAAACTATGAAACTATGTAGTATATAGTATAGACACTTGACACGAAGCAAAGGAATGTTTGTTCTATCAATTTTGTAATTTCGAATTGTAGGGGGTGACATTGAGGTTGAAATGGGGGATGAATGTCAATATGAAATTTCTTAACCGTTGAAGATAAAACCATGAAACTCTGTACATAGACACTTGAAACGAAGCAAACGAATGTTTGTTCTAGCAATTTCAAACTGTACGGGGTGAAATTGGGATTGAAATGGGGGATGAATGTTAACAAGGAAGATCCCAACCGTTGAAGATAAAACTATGAAACTCTTTATACTATAGGCACTTGACACGAAGCAAACAAATGTTTGTTCTCGCAATTTTTATCTATATGGGGATGAAATTGGAGTTGAAATGGGGAACGAACGTCTCTTACACTTTCACACCTAAACAACTGAACCGATTTTGATGAAGTTGTTTTATTATAAGCTATTTTTAGTAACCGTAAATGTTACGTATCTGGGTATAAAAATAAGTACTGCCTGAGAGTTACCTTAGTATTTATTTCGCGCGGACGTAGTCGCGGGTAACAGCTAGTCAACTATAAGAATAGGTCGCACGAAAAATACTGCTTTCTTGGAGTGCACTGTAGAAATAGTGGACTTGACTTGAATGAGTAAACCATTACTGTGTTCCCATTTGAAGGGAAATATTTCCAGAGAAATGACAAGGCAAAGATATCCATCATCTTACATGTCCCGGGAACGAGTACAGTACGCTGCTAGGCAGTGATATGGATGCTTTATATATTCGAATTCGGATCTCGTCATATAAGGACTATTAATAAAAAAAAAACTATCCTATCTCTCAAGTTGGACCAGACTGCTCACGGTGTGCCAATTTAATTTAAAATCGGTTAAGTAGTTCAGGAATCCATCGCGGACAAACGTCGTGACAGGAGATTTATATATATGAATATATCTATACTATTCTATACTAATATTATAAAGCTGAAGAGTTTGTTTGTTTGTTTGAACGCTAGGATCTCGGAAACTACTGGACCGATAGGAAAGATTCTTTTTTTGTTGGATACTCCATTTATCGAGGAAGGCTATAGGGTTTATAACATTACGCTACTATCAATATGTACGGAGTATGAGTGAAGAATGTAAAGAAGACGGGGAAAAATATTTCTCTTCGAGAGCTTTAGTTCCGTGAATTTAAATTCTCTTTGGTCGTTGAAGTCTGTGACGGCGCGTGTCTACATTTGAAGTTTGTGTCATTTGAAGTAATCAAATTTGTTCTACAACAATGCATTGTTGCTTATTTACGTATTTTTAGGGTTCCGTAAAACGTAATAAAGTGGCCAGCAATGGATATTTTAGTATGGATTTTCCTCAAATAGACGCGGGTGAAACCGCGGGGCACAGCTAGTAATATATATATAATATATAAGAATAGTTGCGTGTACTGTGCTGTTAGGAGAAATGAGAAAGTGTGTTATTATCTGGAGCAGGTCTATCTCGTGCCGTCACTAAAAAGATAAATCTATTTTGTTATTATGAAACTACGGTAAAAGTGAAACTTTGTTTCGCGTTGCATGTAAGTAAATACTTTTTGTACAGCGCCCAAGTGTCCAAAAATGAAACGCACGTATAACATCGATAAAGATTGTATTCCGTTTGTTTACAAAAGTTTTGCCAAAGGATAACAACGTGTACACATATAAAAGAGTGACTTGTCTCAGAAACAAACCATCATCGCGTTTTAAGGCCGAACAGCGCCATCTAGTTTCGTTCGAGACAAACCAATAATTGTGTACAAAATTACAAATTAAACATTCCGCCACCCATGGACCACACGTCCATAAATAGTGGAAATAAGAGGCGATTCATTCAACTCGAAAGAATACACAATTTTGACAAAAATAAAATAAAATTGCAACTGGGTAGCTCGAAATACTGACAACATTTCAAAATTGATTATAACAATTTTTTGATTATGTTTATTCTTAACTACTCATATGAAATCGATAATCTAAGTTCCGATAAGAGTCTAAAAATAGCAAGTAACAAGAAAGCATTTACAAAAAACCTAACAGAGCTTTAAAGACAAATTAACAGGTTCTGTTTGATCAAGGTTTTAGATCCCGTAAAACCAAAAATTGGAAAGAATTCTATTCATTCTGACCTCACGCTGAAATTCACAAAAAAAACATGGAGGTCAAGTGATTTCAAAAGCACATACAATATTTCAATGCATCGTTTTTCAAATATGCTATCCGTAATTTCATCAGGATCGTCTGTGATAAACTTAGTATAATGAAAGTGCTTTGAAATCAAATTAGGATAGTTGTGATCACGGAGGTTGTGATCCTCGAAAGTGAAGGGTTTCTATTTCAACGTAGGAGAGTCTCGTTTCATCTTGCAGAACTTTTTGAACAGTCTATGTTCTAAGTGTTTTTTGTCATGCGTCAAATGCAGGTTCAACAAATTGTCACATTTTGTGCTTTTGTTGACTTTAATACTTGGTACAATACCAGATAAAATCCAACCCAGTCGGGTGTTTTGTGCAATTAGCCCGGACTGATATTGAACCAATCCTTTCAGAAGGATTTGACTAAAAACTTCTGCCCCCCAGTAGCACATCAATTTGACTGGGTGTGCCAAATGATGGATCTGCTGAAGCACTAATTGGAAGTGTTGATAAGCACTGCAAGTTTTGCATTGTTGTGCTGGGCAACAGGCTAGTAAGTTTATTAAGCACATGTGCTTTAAACGTGATGGTAAACGTTGGGTCTAGGCGAGACTGAAGGGTTAACACAACTGTGTGCTTTGGCTCAAAAGTCGAGCCACGGTCGCCTCCTAGCCCAGTGACTATACTAGTCTCAAGAGTCTTCTTGAGACCTAAACGCTGCACAGCAGCTTCTGTTACAAAAGACGCCTGAGATCCTTGGTCAAGAAGAGACCTTAACAAAACAGTCGTTTTCTTGTTGGATTCCGCTTTTACCAAGGCGGTAGGCAACAGAACTTGACTGGGCGAATTAGCTAAAGCAGGTGGTTATCCTTGGTGAATGTGGCGTTACGGAATGAGCTTGTGAACATGATGAACTTGTCGTTGATGGTGCGGTGGCAGTGACAATTCTCTTAGCCACAGGCTGGTCAACCGTAATTTTATTGGTTGCATGTTGGTTTCTTGGGTGCAAAAGTGTGTGATGTTTCTTTTTACACAAACGACACCTGGTTGACAAATTGCATTGATAAACTGTATGGTTTTTTTTTCAAACAGTTGAACCATAATTTATGCGTCCTAGCAAAATTACGTTTGGCTTTGGTTGACTTTTTTGCAAATTTCTTGCAATTGCAAGTTTTGTGATTTTCTGAACAAAAGGAACACGAAACTGAAGAAGCTACAACGTGAGTACAACTAGACTTCTCCAATTTCTGCAAACTGGGATCTAAAAACTCAATCGCCCTGAACCTATTTTCCAAAAAATCTTCAAACATTGCAAGCTACCAACGCTTTCTAGAACCGTTTCAGTTACTTTTTGTTCCCAATATTTACGAGACTCAGCACTAAGTTTTTGGCTTATCAAAAAATCTATTATTGTATCCCAACTATCGACATTCGACACCTAAATTGTTCAACGAATTCAAACATTCCTTGGTTGTGTCTAACAATAATTTAATAGCACTTGAAGATGTCAATGCCTTTTGAGAAACTAACCTTTTTAGAATACAGTTAACCAAATACTTTTTGTCCAATGCAAATGTCACTTGTTATAAAATTTACCCAACAGATGGCGTCACAGGTAAAATTACCTCGCGCCTTCGTTTCATTTTTGGAAAATAGAATACTTCACGTGAATAAATATTTGATATGCTTTAAACCCACTACGGTTGTTTGTATTTGTTCCCACCTGGACCCTTATAGTCTTTGGAATTGTTTCCATGGTCCTAGTCGAGTCAGATACAGTGCCTATACGGTAAAGTGATTTTCAAGTGTGTCAGCGTACATACTTGCCGGCTTTTTGCCTACAGCACTAGAAACCAGTGGCGGATTGCCACTGAACATTGTGCTCATCGTAGTTGGCCCACTGAAGAGGGTTGATACGACTGGTTGGACCTAGGTGCGCCCGCACTAACCAACCGAGGAGGTGAAAAGGAACCGGAAGGAAGGAGCCAGAAGAACCAATACAATTGGGGGAAGTCAGCATCAATGACTTCAGCAGCAGCCGTAACGACGTCACAGCCGTGACGTAGACAGCAGCATCAATCAGTGAGGTTTGCCAGTGACGAATTGTGAGTACATTTGGTGATCATTACAAAGTTCTTCATAGAACATAGAATCAGTTCCATCGACTTAGAATATTTTTCGTAACATTTTGGACTTGTAAATTTTGCATGTTATTTCATTAACTTAGAATAATTTCTCAAAAAGTGTACGGACGGGGAATCCACGCCGGTTTTCAACCAGAAGTGAATTGAATTCCAAACACTTAGAATATTTTTATGTTTTTGTCATCAACTTGTAAAATTTCTAAAAACGTTATTTTTGTTACTATTACAATATGGCAGCAATTATTAAAGGTTTAATGCGTTTAACAATGAATTTAGAAAGGTCTTACGAAAATTATAAAAAATCTCCAAAGGATCGTCTTGCTAAAGAGTCTTATTTACAAACTAGATTGGAGGCTTTAGAAAGTCAATGGAAATTAATATCAGAAAATCATGCGGAGTTAACTAATTGTTTAACGGATGTCATGTTGCAACATGAATACTTTACTGAAAATGTATTCTCGGACATTGAAGAAGTATACATAAATTATAAGTCCGACATTAAGGAAGCATTGTATGATTGTATACCAAAAGCGTCCTCTAGCAATAATGTTCAAACTGTTTGTAAAAATGAAAGTAATGTTCGCTTGCCTAAAATTAATATTCCAAGCTTTTCGGGTCAGTATTCTGAATGGTCTAGTTTTAGAGAATTATACGAATCATTGATTCATAACAATGCCTCCTTAGATAACGTACAGAAAATGCACTATCTAAAGGGACATCTCTCAGGTGAAGCAGAACAACTCCTGAGACATGTTCCCATTACAGGAGACAATTACCAAGAGTCTTGGAAAATTCTCAACGGGAGATATAATAATAAAAAATATCTTGCCAATGGTCTACTGAGGCGTTTTATGAACCAACCCAACATCGGAATCGAATCCTGCAGTAGTATTAAAGATATGTTGGACACAACTAACGACACTCTCAATGGGTTGAAAAACTTAGGAGTTGAGGTAAATTCGTGGGATATAATAATTATTTACATAATTTGCATGAAGTTAGATACGGAATCTCGTAAACAGTGGGAGGCAAAAATAAGCGTGTCAAATCAACTGCCTACTTTAGCTCAAATGCGGGAATTTCTGGAAGCACGATTTCGTTCTCTCGAATTTATCACTCCTAAAGCAACATCTAAAACAAGTTTTTCAACACAACGGGCTAAATCACTGCATGCAATTGCAAGCGATTCCAATGTTGCGGCATATACTTGTTCATTTTGTAAGAATACTGATCACAAAATATGGCAATGTAAGGAATTTGGTAAGCTAGGTTATGACGCTCGACATAATTTTGTCCAAACAAATGGATTATGTTTCAACTGCTTAGGCAGAAACCACTCTGCCAATAGTTGCCGCACTACTAGCAAATGTCAAATCTGCAAAAAGAATCACCATTCACTACTTCATCCTAAGCCAACGTCAGAATCACGGTCTTCCGACTCTTTTATTAGAGAGGTGGCGTTGGAAGCACAGAATATTTCACCAAAGGATCAAACCACTTCTGAACCAGAAGTAATGTCATCTAATGTCACCACACACTTTTCGAAAGCAATCACATCCAGCCAAGTTCTTTTGGCTACAGCTATCGTCAAAGCACAAAAAAAGAACGGCGATACGCAGCTACTTCGAACGTTACTGGATCAGGGATCTCAGGCGTCGTTCGTGACAGAAGCAGCCGTTAAACAGCTTGGTCTCAAGAAATTATCTTGTAAAAGCGTGATTTCAGGTTTAGGTGGGGATAATGCTAATTTAACATCAAGACACATAGTGATGCTCACGGTACAATCAAACCTCGATCCCACATTTAAGATGGAAGTACAAGCATACGTGCTAGGCTCAATTACACACTTGCTTCCATCTCAAAAGATAGAACACATCGATTGGCCGGAACTAGCAGGGATCAGGTTAGCTGATCCTGATTTCCAAACACCAAACAAAATAGATATTTTGATTGGCGCTGATGCATGTGGCAAAGTGTTGAAAGAAGGATTACTGAAGGGTCCCAACGGTAGATTAATCGCTCAGCAAACAACGTTGGGATGGGTCATATCTGGCCCCACACATCGTAATAGCGATGATCAGTCACCCTTAACACAATCTTTCCATAATGTTATAATGAGCATGGATGCTCATGAAAATCAAAATAATATCCTAAAGAAATGTTGTAAAAACAAAACTGATGTTTTCAACGAAGAAATTCTCACACACAAAAAGCAACTTTGTAAAGATTTTTGCAATCAAACCAACCGAAGAGATTTCTCAGGACGGTACATAGCGCAACATCATTTTAAGAAAAAAGATCCTCAGTACAAGTGTGGGAATACAAGTGATATTGCCCTGAAGCAATTTCACCAAAATAAATGCAGGGAAAATCCCGATATCAAGAAAAGGCATCTCTATCCACCACGTCGTTATCCGCAACTCAAAAACCAGGAGCAAACTTCGTGTTGTATTCGACGCATCATGGAAGGGAACCAACAAAGAATCGCTCAACGATACGTTGATGGTATGACCTACTTTACAACAGGATCGACGCTATATCGTAATGAGGCGGCGAACTATTTGTCTGAGCGCAGACATTACTGAAATTGTGTAAGTATTATCGAGTCACCTTCGGCACAGCATCGTCTCCTTACCTGGCTGTGAAGACGCTGCAACAGCTGGTCATCAATTAAACTATAGAATCTGGATCTAGAACATCTGAAATTTAAACCTAAACAGCTCTCAGTGGTCTCATCTGCCATATCTTCAAAAGTCCAGCAGATCAATCATCCAAAGGTTAGCTGATATCTGTTAGCTGTTAGCTGTTAGGTTCAGAATTAGCTCAGAAGCATTTGTGGCTTCAAGACCCAGATTGGCAAAATAATTCTACTATGGAATACAGCACGCCGAAAGCTATATCAATGGATTTGGAGAAACGTCAGATTAATGCTCATGTATCTAGTAACCAAAGCTACACTAAATCTCATTTAATATAGAAGATTTTCTTCTCTGCAGAGGGTTAATGATTTAACAGTGTCGATACCTGAAAATGTTAACAAGGTCAGAAATTCCTGACTTCCCTTGAAATTTTGGACTGCAACGATGCTCTAGACACTTGCGTAAAGCAATGTCAGGCCACCGAGTTGGAAGAAGACAAGAGCAAGTTGAAGTCACTGAACCACTTTTTAAAATGACAACGGAATTTCAAGACCGCTATCGATGCTACTCAACCAACATTATGCTACGTCTTTTCTCACGTCAGGACACTTCCTTTTTAGATAATTCTTAATTGTAGTCCCAGAACGCAATTATGAACTGAGCAATATCGGTGCACTTAAATGTTGGCAACTCACTCAGCAAATATTACAATATTTCTGGCGTTGGTGGTCGGATGAGTATCTTGTGAATTGCTTGTAGAGATACAAATGGTCAAGGCTTAACCCTGAACCAAATATCGGAGATGTGGTTCTTGTGAAGGAGGATAATCTGCCTCTAGCGCGTTGGTTATTAGGCAGGGTGGTTACTAAACACCCTGGTTTGGAGCAAATTACCAGAGTGGTGTCCTTGAGATGCAATGGCGCTCTCCTTAAGAGACCCACATCAAAACTTTGCTTGTTGCCAATTACCGAATAAGCATTTGAATGACCTGATGTTAACAATGTAATGTTGATTTATACTAGTGTAATCCATGTCAAATTTGTAAGCATTCATGTGTATTTTAGTAACAGTTAAAACTTTTGAACCCGCAGTAACCTTATGGTGGGCGGTACCTATAGTTGTATTTATCAAAGAACGTCTAATGATGTTCTTGGTGGGCGGTATGTCCAATGCAAATGTCACTTGTTATAAAATTTACCCAACAGATGGCGTCACAGGTAAAATTACCTCGCGCCTTCGTTTCATTTTTGGAAAATAGAATACTTCACGTGAATAAATATTTGATATGCTTTAAACCCACTACGGTTGTTTGTATTTGTTCCCACCTGGACCCTTATAGTCTTTGGAATTGTTTCCACTTTTTATTATTGTATCTATTTTGTAGCTGAGTCTAGCACACACCAAAGTTATCTGAAGTAATTGGGATGTGACGCAACAATTGCTCAGCTTCACCTAACTGGTGAAGCTTTGTCACACACTGAAGCTTTCAGATAATATAATTTCTGGACATCATCAATATTGCTGTTGTTGTGGATCAAAGAAGTGAACAAGTCTCGGAATGTTGCCCACTCGGAATACTCACCCGAAAACTTCGGTATCTCAATTTTGGGCAATTTTACACTGAATTGTTCAGTTCGATGAGCAGCGTCAGTACATGTATGAGTAACTGTAGAATCTGGTTTTAGTTTCAAGATGGCTTCTTTCAACATAGATGTATATTCAATATACAACATCATCTTCACATAAATCATATACATTGTTAGCACAATAAGAAGAAGCTTCCAATTCTTCAGTCTTTATTTCGATTATAATATCACGATGATTATTTTGAAACTCAATCCAATACTGTTCCAATGTCTCCAAACGCTTATATTATAGATAAACGTTAAACGGTCTTTAGATGATTTCTTGAAATTATTCTTGGATTTCGAAATTTGCAATGCCAAATTGTCTTGCAATTTAAAATATTTGTTTTCCATGTTAACTAGTTCAATTACCTACCTTTTAAAAGTAACAAACATTGGCAACATTGGCTGTAAACACAATAATGTTTCAAAGTTGAATCCTTAATACTTTACACAAATTTTGCTAAGTCGATGATGGCCAATTATTCTAAGTGTTCAGAACCTTGTCAAAAACAATTCTATACAAAATCGGACATAGGTTCCCCGTAACCTTGTCGAAATAAATTCTTCATTTAGTAGATTTCTTCAAAGTTACAACTGTCACACTAATAGAGTCGAAATTGTACTTACAATTTTTATCACCGAACTCACACTTCACTGGATAGTGACGTCACAACTGCTACATACGTCACTCCTGTGACGTCAGGCCACTTGTCTGCCGCTGGCGCAGGATCGGAATGGCGGTGGTACTTTGTCCTCACCCCGCACACCGGACGGTGTGTGGCACTAGTGACACTAGTGAAGATGATCTCCCTCGCTAGGGGTTCTACCAAAAACACCCAGAGTTGGACGAACACTTCATTTCTCCGCGGTTGTTCTTGCTACCATCAACCGGTCAAGGCTTGATGGTCGAAAGGTTCAACCGCCAACTTCATGCACCGGTAGCAAACCACTACCCGGTCTGGTGCAATTGACACAGTGCACAAGTCAACCACGTGTCGCCGTTTACCGGCAATACGAAGGACCAATGTACAGCACCCAAGTGTCCAAAAATGAAACGCACGTATAACATCGATAAAGCTTGTATTCCGTTTGTTTACAAAAGTTTTGCCAAAGGATAACAACGTGTTAATACACATATAAAATAGTGATTCGTCTCGGAAACAAACCATCATCGCGTCTTAAGGCCGAACAGCGCCATCTAGTTTCGTTCGAGACAAACCAATAATTGTGTACAAAATTACAAATTAAACACTTTTTTTTTGAAAAATATTTGATTTAAGTAACTTTACGAGTAAGCAGCCGTATTGGCCTCGGCTGCTCTGTCGAGCGCTTATCACATTACTCCGCGGCCAATCGTCACGCGACATGCAATAGATGAACGAAGAAGTTTGAGGCAATGTAATAAATGTTACACTTTAAAAAACTATGTAATTTTTGTATGTTCAGCAGGCTCGTCGAACCCGGTAGTGTACGTGAGCGAGCCGTGTCTGGAGTGCGAGCGGGTGCGGGCGGCGTGCGAGCGGCTAGGCGCGGTGGCGGCGGCGCCGGCCGAGCTGCCGCCGCTCGCGCCCGCCGCTCCGCCCGCCTACTTCGTCACCGCGCCTTTCGACGGCGACCTCTTCGATGCCGCGCACAGAGCCAAATACAGGTCAGAACACTACTACACTTCACTCTGAAGGTGGCGGTTCGCTCAGGAGACCAAGGCACTTGTCGCGGTCTCCGGTCTCGGTCTCGGCGCGAACTGGCACCCATACAAAACTGTAATGTCAAGTGCCTGTCGCGGTCTCCAGATTCGGTCTTATGTCGCGGCGCGAACCGCCACCTTAATTTATCAACTTTATTGGTTGCTACGCCACCTGTCGAAAATTGGTCGTACCAACTCAGAAACCTTCTTGGCTTATGCACAACAACTTTGCTAAAGATCATCACATGATCAAATATGTACATAGTTCACGATTCTATAGAGGACATACAGACAAACATTCATTTTTTATATATTGGTTCATTGTCTGCTTTCAACCACCACCGTCATCATTAACAACAACAGATTTATCCTTTTTCACATTTATATACATAACGTTACCCTATTAAGCTGATCTAGTGCCTGAGAGGCACCTTTTGGTCACGGGTGCCTATTATAACGCATACTTTTTTGTTCCTAATTTACTTTGTTATAATGAATGTAGCATAATGTATAGTGTCATAATGCAACTTTTGCATAATTTTTTTTTGGCATAATGTGTTTTAAGCATAACAATCTATTGTACTACATTAAATTCGACTATTGATGAGACGCATAATATTCTTTAAGCATTTTTTAATTAGTTGTTGTGCTATATAAATGTGAAAAAGGATAAATCTGTTGTTGTTAATGATGACGGTGGTGGTTGAAAGCAGACATTTCTGGCGGGAGCCCATCCGGAGTCAAAAAGTGTCGTAAGTCATATTTCTTAGGTGTACCGTCTTCTTTTTTCGATGTGTGCCTTTAAATATTATGCTAA
The DNA here is from genome assembly GCA_963693475.1 of Ectropis crepuscularia. Classification (NCBI taxonomy): domain Eukaryota; kingdom Metazoa; phylum Arthropoda; class Insecta; order Lepidoptera; family Geometridae; genus Ectropis; species Ectropis crepuscularia. The sequence continues at coordinate 17,326,570 of OY856339.1, read as the reverse complement.
GTCATCTTTATGCTATATATGGTTATGTGTTTAAGGCAAGTTATGGTTATGCTTGTAAACATTATGCGAAAACAGTTATGCGTTTTGTTGTTATGGTAAATAATCATTAGTCCTAAAAACGTTATGCCTACTTAAATTATTACAAAAAATATTATGCTACCCCATATAGACCCTTTCATAACTTCAACGTCTTTAACATTCGGTAATGTTCAAGATGTAGTTTCTTAGTTACAAGTTTACGGGATTTTTGAAGTGAAAACTTCTTTAGGCGCGCTATAGACAGAATTTTCGTGGGCTGTGAAATGGATTCATCAATCGTCACGCTTGGATATGATAAGAACGGACTCCTCGTAACTCAAAGAAGAGGCACCGTTTCATGGTTGATGTTCCAATGACACGGACTAAGACGGTAGGTACCAGGGCAACAAAAACAGTAAAGAGTTTCGATTACCTACCTCCAACAGCCCAGCGTTTATCTCCAGATACCAGGACAACAGAAATATAAAAGAGTTGCGTTTGCCCCTAGGTACCCGTACCAGGGCAACAGAAACAGTAAAGAGTTGCAATATTTTGTACAACTTCGTTCCATCAGAATGTCCTTTGACACCTCCCAAGTATTTTGAAGCGAAAACTTCTTTTGGCGCGCAGGCGCGCTTTTAGACAGATTTCGTGGGGTGTGAATTGAATTCTAGCGTCACGCTCGGGTATGATATGAAATCTTCGGGTAAACTCGGGGCCACGGCCATTGGCCATCTAGAAATGCGTCAGCCAATGGGAAATGCTGAAAGGGCGTGGCCTAACCATCACGGCATGACCATCTAGAAATGCGTGAGCCAATGGGAAATGCTAACGCATTTCTAGATGGCCATGCCACGATGGTCAGGCCACGCCTTCCGGTACACCCGTGTAGTTTCCAAAGTAAGCTATCCAATTCTGAGTTATAAGTTTTCACTTCTATCGGCAGTTCCTATGACTGCCAATCTTATATATAAAATTCTCGTGTCACAGTGTTTGTTTCCTTACTCCTCCGAAACGGCTTTACTGATGTTAACCAAATTTTACATGCATATTCAGTAGGTCTGAGAATCGGCTACTAGCTATTTTTCATACCCCTAAGGGATAAGGGTTGTTCACCGCAAATTTGTTTTTTTAATTTTAGGACAAATTTTTTTGTTTTTATTTTTTTATAATGTGGCGTTCAAAAATACATACAACCCTAAATTTTGACCCCTTTATCACCAACCCCTATTTTTTAATAGCCATTTTAGTAATTTAGTCATTTTTTTCCAGCTCGATAACTGATCAATTATCGTATTTTTTCTAAATGTTTTTCACTCTATTTGGATTAAAATTTCCCGGAGCTTATGGCAAATCTAAAATTGTTTTATAAAAATAAACATTTATTTTTATTATTAAAGTTTAGGATTATACCAATTATAGATTTTTTAAATTTGTATTAATAATCTTATATATAAAATTCTCGTGTCACAGTGTTTGTTTCCTTACTCCTCCGAAACGGCTTTACTAATGTTAACCAAATTTTACATGCATATTCAGTAGGTCTGAGAATCGGCTACTGGCTATTTTTCATACCCCTAAGGGACAAGGGTTGTTCACAGCAAATTTGTTTTTTTAATTTTAGGACAAATTTTTTTGTTTTTATTTTTTTATAATGTGGCGTTCAAAAATACATACAACCCTAAATTTTGACCCCTTTATCACCAACCCCTATTTTTTAATAGCCATTTTAGTAATTTAGTAATTTTTTTCCCGCTCGATAACTGATCAATTATCGTATTTTTTCTAAATGTTTTTCACTCTATTTGGATTAAAATTTCCCGGAGCTTATGGCAAATCTAAAATTGTTTTATAAAAATAAACATTTATTTTTATTATTAAAGTTTAGGATTATACCAATGTTAGATTTTTTAAATTTGTATTAATAATTTATATGGCAAAACAACGTTTGCGGGGTCAGCTAGTTTTTTTATACAATACCTTTTCCTTTTTTCTATCGGACGGCTCGTCGGAAAATGACTTCGTTTCACTGTTGATGTTGTAAAGACTTAAATGAAGAGATTTGGCTCCACTTTCTTAATAAGGAACATCTTGAGTGTTCCATCGAGAAAACATATAATTATCACTGTTTTTTTTAAAACTATATTAGGTTCGCACATGACCACCATCTCACCTGATGCTAAGCGACGTTTCGATCCACGATGGATCGTGTTTATCATGAAGAAACCGATTCACTCTCGATTTGAAGACACCGAGATTGTAAATAATAGATTTCGCTTTGTCATGTGATTGGTATAGTGGGTAGGGCTCTTTGTAGTTTGCCTGGGGAAATACCACACCTTTGCCAATTATTCTACCGCCAAGCAGTATTGTGTAAAAATTATTGTGGTTCGGATTGAAGGGCAATCTTTCCAGATACATTATTGGGTTAAGAGATAAAACATATTATATCTCTGGGTGACGAGGGCAGTGCAGTGTTAGTCAGTGATTTTGACTCTTTTTTTAGTAAAAAAATATTTGAAAATTGAACACATTAGCGCCTACTAGAAACAGTCTGACTTTGAAATGAGCCGACTGAAGGAAGTACACCTAGAGGTTATATAATAATCCAGAAGAAACCTAGTAACTAGTTAATTATTCTCAAATATCTCCAACGTGATGCTCTTTTGAGAGAAGTTCCGAATTCCAGTAGGTCTAGTACGCTTCTAGCGCTCGATATCTGTACGCGTTCTATTATACGAGTATATACAGCATTATCTATTATATATATATATATATATATAGCATATCTGTATTATATATACAGCAAACACTGTTTTTAATTTTTTACAAGCTTATTATTATTATGTGCCTGTCTTGTCCCAATGTTGGGCAAAGGCCTCCCTACCCTTCCTCCACTTTTCCCTATCAATGGCTAACACAGTCCAATCTTTCCGATATTCGTTGTTACAAGCTTAGTATTGATAAATCATAAGGTAAAACTTTCAAACCGTGATGTTCCCGTGATCAATCGATTAGTGAGGTTAGCCGTATTCGTGCCATCGCCGGATGGTATTGCATCGCCTCACGGCGTCCGCTGTGCCGTATGAAGCGACTGCGATAAAACTTAGTGCGTGGTTGTAGGAAGTTATGAAATTGTCATTTCATAATCTGATGTTGATGTTCCTGCTCGTCAAACATTATTTTCTGACATACTGTGTCGTCTCGCAATCTCGTCCATTTTGAATATTTTTCGATGATTACAAGATGCGATATTATTTTTGTCTTCTGATACGTAGATAATGCATCTTCATATTTGGACGCAGACATCAATCTTCACATTCGCCTGTCGCGGTGCCTATTTCCTGTGGAGTTGCAATGACGTCGTTTGCTTCCATAGCTCATTTGGCATGCGTGCCCAATCTCGAAATTCGTACATGAACCGATCGTCAGTTAAAACTCGAAGGACGCCCGCGTCTATCTCGTATACGACAAGAATATGAAAACGTATGTATAAAGACGTGTACAAGTTCACTAACGAGTCGTTATTGACATTTATTTTGGCAGCTCGATCTGTCGACTACTAACGAGCTAGACGCCGCGACAGATGCTTTGTTGCGAGTTTACATTATCGCCGCTTTCTGTTGTCTTCCTACGCTGCCTCTGCCCCGGTGTAGGTACTAGCAGACACAGCCGCGCGTCTGCTGACGCTCTCTCATTCTAAAATAGTACTCATTAAGATGAACCGCTCCGATAAATCTCGCTTTAGACTCGGTAATGAATTAGCAACTTTGCATTGACCAGTTTAATTTCAACATATTGAAGAGGTCACCACAAGGCGTGACACATTTTTCATCAGGACCCGCATTCCAACGGAACAAAAGTTCTATCATAATGCAATTTCCACTGTTATCTATTCCCTCTAGTGATATCCATAATTGCCAGAACGTGAAAAATCGGTACCTAACGAGCGAATAAATATTAATAATTTGTTTGATTTCCACCACAGCAGGAAGTGCAAGTGTAAATAGGTACATGGGTATGTTTTGATATTGCAAAAACTAGAACGGAAGTTACTTAATCAGATATCCTGAACTATTGCGTTTTGTTCATCAAACAAGTATTTACTAGCATTTAAAGTAGTGCAGAATTGTGACTTATTTCTTCTAGATATTATTGTAGATTTCGTATATTTTCCAACAAGTTTGTGGAAATAACACTGTCTCAAGTCTAGATTTAGTAACGAAAAATCTTTGTATTTTGTTGGATTCGACTCGTTTACCACGAAGTTCCCGAATGTTAATAGCCCAAGAAGTCATCATTATTTTAGAATGAGATTAGTCACACCTTCCACTACCTACGATAAGAAATACTTATAAAATTTCTGTGAAAGTGTAATGTGCGAATGAGGTGCGTATTTTCGGCGTATTAATTAAGTAGAGTTTCCAACCTACAAATATGTTCATTGAGCGTGACTCAGTGGTTACGAGTAAGAGTATGTGCCGTTGGAAGAATCTGTAGCGAGCGTGGCGTGGAATGCCAACAAAAGTGCGCGGCTCGCCGTGCTGTGCTCGGTGTCGGTCGAGCTTACTGCCGATTTACGACTTCTAAAAACAACACCTCAGCTCCTTTCTTACTTTGTCTCGCTATTCTTATGTTAACTCATCGATCTAGTCGCTCGGTTGCACGCGTCTTCCATTACGAAATCGATCTCATTTATTTTGTCCTCTCGTACATATATTATAATCGATGCTATACTTGTCTCGGAAGTTCATCAACCCTCCCCTTTTAGGTTTCCTTTGTGTCAGCGGCACGTTTGCAAGTGAAACTACGATATGCTCGCGCTTGATTTACGATTGGCAATTTGGCCGCCCCTTATCGTTGACCGTGTTCATTTGCATTCCTTTAATATGTGGATGTATATTCAGCATTAACGTGCTTCTGAAAACAGCCACTGAAATATTTTGCAGCTATTCAATGGACGCCGATGTACGATTCAATGCGTTTGAAGTGGTGCAGTCGGCGCATCATATTGTTTGAGAAGCACTGATGAGATTTAATTGTTTATTGGTTCGCACATCCCATGCGCGTGCGTGTTTATGTTTACAGTGCGAATTTCAACCTCAGGAAAGCTACACATCAACTTCTGATCGTGGATGACTCATTGTTTCAGGTGAAAATATAAAAGAAAATGCCAACAAAACGATGGGTTTTTGAGAATTTTTCGTGAAATATCCATTTGCGTAATCGGGTATTTAACGAAATACCCAATGAATGATCAATATTATTCTAAACTGACACATTCGTCGAAATGTCATTTAGGAAATTTGGATTAAATAACCCAACAATAATAATAAATAAAATCAATTTATTTCAGGTTGCTATGACCCATAATACAAAAATACAATTATAATCAATCAATTTCAGAATTAAATTAAATAGACGCAAACACAAAATGATCAAGAGAAAATAATTAAATTTAAAATCCGTCATCATTACAATTATTAGAAATAAAGATCAGTAAAATTTAAATACACTAACACATGAACACAAAACACAACGAACAATACATAGGTCAATAACTCCGCACAAACGGCGCTACTGGAACATGTTTGTTACAGCACCGCCGCAAGTAGGGGCAGTCCAGTCTATCAGCAATCATTGCCAGGATTGTGTTGGAGCTGGCCCGTACTCTGCTCACCAGAGAGGCGCTACGCCTACGCATAGTGGTGTAAAAGCAGGCGGTGCGCGTCTCCGCAAACATACCCGAGGCGCTGCAAAAACGGGGCAGCCCCACCACAATCCGAAACGCATTATTATACAGAACACGGAGGTCGCTATAGCTCTTATGTGTGTAATGAGCCCACAGGCTGCAGGTGTAGAGCGACGTACAGTAAGCTCTAAAGAGCGTGATTTTAACTTCTCTTGAACATCTGGCAAACCTGCGAGCTATCATGTTGGCTCTTATTGACAGCGACCTCCGTTCTCTTTCTATATCTTCATGGTCCTTGAGATCTGTCGTAAGAATATGCCCCAGGTATTTAAATTTGTCCACCATTTCAAGGGGAACGCCGTTTAAGCTTACTGGCGGTATATTTTGAGGACAAACTGGGCCAGTCCCAAAGACCATGAACTGACTTTTCGTCACGTTATATCTCAATCCATGATCACAGGCATACTCCTCGCATATACGCATCAATTTCCTCAACCCGCATACCGACGCGCTCAGCAACACCATGTCGTCTGCGTAACTAAGATTATTTACACAGACTCCATCTATATGGCAACCCACATGTTGACTGCTGAGCGAGACGATCAGATCGTTAATGTAGAGGTTAAAGAGAGTCGGGGAGGTCAAACCGCCTTGTCTGACACCGCATTCAAGTTGATACTGCTCTGACATCACCCCTGCCCATCTCACACAATTCCGCTGATGCCCATACCAAAACTGAAATATGCTGATGAGCTCCCTTGGTAAATTAATGCCCTCCAGCTTGCTCCATAGGACATCATACGAGACCAAATCGAACGCTTTGGACAAATCGAGGAAGCAGGCGTACACTGGCGTTTTTCTTTTAGTGTAGTAGTTAACGGTGTGCTTAAGGCACAGTATCGCACTCTCAGTTGATAGGTGCGGACGAAAGCCGAACTGGTTGTCATGGATAGTCACGTACGTGTTCAACTGTGCGTTAAGCAGACCATCAAAAACTTTTGCCACTACGGTAGCGAGAGAGATGGGCCTATAGTTATTTGTATCGGCTAAGTCACCCGTCTTATTTTTAACTACTGGTACTACCACAGTTTTCATGAAATCAGCTGGTAAGTGGCAGTGATTCACGCATAGGGAGTAAAACATTGCTAAGACTCGTGAGATATGGGGTCCGGCATGCAGGAGGTGCTCAACACTAAGCCCATCATGACCTGGAGATTTACCACGAGTCATGTTCTTAATCACCTTCGCAACATCTCTCGCACAAAACCTCGTTCCTACAAACTGACCGCTCAAATTAGTATTGAGCACCGCCCCGGCAGGACCTCGCACAGATTGGACTGTGAAATGCTCCTTAAAAACATTAGCAATTTCAGTAGGTTCACTCACCCCGCCGACGCTCACAGGAAGTCCAGGTCGTACATTTGTCTTGTTTGTACTCTGCCAAAAACCATTGAAATCGCCTTTACGATGCTTTTCAGCGAGGGCATCCATTCTTATCTGATCTTGGTGATCTTGACACCATTTTAATTTCGATTTAAATGCCCTTCTGCTATTGCACATCTCATTGTAAACGCAGCCAGAATTTGGCCTCCCGCATAGTACCCATTCCCTGAACTTGGACCTGGCCACTCCGTGAGCCCCGGCGACGTGTTTGTTCCACCCGACCACGCGTGAGCCACATGCACGCCGTCTGCGGCCTCCTCGGTTCTCCGCCGCCATCGAAGCCGCGCTTTGAAGAGCAGTGACGATGTCAGAGTACAACCTGTTCAGAATATGCCCGTGACTCGGATCGCTACAAACACAATTCGCACAACTCGTATATTCAGCTGGAAAATCGATCAGTTTTAACAATTTATCACACTCATTCATATATTTCGCTATCTGCTCGTCATTTCTATGTGTATTGTTATTGTATGTATAATGCTTTCTTTTTATCTGCGATGAATTGCGTTTCTCCACAAAAATCCGATTCACTCTCGACTTGACCACATTCAGATTAAGTCCATCATAATGAAGATGTCCAAGAAGTGCAAAGCTACCCTTTCGTTTGGGTAAAAATGTTCTGAGTAAATTCTAAATAATGTTTAAGTTTTAGAAGTGTTCCTTTGATTTTTGGTTTTTTGTTTGATTTCATTGTCCTTTAAAAAATGCCCATTTACCATATTTTTTTCTTGAATTAAATATTGTTATGTCGTACTTGTACTTTTCCGACTCCAAACAACTATTTCGAACAACGAACGTTTCGTTGGAGAGCAATATGAATAGAGCTTTACGCGCATTCGTTACGTACACGTCTTAGCCTCACCCTGAACACGAAGTCGGGGTTGTTTATACTCGCGGGACCTTCCACTCATAAAACGCTCGTATGTTTGGTTACTGTATTTCATGGAAGGATGGATGTAAATAAAGGTGTGTGTACGGTGTGGGAGGGCGCGGGCCGTGCGACGCCGCTGCTGGCGGCGGCGGCGGCGGCCGCGGGCGTAGCGCGAGGGTCGCCCTTGTGGCCGCGCGACGCTCCTCGCTATTTTCGGCCTCACATTCCTCGCGACTGTTTTTCAATCTAACGTGAAACGCATAACGCGCGTGCCGCTTGTGCCTTTGTTTTCACGGCTGCCGCTGCGATAAACTATCGAACGGTTTATACTTCGAATTACTGCGATCTATACCGAACTACGACTGACTGCGAAATATCAAATGTAAACCGCGTCCGGAATGAGAGCCGGCCCTGTAGCGCAAGGGGCCAGTTTCATTCAATACGATGTTCCTCAGTGTCAGTGAGTGGCTTCATAGATTCCGTGGTCTGGTGGTAGTGTTGTGCGCGCGGACTAGTGCCTGATAGATAGTGAATGTGTTCCGATGGGGCCCACGCGGCTCCCGCCTTCTCCTGAGGAGGAAAACCTTCCGCAGGACTTCGTCGCCGGGATGGACCCCCAAACGCCGGATATGGCGCCTACCAAACTAGACCTGTAAGATACCTTTAAACATTTTAAGCTTTACGAAATCGATAATGAAACGTGAGTGAAACCTGAAAAAAAATAGTTTTAGAACAATTTACTTTCTTTTAATATTGGACGTCGTTTATAAAGTGTTCAATTCAATAGTATTAACTAAAATGATAACAGAAAAATAAAAGAAATATCTCGCATTCATTATCTGCCTGACCTCATAGGAGAATCAAAGGACACGCATGTGTTTTGCATCTATCAATGCGATTGTCTGTTACGTGTTACGTGGATTGTCGTATCCACCCATGTGCTAGAAGAATTTATTTACACGCATAAAAGCAAACAATAACTATGCGACCTACTCGTACCACGATTTATGTGATTACTATATGTGTTTGCAATTTTTTTTTATTTTACTATAAAAGAGCCCGAAAGCTTGTTGACGAAAGTAGAAACAGACGATCCGTAATATTATTATTGTAGTGACCTATGACACTACGCAGACTCTAGAAATAAACTGAAATTAAAATAACCAAAGCGATTGCTAATTATAAGAATCGAATGCGATATCGGCGCCGCGTTCATCCTCGCGTGGAATTCGAATGTAACTCATCAACTATTTCTAAACGACACGTAGGTTCAGTGGCAGTTATGCGGTATCCTGTGACGTCGCAGTGTGGTCCAAATCACGACGTCGCCTCGGGACTTTGTCGCATTAACAATACAAGCTATCGCGTCCGCACTACACGTCATCCACGACGCGCACTTTACTAACGCCTACTGCCGACAGCAGTTTAATTCACTCACAATAAATACACTATTAATAAAAGGCGCTATAGAATCAGATACTCACAAGAAATTCAGGAGAAGGAAAGTCGATCGTATGAGTGTTCTTAGAAGGCTTACGGTCGATAAGTTCCCAAAAATAATCAATGTGTCATTGTTTATCCCATAGATACTAGTATTTTTACCATAATTCTGGAGAGACCGAATGGTGGCATGTTTCCTGAAAACTGTGTCATCCTTGACCGAATGCGCTTGTTTTCATAGCAAAGATAGCAAAGAAACATTTGTATCAAGCAACAGTGAAATCTCTTTGATCATTTTGCCGATGCTGAAGCTCCTGTACAAACAATCGGTCGTCAGATCGTTCCTGAACGACACAATGAAGGCACGTGTTAACTCGCTAGTTACATTATCGTAGAGCCTTATCGCCAGTTATCTTCAAGTAGCCCCGTCTATAGGCTCGTGATAAATACGAAAGAAAAAAGTGAATACCAATAAAAAAAGTCTTTAAAACTAAATATATATTTTGGAAATTCTAATCACCAACTCTTTCAGTAGCATGAAATATGTCTGCAAACATATTTAGATAAATAATAACAATTTTCTCGTCACATCATGAGATAACTAGGTACATTCATAAATATATATAGAGTTAGTATTAGGACTGAGTATGAGTTTGTCTGAAGTTTGTTCATTATGTACCTATACCTCATGATCATCAACTTATCATCGTAATTTTTCGCGGTTTCATAATATACTCGTATGAAAGGAACTACGTATTACTAATTTAATACCTTTTGTGAGTGATATGGGTATATCAAAACATATACCCATTATTATATTTATTTAACGTTACATTAAGTATGCTGCTAACTTAAAAACGGTGAAGGAAAACATCGTGAGGTAACGGACATGTTCCTTGAATTTTTAGAGGTCATGCACCAACCCGCACTAGGCCAGCGTGCTGCATTATGGCCTTAATTCTGTCCCTACGACAGAAGGCCCCGAGTCCCAGCTGTGGGAACGTTGAGTGGGCTTTGTACATTGAGTTGTTTTAAGGCAAAATGCACGGTGGGCGACTGAAGCGGCGCGGGCGCGGCGTGCGTGCCCTGACTCACTAAATGTTTTCACAGGTGTACTTCGGGTATAACTAGTATGTCACGGATTTCGTTACTAGTATAGTAATAGATAACTATTCAAGGTTCGTACAACAACACACACACAAATTAATAGTAAACGAAACTATTTTTTTGATATTTCCTTTCGAGAGGTTTACGTATAATTTTTTTGAAAAATGGTCTTTGAATTAATGTGATGTTTGATCTACCATATCTCAAATGCAAGTGCTTAAAACTCATCCTGACTTTTAGCGTATTTTTATTAGAAACGTTTATTTATTAATTATTTTACGCGAACACCACATACAATAGAAGTACTTTCTCACTGAAATGAATATGAACAAAAAGAAAACGCTGACTAAAAGTTTTTATTGACGCTTTAAGACTCTTAGAAGTAAAATAAGTGAGCGTGGTATTCTCACTGTCGAGCGTTCCCGCTACAAAGAATTTTCCGCTAAGCCTCAGCGCCTGTGATACTCATAAAATGAATTTTAATACCAGGATGAGAAGGTGGTAGAAGAAAAAACATAGTCGTTAAGTGCCATTTTTCAAACAAGATGAAGTCATGTAAGACACGTCATTACGGCTCCTACTTGGTTCGGGCAGCTCCATCTACGCTGCGCAACCCCATGGCTGCATCGCCGCAGACAAGAGGACAAAGCCCTAACAAGTGGCCCCACCTCGGATCAGAGGATCCGCGCTCAACGAGCCTCGCACTGGAATGACTCTAAGACTTACTCGGTCAGATAGAACTATACCCCAATAAAGTTCCAAGTCATTCCAGTGCCCCCAACGAACTTCTATACGCGACCCCACGAGAAGCGATGTTCACGTGCAAAAGTTCGTCCTTCCCCGGCCGGGATTAGCCATCACACAACAAGAGGCCACCGAGGCAAGTTGTTGTGCGACACCTAGGGTGCACGACGTGGTTTCAATCTCAATCAGCCCTGATATACATTATATATATAGCCCTGATATACATTAGTAGTGGTAGGGCTCTTAGCAGAGTCCGCCTGGGGAAGTACCACACCTTTGCCAAATATTCTACCGCCAAGCAGTAAGTAATGTGCAAACATTACTGTGTTCCGGTTTGAAGGGCAATGATTCCAGAGAAATTACAGGACTTAGAGACATAATATCTTAGATCTCTGGGTGACGAGTGCAGTGCAGTGCTAGGTAATGATTTGGACTATCATGTTCCAATAGCTGCGTGTTACTGTGCTGTTATGTGGCTGGCATGTTGCTTACCATCAGGCACATGATCTGCTAGTGTCGTCACTGTATGCTATAAAAAAAAATATCACCCTAATTAATTTATTTGTGCGCAAAACATCATGAAATTTCCGTCGTCCTTGTCATATAATAGCACGATATTTTATATACTACTTTCACTAACGACCCTTCAGAAATAGGGAATAGGTACATAATTTATTTTACAACTAAGTACATATATGTATATATTGTTGGCGATTTCTCTAAATGTTTTTTTCATTCAAATATTTCCTATGATATTTTTTTCTATTAAAACAGTAATTACTCGGGTGACGTCCTGTGTTAAGTATAGTTTTTTTAGAGCCACGTTAAATTAAAAATGGCGTGTTTTCAGAATGTGACATTCTCATTCTCATGACGAATAAAAAAACCTGTTAATAATAGCTCGCGATTACGCTATATTAATGACTAGCAACGCCCCGCTGTTTTAACCGCGTAGTTCCCGTTCCCGTTATTCCTGTTATTTTTTCGGGATAACAAGTTGGCTATGTGTTTATCCAGGGTGTCAGGTAACTCCATACCAAATTTTATGAAAATAACTTCAGCCGTTTAGACGTGAAGAAGTAACAAACATACACACTCACAAACTTTCGCTTTTATTATATTAGTGTGATACATTTTGTTAGAGAAATTCGATTAGCATACTTTTCATATTTGACATATTTTTTCACCCATCTGTCATTCAGAAAACGACTTATTACGTATACCCTATATTATAAATGAATCGATAATCATAATATTTAATCAAGCCAAGACACTCATACGATCCGAAATAAAGTCTGTTGATAAATATATGGATCATTAATTTCTTGTGTCTTCCCACAGTAGACCCGCTATATTAATTTTAAATTGGCTAGGCATTTTCGTGGCTATTTCAATCGATTCCTCCGTTTAACGTTTGTCCAATCTTAATAACACCGACGTTAGATTCGAATCATTAAGGTCTTGGCTCCGATTAAATGCCAATTTATGGTAACTGTTTCATGTATCCTTCAGTCGGTGAAATCGATTTCAGAAGTGGCTCGATCGTTCCGAAGATCAATCAGTTTGAAACTATTCGTCATAGATCCTATTAGAGTCTAGTGTGATTGTGTTAAGAGTTAAAATATTATGTAGTGTGTGTTTCTGTACGATAAGGCGATAAGAGCACTTTAGTTGTTACATTTTTATTTCATATCGACATTCTACGACGAACATTTATCTCTGTACGGCGGATCTGAAGCAGCACTGCGCCTGTTTTTACGATTTCTCGCGCTGTTTTTACTTTAAATGATTTATGGAACATCTTGAATATCTGTTGCGTCAAAATATCCGCAATCAATATTGGCAATACTTTATCTACCAGTCGAGCGTTTGCGTTTTATTGCTATTGGAATTGAAATAACCAATACAGTATTATTTATGTATATTAATTTGGTAAAAATATGTAAATAAAAATGTATCGCGATATCTGAAACTAGTCGCCTGTTTAAAATGTCTTACTTCTCTCCGTGTTTAACAATAAATACAAAAAACTGCACAACCTTCCGCACGCACGGTATGAATTTCAAATCGAATGCACAAAATAAATGTGGTAGTATGAAATTCTCGAACTGAGAATCCAACTTGCGCCTGATATTTTTTTCTTAAATATTGTTTTAGTTTACAGTTATAAGTATTGTCGATGGAGATATAAAATAGTAATGTTGACAAGTCATCTAATCTCTCTTTGGAGAGTTCGAGAGTGAACTTATTTAATTAAAATAACATAATGAATGAAAAATGTTTAGTAAAATTGCTGGAACTAAAATGCCGTATATTGAGAAGGCAAGTTGAAATCTAATTACACTCGTACCTGTGTTAGTAGTAATACAAATACTATACCGTAACGGTCACTCAATAGGGATGTTAACAATTCTTAGGAATTGCTTTTATTTTGAAGATTGACCCTTGTTTACCATTAAAAAAATAAAAAATAAAAATATTAGTATTTTCGATGAGTAAATGTACAATACTAAAGTAATTTTGAATTATCCCGCTAAAACACTAACGATTGATATGACGTCACTAACCGCAAAACATTGGTCGCGATTCATGACTGTATGTCCAGTTTATGAGTTTTCTTATTTTTGCTTGAATACAAACAATCAAAATCGTCGGCGCCAAGATCGCAAACTATATTTTTTTTATAGCAGGTAAGTAAAAGTAAAGTAAAGTCTAGTCAGTCTTCAATGGCTTGTTTTGCGGTTAGTGACGTAATAAGCCGTATTGGTGTTTGCAGTCACGTGAAAACAGATAAAAATATAGCATTTAAAAACCTTAATAATAAATTTAATAAGTGTTAATTTTATGATAATAATAATAAATAATAATAAAAAGCCTTTTATTTCCATGACATTAATAAATATACAAAAAAACTATGTTAAGCAAGTAGGTTATTTCGGTTCGATATGTCATGGCCCCTTACGGGTATAGGCCTCCTCCAGTTGCTCCCATTTTTCCTTATCATTAGCCGTTTTAATCCAGTCTTTTCTTGCCAGTTGAACTATATCGTCTATCCAGCGAGCTTTTGGTCTACCCTTTTTTTTTTTTTTTTTTTTTAATAAAAAAAAAAAATTATGATAGTTTGTATTAATAGAATATCGCAAATCACATTTTTATAAAAACACTAGAGATTAATTTGTGATTAGTTTTAACATCCCTATTAGCGTTACGTGCCGTACCTTATGAAAACTCAAGTTAAGCAGCTAAAGGGCCAGCTGATAATAGTAACAGCTTAGCGGGAAAACGTCCACATACAATTTTTTACCAAGATATATAAATCGTTTATAAACATGAATAATCCTGCTTCTCCGTGAAGTATGAACTCTTAAATGTCTACTGAAAGTCTCCTGGCTCTGTATAAGCTTGGTGAACTACAGTGGTCTAATTTTTTTTATAAAGAATCACGAGACGAGCAGAACATGTGCCTGATGGTAAGCAACATGCCTGCCACATGACAGCACAGTGACAGCACAGCGCAGCTATAGGAACATAAAGAGTCCAAATCATCACCTAGCACTGCACTGCGCTCGTCACCCAGAGATCTAAGATGTTATATAAGCCTTGAACGCGCGATTGAGAAAATACGAGTAAATTATTGTTACCATTAGTGAATGCTTTCCCCCGGCCCCGTATGTTGGCCGCTCATATACCAGATGCGTGGTCAGCCTTATAGGAGAACTCGAGCCTAGCTTTAGCCGACTGAATAAGGAACCCATAAGTATACGTTTCATAGTATACTTATGGGTTCCTTATTCAGTCGGCTAAAATCAAGTGTATTTTCATAAAACAATGCCACGACCACGACCCCTACACTTACACATAGTACTAAGATATAATAGAGCAACGTGAAGTGGTGATGATGTTGTATTCCAGGCCCATTTCGGCTACGGCAACTGCTTTGCATAACTTGTGTTACTTGATGCGTCCTCACATGATTTATTTATACTTACCCAATTTTAGCAGTAAAATGTTCGGTAACAGTTATTGGATGTGAAGACGCCATTTTCATAATTGTTTAGGTACTAGAGGTATATTTATTAGCATGTTGGCTTTTTAGGTGAACGCTTTTACTCGATGCATCAAGATTGCCCCTTTGTTTAAAAAAATGTACCTATAATTTCGCTGTACTGTTTGTCTCCACTCAGTGCGACGATTAGAGTGCTCTTGCCATGAAGGTCCGATCGCACCACTTTTCATTGTGTTTCTTTAAAACAACTTTATTCCTATAATTTTAACTCTTTCCTTCCAGAAGTTCTGGAATATAAGATACGTTTGACCAACGTTTCTTCCGGCATTTTTGTTACGTGTTGTGTTATAATGAATTATAATATATTGTGTTGTACGCAGGGTGCTGGGCCCGACGGCGGTGCTGCAACTAGCGGAGCGGGACGAGGCGCCGCCGGCCAACACGCGGCCGCTCTACTCGCTCGCCATGCGCGGCGCCGTCATTTGTTTCTCTGGCTTTCGGAAGAAAGATGAACTTGTGAGTACCATACCATTACAACATGAGATTACCATTTACCAATTTTTTTTTTAATAGTTGAGAGCAGGGATGTTACGGAGCTTCGACTCCGACTCCGTTATGTCGGAAGTTCCGATTAGTTTTACACCTCCGGTTCCGATTCCGGTTCCGAAACTTTTGAATCGGAGGTTAATCGGATGTCGAAGCATAACTTAGCGGCGGCGCCTTGCGCCGACATAGAAAAACGCAAAATTGCAGCACCTTATATTAAATTTCCGCCAATATTATCGTGTCCACCAGGCTCGGTAGCGAGCGAATACCTTTTTGGTGGCGTCGATTTAATCTACGTACAAGGGGGGCGCCTAGTGCCAGAAAACGAAAAAAGGAAATTTTCGACGCCGCTCACTGATGTTAAGAAACTAAAAACTATAACAAAAAAAATATTGACGTGTGGGTACAATCAAGAAAAAGCACAATAACCGAATATAATTTTAAAAATAGATGAGAATTTTTTTACAGAAAAAAATTAAAATGGCACCTGAAAAAACTATTTTAATTCATGTACTCGAAATTATCAGAGATGACCCCACATTATTTTTTGATACCTAATAAAATTTCTAATTTTACGTTCTATTAAAGTAACCGTACCACAGAATAAATATTAGACCGAACACTTTTTAAATGTATGTTAAATTATTGAGTAATTAAATAAAACTTGGTCAAAAATTGACTCCTGATTTAATATTGATTTCCCCTCCAAACTGTGTCATGCTATTCTCGACTTTATGCATATCATATTAAGAAGGGCCTCGCGCGGGTGAAATCAGATTTTTTCCTGGCATTAGGCATTAGGCTCTTAAGAAATATCTTAGACTGAGACAGCTTCCAAAGCTTATGTTCATGAAGTACATTTACACACTTTTGGTGTCAATGTATTTAATTTAATTTGTTTGAAAGCTTTTGTTCATTTAACATACTTTATGTGGCACTTTGGGAATCAATTAATAGAATTTTTTATTTAAAAAAATTTGAATTGTTTATTTTTTGTTTTAAATTTTTTGTTTGAATATTCAATTTTTTTTTAATTTTTTGTGATATTTCATGAAACACAACAATGAAAAGTTTGAATGAATGTTTTATTTGTCCTAAAATAAAAATCTCTCTCCTACCACTACTTCTGACCCTACCTCCGACTCCGGTTCCGACTCCGACTCCGACTCCGATAAATCAAATTTAAAAACTCCGACTCCGACTTCGGTTCCGATAAGATCACCTCCGTTACATCCCTGGTTGAGAGTAATGAGACGAGCAGGAAATGAGGCCTGATGGTAAGCAACAAGCCTGCCCATGACAGCACTGTGTGATAATTTAAACCTGGGCAGCGTCCGAAACACAATTACCATCCCACGGTTTTATTATTAACATTACTGTGTTCCGGTTTGAAGGGCAACGTTTTCTGATAAAATGCAGAGTAAAGCGATAAATCTTAAATCTCAGGGTGATGACCGCGGTGTGGGTAGTGATATGGACTCTTCATATTCAAATAGTTACGTGACAATGTGCAGGCGGGTGCAGGTTACTGTGCGTAACCGATTCTTAAGACTGTGTATGTGTATTTACGTACCTACGTATAAAATTAGGTCGTAAAGTATTTCTCACCATCCTGCACCCAATTGTTGGAACGAAAATAATAATTTCAATTAATTGTGACAAACTACCTACTAACGACACAATATTTTAACTAAATCAACAAGTCTAGTTCTAAAGTAGAATTTAACCAAATAAAAAATATGTGTACTATAATTATTATGTTTCGCGTTTCGAATGTAATGTCCAGTTCTACGTTGCGGGGCAAGATGTAGTAGAAGTAAGTAACATAGACCCAGTTCAGTTCCTCGAATATCCTCGCGGCTTGTACGAACTCATCATATCTATGATTCTACACGGCAGTTGGGCGGCCTCCAACAAATTGGCTATCAACGGGGCACATGCGTTCATTCATGAAAAACTCAAATAC
This sequence comes from Ectropis crepuscularia, assembly GCA_963693475.1. NCBI lineage: Eukaryota > Metazoa > Arthropoda > Insecta > Lepidoptera > Geometridae > Ectropis > Ectropis crepuscularia. Next base: position 17,308,737 of record OY856339.1, on the reverse strand, counting down.
ATATGCAGATGCGGAATGTGTCTGCCATAACTGTTTCCGAATGGTTTATTTGATTTATTGACTACATTTTTAGATAGAGATACCAAGAATTTTGATAAGATCTACTAATTTATGAACCCTGTGAAATTAGTTCTTAGAAGTTATTGTTCAGAGAAGTAAAAATCAGTTGAAACTTTGGTTCAGGAAAGAAATATATCACAAATAGTCAATTATTAATTGTGTCAATGTGTACCTATATTTCAGTTTGAGGTATTTGTCTTTATACTAACGAACTGTAATTTACCATTACAGGGTACTACGTAAATTGTTAGTTCTTAAGAACAGCTGGTTCGAACTAGATTTGGACGAGGTCGTCAATAAAAGCTAAAATGAATGATATAACATCTATCACAATTTCATCAGCTCTCTCGCGGAGTCCGAAATATCTCGTACTTAAATATCTTGTATTCACTCTCTTCAATTTGATGTAATTGATTATTTATTGGATATATCCATTTATTTACTGTACGAAATAGAGAATACTACGTTTATAATATGCATGTAACAAACTTTTAGATGATTCAGTTTCCAGTTTTGAAATAGTTCTGTATTGTATTATAAGAAAAAGTAGACTACAACTGGACGGAACCAGGAAGACTGAAGCAGTAAGGCAGTTATTTGGACATAAAAAAGTCCTTGAGTAAATCAGTACCTAGCCCTGTAGCCTGTAGCACTATGCTGCGTTCTCCATGGAACGATGATTTTTTGTTGTTGCGATAGTCTGTGTCTGTCTGTCTGTTTGTCGATTTAGTGAAATAAGCAGCTCGGAGACCGCAAACTTTACCAAATGCGGAGTACTTAATGTTATAAACTATACTCATTATGTAGATGCATGGCATAGATACAGCTGCGTATAGAAACAAACTAAGCTAATTTTAGGGAAGCATACCTATGCTAGATTAATGAATTTTAAAAAAAGTTAAAGGTCTTTTGAAATCTATTTATTTAAATAAAATTAACCACCAAAATGTTTGTACGCGCATAATAATCTCCGAATGACTGCACCAAATTGAATAATTCTATTCTTTTTGTAGTTATTGTGAGGACAAGATTTGTATACTATAAAATTTAAAAAAAATCGATCATTTGTTGTTTAAATCTAACAATACGAAGAATAACTAAGTGAATTCAATAATTAACGAAAGAATGGAAACTGAGATATCTTCAAAATAATGGCAAAACAATAACAAACAGTAATTCAATGGTTCAGCCCGTAGCTGAACGGGGGAATTATGTAAGAAAGAAATATTACGGGACGAATTTCGCTTCGCCGGGTCAGTTAGTAGGTATAAAATAAAAAATTCATGCTGTAGTACCAGGGTGGCCAGATTCGGGCTTATTATTTCCTGGACATTTCTGGGGTTACAAACGGAGTTTGAGTTTTAGAGTCCAAATCCAACTACAAATGTTTGCTGTTAGACGGCCAATAAAAAAATTTTTACAAAATTACTAGTTAAGTATTTCATAGGAAAAATTCAAAGGATTTCAAAAACAAATGTATATATAAAAAACAAATTTGTTGAATTTTCTAAATCAAAATCAACCAAAAAATCATCTGACGCACTAACATTTAATACAGACTACAGAGTCACATATTATTAGTCTTTATAGTTGAAAAAAATAAACACCTTTTTTGAATAAAAATCTACTTCAGGTAAGTAAGTATCCGGTAAACTAGTGTTCATGAATTTCGGGACAGTAAAGTGTAATTTCTGGACACGGGACCACAAGTGAAATTCCGGGACTTTTCCGGATTTCCCGGCCATCTGGCAACCCTATGTAGTACTGGAACCAAGGAACCATAATCAAAAATTGTGCAGACTGCAGACACGTATTATTACGTTTTAGGACTCGTTTCCCTTCACTTGTCTTGTATTTGTTCATTCCTTGGTAGTGAGCGTGTTATTGATACCGACAGACGTACCTGATAACGCTGATCCACTACATGGGCGGGTCGATCCGCAAGGACATGTCGAGCAAGGTGACGCACCTGATCGCGGCCGCGGCCACCGGCGACAAGTACCGGTACGCCTCGGGCTTCGGGCTGCCCGTGCTGGCGCGCTCCTGGGTCGACGCTTGCTGGGAACGCCGGGACGACCCCGCCTGCAGCGCCACCGATGACACTATCATTGTACGTAATACTAATGTTCTAAACCTCTGTGTTAACGTATATATCTTGTACTCGAGAATATCTTCGACGTAGACGTTAATGCGCGCCCGACAGCTTTTCAGCATGTTGGGAACTCTACAAGAAAAATGCGATCAAGATCCTAAATTTGCTATGATTTAGGTACTTATATATAAACTGAAACTAGAGCTAAATTGTTTTTAGGTATGTGTTTTCCAAAATTACGTAAGTGGTTACGTAAGTTTTCGAACCTCTCCAACGTAAAATAGTTCGAAACTTATTTCGTCTATTTTGACGTGATCTAGTATATCAGTACAGAAATTGAAAATGTGAACAAACAAACCTGATTAACAACGCCTAAAATTTTAAATCAACAACGTTTGACAAACAACTTTTAGAGTTTTAAAGCTTACTCCTTGAACCAGGCATAAAGACAACTGATTTGTTTAAAAATTAGTAACAGTGTAACAGTACATTTAAATGTAGATGACCGTGTCCAGTGGCCATGCTCATATATGTGAGCTGGTTGTTTTTTCATTGATATTCTAAAGCAATAGTGCCAATCACAATGAGTTTGAATGAAGTGTGTCAAAGAGCTAACGTATATTTCTTTATTCCAAACTGAGCGGCGCGGCGTCCTCAGGAAGTTGCCAAATTAGTTCTAAAGAAAGGCAGGTTGCGGTGCGATGTTGAATACCACATATCGTCGTTACAAATTTGACTGCAACTTAAATTGAGGAAGACGATGCTATATTCTATTATCTGTTTCAATATTTTAGGCTGTGTTACAATTCTTCTATCAGGTACGAACTACGTAAGTACTCAAAATATCTGTTACTAATCTTAACACTTATGGTATTGTGACAGATCAATTCAAGGCGTATCGAATCAAGAAATCAGATTATCTCTAATTTGTGTGAAACTTATAAAATGAGCAAATTGCTTACCTGACCTTAAATGCAATAAATAGTCAAGAAAACCCAGTGTTAGTGTTCAAGTGTTAAAATATAGTTTGGCATATTATAGACACGAAAAAGAGTTCATTATATGTATGTAGTTGGTTGATAGATATTCCATAGATGATTGAATGTTTTCAGAAGGATCACAAGCTGAGAGTGTTCGCGGGCGCGCGAGTGTGCTTCGTCGGCTTCCCCGAGGATGAGACGCAGCACATGGCGGAGGTGCTGGCCAGCAACGGCGGCCTCACCTGCCCGCTCGACGACCCCGACTGTACGCACGTTGTAAGTCCGCACACACATATACATATGCGGTTTTATAATTAACACATTTTATATATTACGTTGATTTTTTAAATTGTGCACACCAAAATTTGTCATCACGCATAGGAATTTTTAGAAATGCTTCAAGCCCAGTGATAATTGTACACTTACTGTGGTACTAGTCCCAATGGTTACCAGGATCTAGTAGGACTCTTTGCAGAGTCCGCCTGGAAAGCTACCACACCTTTGCCAGTTGTTCTATCGTCAAGTAGCAATCCAATTGGCAAATGTTATTGTGCTTTGTGTTGCGGTGCTTAAGTGGAATGTTTCCGGAGAAATTCCAGTGCAAAGAGTGAAATCATATAATATCTCCCGGCAACATTGCAGAGCACAGTAGTGTTTTGAACTCGTAATGTTCAGGTAGCTTCGTGACATTGTACTATTACTGCAGGCGTGTTACTTCGCTGTTACACGTCTTGCACGTCCACTCACATTCGATCCTATATAGGTAGGTATATAAAACATATTACTCATGGATTGTTCAATTAATTCTTGATCCTGAACCATTCACGATGTAAAAGGAAAATTTTGAAATTGGGCTTATGTTTCATTGCAAATTTTTCCAGTAACACATAATGAACAACTACAACCAACCAAACATTACAAATTGAATATTATGTTACCAGAAATTCATAATTTTATGTAATAAAACACACAATTGTGTTTAGTTCGTAAAGCACTGGCACCGCTCGGCACGGCGCGGATATCGCATCCCCAGTAGGTACGCATAGTTACAATTTCAAGATTCCTTGTCAATACATTTGACAGTTGGACTTTAATCGATAGTCTGGCGCAATGCCGCGCGAATTCAGTGCTTTCAGAACGAAATAGAAGAATTGTTATGCGTTAGGCCTTGGATATTATGTAACTCGAATGTAAACATCGACATTTTAAAGTCAAACGTTTCGTGAACGTTAACTACCGAATCCGAGCACGTGCGTCTTAGCTCACTCCCGTCAATAGTCAGGCATACACAAAGAAACAATCAAACTCCAAAGTTGTCCTAAACAACTTTATTACAGAACGTTTACCTCTGAATACTTCACATATTTGTTTATTTATACTTTGCTACATTATGCATATTAGCAACTAATTATAGCATTATGAAGTCAGCATGCACGTAGCACCTTTGGGAGCACAAATCACTCTTAGTTAGTTACTTTGTAGACTTTATTGATTAGTCGATAGTATATTAGGTGGTTATTACACCGTAGTGTATGCTCTGCCTATTAGTTTTCTTCCGCACCTGTTTTATTTCGTAATACCTACCTTCAATGTCAGTCATTGCTTGTTTAGCAATTCACGGTAAGCAAACAAGCGATTACCACTCGAGTGGAGACCCAATGTCAGTAGCATTTTGACGTGTCGTAACTAAACAAAAGGATGTTACATTACGAGCTTCACACATATTTGCAATTGAAGAGATATTTTTCTTTGGCATTCTTTCGCCTTAGGCCGACATGTTTCTTTTGTATGCACACCCTTCATTGTAGTTTTAATGGTGACATAATCTGTCCACGATGACGACGGCATCGCACCCATTCCTAGCCACGACGCGAAGTCGACCCATTGTTTTTCACGTTGTTTTTGTTCACTCCATGTAGCAATAGTGCTTTTCAATCACCCCACTGTTTCATTCACACGGGATCCATATGCTTGTCAGAACATTACACGATGTGCGTGGACGCAACCACTTAGCACCATATTGATGTTGTTTACTTTCATTTTGTCACCTTCGTGTCGTGTATCACCGCTTTGTAAAATATCTGCTCAGGTTTTCTGTCTTAAGCACTTCTTCTAGTTTAATTTAGTTGAAAAACACTGCTGACTTTCGGTTACTACAACATCTAAATTTTCTCAGACAAACTCTTCACTGACATACCAAAGAGACAAAACATCACGCCACAGAAGTAATATCTTCGATAGGCAGTCTGCTTTTCTGTGTCTAACTAGCTAGATATATCAAATAGATGATCGTCGTGCATGTCTGTATTGGAATGGCTTCACTACATCATTGCGTGGTGTGTTCACACATGTTTCAGGTAATGGCCAATGGGGAGACTTTCGGTCGTTCGCTTATCCTATCCCCCCGTCCGAGCACCCCGTCCTCTGCGAAACCGTCCCGGCCCACTCCCACTCGGTCCCAGTCCACTCCGAAGAGTTCACTGTACCGTAGGCTGTCGGCGCGCCTCTCGGGCTGCCGTTCTACTCCTTCCAAACAAATCGAAGACGCGTGCGAGCGACAGGCGCGCGATGATCTCGAGCACCGCCTGCTTCAGGCTCGCGATTCTATCAGAGAACAACGCACACCGTCCAAAGATCACTCGGGAGACTTCAGTATTACTTATGTAGGCAAATCACCAGACAAAATGAACCATGACAGTACTAGTACCCCGTCGCACATCGAACAAGTAGAGTTGCGCAAGTATAAAATGTGCGGCAAAGAAAATAAAGACATATCGCTATTACTTAACGACTCCGTTAGAGTGAATCTCAAAGACAAACGAGAGGTATTTAGGAATAAGTCAATGAATGTATTCAACTTAGTCGATTGCCTGACGGAGGCCGGATCTCTGCACTCGTCTCTCACCAAAAGTTTATGCGATCTGGATTCCAAAGATGAACCCGGATTTCTGTTACCGGACTCTACGAGAAACAAAGAATTACAACAGTCGACGACCACTATTTCATCGGGAAAGAAAAGGAGCCGCAATTCTACCGATTCTAATTTTCTAGTCAGTACCATCGACGTCAATCAGTCACCCGATAAGAGCGAAGACAGCAACTGGAAATCTATCAAAAGGCTGAAGATAAAAGATTCCTTCAAATTCAAAAATAGACCTGCCATATTCAAGAAAACGAAAAAAGAGCCTGTAACCAAAACCTCAGGTGACATAGTGGTGGAACCGGTGAGCCCGGAGACTGTCAAACCCACCGATCCCGCCGGCGAGTTCGTGGCCTCTACATCTTCACCTTTCCGAGAAGACGACAACACCTCTATATGTTCTATGAACACGAGCAAGCAATCCGGATTTTTCGACATTTCGTTCGCTTCGAAAACCGCGAAGTCAGCATCGAAACTTCGACGTAGCGTGAAATCTTTTACCGCCTCGTTCAGAAGCGAACGTAAGAAAAAATACGAGAAGAGAACGGAAAGGAACACCGTAGAAGTGGACGCGTGTCATCTTCCTCCCGAGTTGAAGAATGTGTCTACGCCAAAGAGAGATGTAGACGACATGCACTTGGACATATCGCCGGTGCAGGTGGACACGGTGGACAGCACGGGGCTGACGTCGCCGAGACGAGCCGTGGACGAGCCGGACGACTCCGTGTTCAAGACGCCGCAGAGCGTGTGGGTGCGCGCGCACCGCCACTCCATCTGCGGCGGCGCCGAGCTGCGCGGCTGCAGCGCGCCCTCGCCGCGACACCTGCCTTCCCCCGCCCCGCCCGCTCCCCCCGCCCCCGCCCCCGCCCCCGCCCGCGACCAGCCGCCGCCCGCCTCGACGCCCCCCATCCGTGACGTCCGCGCCATATCGCAATGCCATGGAATATCGCTGCCGGTACTAACACCATTTTATTCAGTTATACTAAACTATAGTCATCATATCAAATCTAGGCGGTCAGACGGTCGTTTTCACAAAGGGCGTACGCCGAATTGTATTTCCCCATATTTTGAATCGGTCTCGAGTGCATGCGACGAGGAAATAACACACGAAATTAATTAGCCGCTTTATTAGGATGCGCACAACTGTGCTATATTAATATACCTACGTAATATGTATAAAATAAAATATGCATTCGAAGCGTCAGTATCAATAAGGTAGTGGTGGAGGTTAATATGATTATTTTATCTTGTAATTTGTACATGGGAAGAGTGTTTGTAATATGTTACACTGTAATAGGTGGTCGACGAGCACAACACGGGAGCGGCACCAGAATGTTCCGCGAGAGTGCACGTCGTCAAAGCGGAATGGTTCTGGGCGTCAGTTCAAAATGAAGAAGCCCAGGACGAGAGAGATTATTTGTTCAAAGACGTAAGTAACGAACTCTGCACCTACCCTATCTAAGTACTACTTTAAATAAAATGTGATGAATACATCACCTTTAACAATATATTTAACGATAAGTTCACAATTCCTTAGTAAAAACCCATCTAGAAAAAAAAATTGCTTTGAGGTACAACATAAACAAAAGAGAGCCATCACATTTTCCTATCCGGATTTTTACTAAAAAAATGTGTATAATAAAAGCACCAACATTCTGCGATAACATTCGAAGAACTCACAAATAGTCTACTTTATGTTCACACTGTAATAGGACTCAAGACCTACTCTCACAAATAGAGAATTAAGGCCACCACAATGTCCAAGTGATGCCCTGGGGTATGTCATGTGTTCTCTAAAGATAGATTTCTAGTACATGTCGTTTTATTCACAATATTTCCCTGGAGCTTATTTTGCAGCATAAACACATGCAGGGGGTTTGAATTTACGACCTCATGCTTGTAAAATAGGACATTCTTGCCATTGTTTTTACAGCAGACGTATTTTCCGTACATTTGCTAACGTCCACGCTAAATTGACGTAAACTTAGTAGTAGTAACTTCTGTAGTGGTAGCACTCTTCCGGTTTGAAGGGCAATGTTTCCAGTGAAATTACAGGGCATAGAGATAAAACATCTTATATCTCTGGGTGACGAGCGCAGTGCAGTGCTAGGGTAATGATTTGGACTCTTCATGCTCCAATAGCTGCGTGTCACTGTGCTGTTATGTGGCAAGCATGTTGCTTACCATCAGGCTCATGTCTTGCTCGTCTCGTCACTCTATACTATAAAAAAACGAAGGTATTCATAGTTCACCTGATGATCGTGAGTTTGTTTGCGAGCAGTATTTAGACGAGGTATCGCGGCGGTCGTCTGTGGGCACGGGCGGCGCGGGGAGCGCGTGCGCCGCGGAGGAGGGCGGCGGCGCGGCGGGCGGCGGCGCGGGCGCGGCGGGCGGCACGCCGGCGCAGCTGCAGCGCCTGCGCAAGCGCAAGCTGCGCGGCGGCGACGCGGCGCTGCACAAGCGGCGCTCCTCCGTCGGCGACGCCGTGCTGCTCAGCCTCTCGGGGAACCTGCTCGACTGCACGCCCTCGCCCGATGGCAAGCAACTGCTCGAAGGTGAGACACGCCACTGATATACCACTCTTTCAACACACGTGCTCATAAAGAGGCTCTGATTTCAACGCAATCAGGCATTTAATGACACCTGTAATCAAACTGTGATGTTTTCATTGCTATTATTCACAAGTGAGTTATAGTTTTATTTTATTGGTTAAGTTGCTTTTTTGTGATAAAAGTTTCATGTTATATAGAAATATTGTCAATTAGTCCCACTTATTTTAAAATCTTGTTCTACAAATAAAAAATATACATATATAACAATAGTAGCAAGTTTCATAAATTAATACATTGATTATCTTATTTTTTATATTTTATTATTGATATAAAATTAATGACAAAATAACACCTATAACTCAGTAATAAAACAAAATTAAAATAAGAAAATCATAAAATTAATATTAGAAATAAATAAAACAGTTAACAATGAAATCAGAATACATCCATCTCATAAGATTGATTGAACCAATTTCTTTTATTTTTTGTTGGTAAAACCACCTGAGGAAAACATGATATTGATCTTGAAGTACCTAATTGATATAGTGCACCTAATCCCACCCGCGTTCCGTACCGTCGCGCCGTTTGCTGATCTTTACCTATACAACATCTCGTAGTTTATCAATTTAGTACTGTGAATGTGTAACGATTTTTGTTTAGCTCTAATATTACATGCAGACCTTAGAACTCTAAAATCTCCTTAGTGTGGGAATTCTGAAATGTCCAATACTTAAAACAAAAGGTATGATGATCACTCCATCGGATCAAATATTACAATTTCTATTATTGATAACACGTAAATTATATCGTAGTACGAGAATACAATGATTAATCTCATTTAAAAGGCGTTCGTCTAATTTGTTTCATTTCTTGTACAGAATCGGAAGTACCCGACACTGTAGTCCGAAAACTTATGTCCCCGCGACAACAAGTATTCATGGAACTACTACAGACAGAATCGAATTACGTTGGGATACTGCACACGATAGTAACGGTACGTATTTTGAAAAGTATTTGTTTATAATATAAGGTGATTGGAGGTGAGCAACACTACTGCCTATTACATACAGCACAAGGTCGTAGATTCCAAATCACCGCGCTCGTCACCCAGAAATGAAAGAAGATTTATCATCTCATTGCCCTGTAATTTCTCTCGGAACATTGCCTTTCAAACCGGAATGCTGTTATTTTTTCACATTACTGCTTGACAGTAGAAAAACTGACAATGGAATGGTACTTCCGCAGGCAGACTGCAAAGACCATTGAGAGTAACTAAACGATTATTTTCATAAACTTTTAATTTAAGTTTAAAAAAATGTTTTTTTACAGATGTTTAAACAACCCCTAGAAGAAAAGATGGCAGAGGAAGACTGCAATAATGGAAAAAATCAAGCGTTGCTCAATAACACTGAACTCAAAATTATATTTGGAAACCTACCGCCTATTTACGAATTACACCAGTGAGTAACGTATCCAGATAGTATTCTATTCCTAATATTTTACTTATAATATAATTTTTCTAAAATGTGGTTATTATGATTTCAGACGGATGTTAGAAGATTTGCGTTATACTCAATCGCATTGGGGGGAGGAAATGAGTATAGGGCGGATAGTGCTAAAATATACACCTGATATGGTGAAGGCATATCCACCATTCGTAAATTTCTTCGAAAACACCAAAGAGATGCTGCAACAGTGCGACCGTGAGAACCCAAGGTAACATTTATTTGAAAACTATTTGAAGATGAGCGTTTCTCCCAACTGTGGGGTATAGGGCCTCTGTTTTATCATGCCATCTTTCTCGGTCCTAGGCCAATCGAGTCCGTCTTCGACCCACGATAAAGACCAAAATTATTATTGTCTTGCTGGACATCTTACACTCAACTTACCTTGCCTCAGCCACCAAAAAACATCTAAATTATTTGATATTTGAAAGATTTCCTAACAAGGCATACTCAGTGTCTAATACTAATTCGAGGAGATATCAGTTGATAAACACTAGTGTACTTGCCTGCCTATTATGTTATATATTATGTTGTATTTTTTTTTCAGATTTCATGCATTCCTGAAAATCTGCCAAACAAGACCCGAGTGTGGTAGACAGAGCTTACAGGAATTATTAATAAGACCAGTGCAGCGGTTACCTAGTATAAGTTTATTACTTGAAGGTGAGTCAAACATTCTTGATATGTTACTTTTTTATTTTAAAGATACCTATGGCAGTTTGCCTCATGTGGTACAATATACATTATACATGTATAATAAGTATGTATGCATATGTCGCGGGGAAATCATGATATCAGGGATTACACGAAATCGCCAGTGATATCCCGAAATCACGGTAGATGTCGAATATTCTTGTTTATATTGCGTCTCACTGAAAATGTTTAGTAATCAGACAAAATGAATACTTTTGCGAAAATTACAACAAAACCTTATCTAACCGCCAGGTTAGGTTTTCTGTTAGAAGACTTTTTCGACTCTATCTATCTATCCTGTTTTCTTGATATTACCAGGGATTTTGATTAATCCCTGATGTCTTCATTTCCTTGGGGCAAATATGATAGATAGATAGAAACTCTTTATTGTGACACAAACAACAGTATTACTGAGAAACATGTAGATAGTTATACAGACATATAGATGGAGCTAAAAAAGTTTTACTTCAGTCGTATGCCTAAAATACACTTTTTATTTTACTTTAAGAAAGTGATTTACATATGCATGCCACTTCATTTTTAACTTCTAACAAAATAATAAATTGTTGTAGATATATTGAAACACACGCACAAGAACAACGCGGACCACTCGGCGCTGGTGGCGGCGTTGGCGGGGCTGCGCGAGGTAATGTCGCACATCAACGAGGACAAGCGCAAGACCGAGGGCCAGCTGCAGATGTTCGACATCTACAACGACATCGACCAGTGCCCGGTAACTAACATCACTATTATTTACTTTCGTTTTAACTGTGTTTATAGTGAATCCAACCATTTATTATCTTTTTGGCAGATCTAATTTGTCAGTTATAGTGTTGTGACCAAGTATAAACAGGTACATCGATACTAGCATTTTGCAACGGTCTGGTTATTAAATTGAAATTAAATAAAATTAAAGATTATTTTGGCAAATAAGAACATCACATTTTGTCGGGTTGCCTGCGAAAAATCAGTCCCAAAGTCCGGTTGCCGAATTTTTAAAAGTAAAACATTGCTGCGAGCTTGGCTAATATCTCGGAAACTATAAACTTTAGGGCAAAAATTGTTGAGGTCGTTATTGTAGAAAATAATATTTTGCATCTTTTGTGGCCGGAAAACTTTTCTGTGACATGTAGCGTTTACGATTTATGGCTCATTTAATTAACCAGTTTTTCTATTGCCGATAACTCTTGAAATATTAGATTCAATAAAACGCATCAGACCTTTTTTAAAGACTAGTTTATTTCCTACAACTTTCGTTTAATTTTTTTTTCTGATGTTCGTACATTTTGAGTTAGAAGAAGCTTAAATTCAGTTATTCTGCCAAAAACATTATAAATTAATGAATTGTATTAAAATGAACAATTGTTTTATTTGTGGTTATGTTAGACGACAAAAACTCTGTACTTGTAAGAAAAAACAGATACTGAGTCTAATGAAAGCCAGCATTAGACGAAGCGAGAGAGAATAGAAAGCAAACTAGAAGATAAATAATTAACGGATTCAAAATATCCATTTCAAACTATACAAATACATACTATACATTTGAACTATACAACAATGACGTTTAAAGTGGTGGCTCTCTACTAGCCAACTAATATTATAAAAGACTATAAAAAGATAGAAACTCTTTATTATCCACAATATAATACTTAAACAACAGGGACTTATCCTAGAACTAGTGAACCAAGTGGCGACATTATCGCTAATAGCGATCTCTTCCAGGCAACCGAAATACCATGAGTAAATACTATGTTATGTCTAGCACAAACCCCAGGATATGCCATAAATGGCGAAAGATGCCCATACCCAGCCTTCTGGCTCGTTCCCACCACTAGAACTCGGGGAAAGGCCGTGGCCCGCGGTGCTGGTCCGCTGTACATGTCGCTGAAAGATGTCATCACATTAACATCTTCACGAGTATTGATAATACCCTATACATTTCCGAGAATAAGGGTAGATTTGTTACCTTTCTTAAATGTTACAGACCGAATACACATAAGTATTGTTGCGGTGGTAGTAGAATCATAGAAAACGAAGATAATTTGTGTGCTATCACATATTACTAGTCCCTATCTAAGAAAACCCGAATAAATTTCGAGTCTTTTTAAATAAATTTTACTTATAGCAGTTGCTTAACATCCTGTTATTGAAAAATTAGATATGTCCAGTCTATTGAAACAGTGCTATAGACGCACAACTAGTAGACGTAGATCAGGTACAGCAGTAACCTTTGGGTGACCGATTGATGAGACATTATTAAGCCAAATATGGAAATATTTTAACACATTAAGCATATCAGGTTAATTTATTTAGAAATTAACGAAAATGGTACATCATGTTCTTCAAAGTTTACATCAGACATAAATAAACTTTGTTAATTTACCTAACTACAAAATGTTATTTAACACTTTGTTTTAATAAATATTCAAATGTTTCAGTCATCATAACCTTGTTCTTTTTTGGATATATACCAGGAGATAAACACGTCTTCAAATAATGCTGTATGTTTTCCTGAGGCGCATCAATATAACGGTTTTACATAAAAATAAATCCGATATTATGTGCCGAGAACGGAAAACACCCGTGTAAAAATAGTTCATAAACAATATCGATATCTCAATCGTAACTTCGTAACATCACTATGTTGATAGCCATAGAACGTAATTTTTTAAAAACGTTTGTTATTTTATGGAATTTATAAAAAAACTACTGCACTTATGGACTCATTTTGTGAAAGATGATTATTATACGGGATCAAGGAGCAAATTTAAGCAGTTATCATATTTTTAAAACCTCGCATTTAAAAGTAAACTTTTGCGTAACATGACGCAATTACGTTCTATTGGTGCTGTCAAAAAGAGGATAAACGGTTGGATCTACTATAGTAGGGATGTTACGGATATGATATTTCGGATCTGGTTAAAGGAAAAAAAATCGTTTACGGAAATGTAATTATTTCGGATAACCGATAGTTTCGGTGACGGTTACGCAATTATTTCGGGTATCCGATAGTTTCGGTTACGGTTACGGATCTTATATTTCTAATAGTCAAAACTGAGCAGAAGAAGATTATAACTTAGAATACCTAAAACAAAAAGCAATTTTGCAGCCGTAACACCTGAAAGACGATTCTATCCGAAACTTGTGAAGCGGATACGGTTACGGATATATTTTTATTTCGGATATTCGATAGTTTTCGGTTACGGAGCTCCATATCATCCCTGATATTTAGGGCTGGCTCCTGATCGCATTCGCTCTTGTATTCTGAGTGCTGTATTCTAGTTTTATCATCCCACGTGTTTTATTAACAACCTGATGGCATCTACGATTTCACGTTGACACGTCATACCTTCCTAAAAGTGTACACAGCTTGTTATCTTTTAGTTAGTTAATAACTTGTTAGTTGTGATACTGGACTAATTAGTCACATCTATTCAGGCTCACCTCGTGTCTTCACATCGGTCGTTCGTCTCTCGCTGCGAAGTGGTGGAGCTATCCAAGGAGCTGTCAGGCAGAGGAGACCATTTAGTGCTGTTCCTGTTCACTGATACAATGGAAGTGTGTAAAAAGAGATCTAAGGTGAGTTATTTTTGAAGTTATACTTCTTTTTGTATATTAGGGAAAAATTATGAGAGTACATTTTTACGATGTATACGGCATATCGCCATGGCCACGATAAACCTACACCCTGAAGTTATCAGATATCAGACCCGTGCTGGGCATGCGTGAAGCAGATTAGCTCAGAATAGACAATGCAAGGTAAATGATTAGGGAGTCCTATGGGCTATCAATGATACTGAAAATATAAACTGACTATGATCATATTCTTATATATAAAATTCTCGTGTCACAGTGTTTGTTTCCTTACTCCTCCGAAACGGCTTTACTGATTTTAACCAAATTTTATATGCATATTCAGTAGGTCTGAGAATCGGCTACTAGCTATTTTTCATACCCTTAAATGACAAGGGTTGTTCACCCCAAAAAATTTTTTTTGAATTTTCTGACAATTTTTTTTGTTTTTATTTTTTTATGATGTGGCGTTAAAAAATACATACAACCCTAAATTTTTACCCTTTTATCACCAACCCCTGTTTTTTATAGCCATTTTAGTAATTTAATCATTTGACAGTGAACTCCTAAACGACGGGACCGATTTGAATGTTTTTTTTGTGTGTGCGAAGATGGTTTAAATTCACAAATAAGCCCAGCAGATGGTGCTGCAGACAGTGTCTAGGTTATGTCCGAGCGAAGCCGGAACGGGCCGCTAGTGATATTATAAATAAGTGGTGGTGGCCATCTTGGATTTGAAATGGATCAATGATGGATCAGTGTTCTTTTAATTATCCCACGCTAAGGGAGTTGTGTAAAATATGTAATCCGCCATTTTCAAGCGGCGGCCATCTTGGACTTATGTTCATCAAACGTAGCTAAGAACACTCGACCTTTCAACAAAAAAATCAAAATCTGTTCATCCGTTCGTGAGATACGAAGCTACATATGGTTTTTGCTTCGAGATTTCAAATTAGGAAATCTCTCTTTTTAATCATTTAAATGAATATTTAATTAGGTAAACTGGTAATTCGCGTCTTATATGTATAGTCGGTCCAATCCGTTTCGTTCGGGCAAATTAAGTTTCGACCGGGGTGTCTTTTTTAAAGGAAACTTCACGCGCGTGATGGCTGCCCGTTTGGTACTAGTTTATTGTATTGTAACGACCATGTCACAATCGCACGTGAGTTACCCGTTTGTCTAATTAAATATGTGTAAAAACCACGTTATTAATACATTTAAATAAAAGATTTTAAAATTTTAAAGATAAAAACATGTTTTGTTTCGTCAGGCATTCAACAGTAAGAGTCCAACGAACGGCATGGGAACAGGCACGATGCGCCTCGGCTCGAGCAAGCCGTACCGGCACATCTCGCTGATGCCGCTGAGCACGGTGAAGCGCGTGGTGGACATCCGCGAGTCGGAGGACTGCCACAACGTGTTCGCAGTCATGTGCCGCAACAACCAGGAGCTGAAGGAGAAGCTCTACTCGTTCATGATCACCGACGAGACGGCCGACAAGACGCACTTCCTGCGCCAGCTGTGCCGCCAGATGGCCAACACCGTCTGCAAGGCGGACGCTGTGAGTTTCATTATCATCAATATTGGTGGACATTCCACACTATATCATCTGACCCTAAACTAAGCAAAGCTTGTGCTATAGGAGCTGATATAATACTTATATATATGATGTAGCTGATATAGTTTTTGCGTGAAAGAGTAACAAACATCTATCCATCCTCACAAACTTAATTTAAAATATTAGTACGATTATATCAGCTATTTAAAAAAAATGAATATGTGTTCTGTGTGTTCGTTTGATTAGCTACTGGCATAAAATGTATCATAGGAACTGATAAATTTACGTAGAAGTAATTGTTAAGATTTTAAAGCTATTTTTATAACAATCTGTGTACTTTTTTTTTCAGGATAAATTCTTGGTGTGTTTCGAGTCGCATCAGCTCGCTATCGATACGAGCGATCTTGCGCTCAGCACGTTCTCAAAAATGTCCAAATTCGCCGCGAGAACCAAGATCAAGGTACGATAGCGTAATTTTGTCATTAACATAACATAATGCACATAAATAAAATAATATAAAGGCGTATTTTGTGAATATTAAAATCGCGCGCTACATCGTAGATCGCAGTATCGCGTTTCCTAACGTGGTATGACGATCAGACGCAAACAACTTTGCAAAAACAATCTCGCCAAATACGTCTTGAAATATTAAAATAAATAAATGTACAAAGAATAAATTCAGAGTTCAAATATAAAGCATGTTTTTATAAAAGTTAAATATTAACGTTTAGCTTAGCTTATAGATATAGAAATAACAAATGCATAACCAAATGTATTGGTATGTGAGAAGGAACCAAAATGCAAGTTAGTGTAATGGAAATATCGGCACGGCCATTCTGTGTAACTAAGGCATGTATCTCTGCATTCAATATATATGTTAATCAGGCAATTCAGCATTATAACTATCATTACATATTCTAAATTCTAAAGTTGGGGAAGTTGGTTTCTTCAGTCTTTTGTAAATAGTATTCAATATGTATTGTATATTTAAAAATTACTTGGTTCCTAAAACTGATGTATTATGTATGATTTTGTTAAAACTCATTTTCACGTCTTGTTCGTCTGCAAGAAAACGAGGTGAAGTTTAACTACACTTGGAGCTTGGAGATTAAATTGGACAACACAATTTGTTAAAGTTACTTTTTCCAAATCTTGAATGTAGCATATGAGGAATATGAAAGTTTAGGCCTCACATGTTGGTATGTTGTGACAAATCTGTCTGATGTAAATATTTTATTGAATGGCAATACTATTTTATCAAAATTAGGGTTGGAGATTTATCGCTGTAAAGTGGTATTTGCAGCATTAGATTGTCAATAGAAATGTTGATATAGTTCTCGACACACTCAGTAAGCACGCTGTCACTAACTCACGCGTGCACGTCACTATCCTTGATCACGTTAGCGATTCTGCGATATAAAAGACCGGTGGGACTACCATACAAAAGCCCAGATTTACGTGACGATTTTTGTTGTGGCTAGTCACTATTCAACTAACGAAAGATTTAGTGGGACGGTGAGTAGTGTCACAGCGCCTGTCGGCATGTCTACTTCTGTTCAATCCCGGTTTGGGGTGAATAATCTTAAATTAGGATTCTCGGATTTCCTTAATCGTTTCCTAAAGCTATTTCAAGTAGAGTGCACTTAAGATAACATTTGCGCACAGCTCGGAATGTTCACCCGAAAACGGCTGAGCTACAAAACAGAATTTTGTTTACGATTGCTGAGCTATTTCTAAGTTTTATATGATTAGTCCAACGTGCGATAAGGTATGTTGAGTGGAGTAGGGTGTAGTGAAGGGCGGTCGCCGGAGCGCGTTCCGCAGTACGCAGCGTGGTTGTGTTGTAGCTGGAGGCGCTGGCCGGGCTGGGCGGCTGGCTGCGCGCCGAGCCGGGCGCCGGGCTGCTAGACACATGGGTATTGCGCGCTCACTTACTCGCACAGGTCTGACGCGGCTCTGCCACACACTCGCACTCCGCCCCCACACTAACGCTTCCCGTGCTCGTCCCGCGTGTACCCCGTTCTCTCGTCTCACTCCTCACCGCACACTAACCCCTCGTCATCAGGAATCAGTCTCATAGCCCCTCGATCATTCCCGTCATCAGCTGCATAACCGAATACCGTCCGGGAGCGTCACTGTAGCGCCATGTCTGAGATGATGAATGAGATACGGTGTCTCTATAATAGAAAAGGTCGGAGTGACTGTTTGAAAATAACGCTTCGCTTTGTTCATTTGTGATTAACAGTGTTTTGTGAGCGTGCCATACCTGACGTTGTGACGTCGCATACTAAGCCATCAGTTCCACCATTTCTCTTTCGGTTTCGGTTATTTATTGTATTGTATTGTAACTGGTGAAAGTTAGTGTTCGTTGTTGTAGTAATCATCTAACATTACTAACTATAATACGTTAAGAATATTGTTGCACAGGTGATGATTTCCATTTGCCCATTGTTGATAAGCATGTCTTATACACAGGTCTAATTCGCACCATCACAGCATGGAAATCCCGATACAGTTGTAACGATGGCAACTGTATGTGATTCATATTTCCTTTGACTATGTCATTCTCCTACTCTGTAAATACACAATGTATAAAGTTACATTACGATGTAAGGCATGATGATGGTATAGATTGTAAAGTGAATCTCCCTTATTCATACAGTTTGTGTGTTCTAATTTAATTGAAGTTTGCGCGAACAGTGATCGGTGAGGTGGCAGGGGAGAAAAGATGGACAGCAGGATTATTCTCTAAAAGCAAACCGGCGCTGAGTTCACCGAAAAAGCTCTATTATTATTTTACTTCAAAGTCATTGAGACTTTCAAGTCTATATATTGGACAGCCCGTGATTTTGATAAATATATGGAATATATAGTACACACGAGTTCGTCATAGTCAGTTCACTTCAACCTAAAGGGCGGCTTACCCAAGGAGATGCGAGCTTTACTCCAATCAAACTAGAACGGTCAAACTGTAGTTGGATCAGTGGTGTATATAGCAGTCGTATAATACTGTGTCTGCGTAGGTGGGCCGCGCGCTATCCTTCAACAAGACGCCGTCGAAACTGAAGCGCGCGATGTCCTCGATGATCTCGCCGTTCGGGTCGCAGGCGAACCTCACGCCCGCCTCGCAGCTCGCGCAGATGAAGCTCGCCAGTTGTAACAACATCAATGTAAGTACATAACTACCGCTGCCGCTACTAGCCAGCTCTGCAGCTCCGTATTGGAGTATAATTAACTTTCAATGTACCTTCCATCATTTAACATGAACGATTTTTGCAAACAGGAAGAAATACAAAGTGGGTAAATACAGACAATGATTATTGAACTGTGGCCAACACTGAAATAACCATAAAAAATAAGTTTTTTACGATGATAATTTAGTCCAGATCGAATTGATCTACTCATATTCACGCAATTTCTGGATTGACCACGCACTAAAACCTAGTCACAATGTACGAACTAAAGATTAAACATTTTGAAACATCTTTTTCATATCATATCATTACACTTAAATGTGTTTTCTTTTAGTTGAAGAGTAATTTAAATAATAAGCATATCAATGTTTTTTGATTAATTTCCTTACTTTCTTTGTATTTAGTCTATCCGATGCCACGATGTATAGAGGTGACACAATCCATTTACTTAGCTATATTATTACTGTTATAAGGTTAAACGGAAAGGGTACATTGAGCTACAAAAAACACCTCGAACTTGGCGTTATGGACAAGCTTTTTTCTAAAATCACGTATTTAAATTTTGTTCCATTCTGTATAAGAAAATACATAAAAATATTTATTCGAGAATTCAGTATTGTTTGGCAAAAGTTATCTATAATGCTGAGTAAACTCGACGTTTCTTTTGGCTTAAACTACCTTTTTTGCTTAAAACTTTATAACAAGCACCTTAAACATATTAGCCGGGTTTTCTGCATGTTCGCAATTACAACAGCTTTCTATTAGCGTGCGAATATTAAAGAAGTATGATGTAGTTCGTAGATTTTACCGTGAAGAATGGGTGAGATCTATTTTTAAGTCTGTTTTAACAAAAATTTATTAACAGTTAAGCGTAAGAAATGAAGCCTCTATACGATCGCCAAGCACAAAAAAGAAGACCTTTACCTTTTATTTAAATACTTTCTGTTAATGTGTTGGCTCGGATACCGTTTCCGTATAATACTTTATGTCACGAAGCGACGCGAGCTTAGTTGTGGTAACGATGTTCACAAACACGCTTTGAATGTGTGCGTGACCGCGGACGCTCTCAGTAGTGAGTACCGACCGAGAGGAGGGCGTAGATTCCTTTACACGCACAGATACTTAGCTTGTTTTACCCCTGGTCACCACAAGTAAGATGCGCGTCGCATTGTGAGATAAAACTACTATGCATGTATGTGATGTTCGATGTATGTGTCGTGCCAGTAAACAGTTGAGAAATCATGTGTATATCAATGTGCTAATATTACTGTGGTCCTGTTTTGAAAGCCAATGTTTCCAGATATTTTACAGGGCTGAAAGATAAATTATCTTAGATCTCGGAGTGACGAGCGCTGTACAGTGCTAGGTAGCGATACAGACTTTTCAAGTTCAAATAGCTGCGTGGCACTCTGTTTTTTAGTGAAGCAAGCTGCTTACTATCACCCGCATGTCTTGTTAGTGTTACCACTCAATACTATAAATAAGTAGTTACAAATGAGTACAAATCATTATTCTGCTGTAGTGCTTTACAAAACGCAACTGTGTATAATAGTAGATTGTGGCTTTATGCCACAATTGTGTAATGTTGGTGACGCTAATCATCAATACACATATGTTTTAATACGACGTTTTTTCTACACACTTGTGACTAAAACAATAATAAAAAAAATATTTCAACAAATAAAAAGAGTTGTTAAAAATGTTTCGTTATGGCGGGAAAAAATAATCAGTTGTAAAAAAATGCCCGCGCAACTAATAATGGTGACCAGCAGACCAGCCCAGACTAAAAAAAAATTGGTTTAATTTTTTTTGTCGTTCTGCGGATTAGCGTTTTATCCACGTACAAAAACTGGAATTAAAAGTTTTGTTTTTAAACACAGACAAGTTTAATTTATCTATTTAAATACGAAGTTGCACGAAGTGAGCAAGCAATAGCTACATTAATTCATTTGTTCTATGGAATACGATCTTTTTTTAATCGAAACTTATTAAAGAACAAAGCAACTCAACAAGCAAAGCAACAAACAAAATAAAAAAAGACCTCTATTAGTCTCTTGTGAGTAATAGCAATGAAAAAGTCAGTTTAATTTATAACAGTGATTATTATGGCTGATTGCGGTGAAATTAGAGCCACTTTATTGAAAACTTATTTGTTGTATTAGGCCCATTCAGAATAAAAATAGCATATTATGTGTTACTAGCTGACCCCGCAAACGTTGTTTTGCCTTAGTGAACAACCCTTGTCACTTAGGGGTATGAAAAATAGCTAGTAGCCGATTCTCATACCTACAGAATGTGCATATAAAATTTCGTTAAAATCAGTAAAGCCGTTTCGGAGGAGTAAGGAAACAAACACTGTGACACGAGAATTTTATATATAAGATAATCTGAGTTCTAAATTTCAGCCTGTCAGTTCATTGAGTTCTTACTGCGTGATTGAGCAAGACACATGTACATTTTTAGATTTTCACATATCTCCTATTAATAGGATGCGTGTTGTTTGTCAGGACGTGGGCACGAGCGGCAGCGGCGCGGAGGGCGGCGGCGAGCTGCTGGTGGCGCCACTGTCGGTGCAGCCCACGCGCAAGGCCACGGCGGGCGCGGCCGCGGCGCTGCGCCGCTTCTGACGCCGCACCTCGCGCCGCGCCTGACCCCACTAGCGCCGCTACCAGCCGCGAGAACCTACCTCCGGTGCCCAACACTAGTGCTAGAAATTACGGACATACTGACGTTGAACGAAACCTATGACCAGTGCTATTATTCGTTAGACGAGAGTGCAACGATGGAATTGTCTCGGACCGTACGGGCGAGGCCCTGCGGTTCCCCCGAGTGCTAGGAGTGCCTTCGTTAATGTTGACCCGTGAGAAAGATGGAATTGATAGTATTATTAATTGTTAAAGTCGACGGCCTATATGAAGAACATTATTTGATTCGTTACGTAACTAAGTGCGTGCGGTTCGATGTTGTTATCGTTGTATATTCCGTGACTGTACGAGTTTTGTTTCACAACAACGCTCATTACGAAATTAATATTGTGTTATTAGGAAACTTGTGCAGTCACGGATGCGAACGAACTTGTATTCTTCTACGTTTCTTTGATGATTTACAGCCACCGTTTGCCAGTGAAGGGACAGTAAAATATTTTCATAGAATGTAACGATATTTTACACCCGCCTAGACGTCACACAAACAATTGATATTACAGAGATTGTTCTGAGTATAATTTGTACATATTGTGATATTTTAATTTAATTGTGCGTTAGGTTAAAGTAGTTGTACCAATATTTTGTCTGCCATTGTCGTGGGGCCTACTGTAACAGCGTACTAGAGTTTACGCCGAGTTTGTCACCGGCCAAGCCGTTTCAAATGTTTCAAACAACGCTGATTACCGTGTACGGTCGCGTGCTAAAGTTTAGCGTTCCTATTTGGCTCATCGCTTTCGGTGGACATTTTACTCGAATGCCTATAATGTTACAAAAGTGGATAGTGTAAATATATCGCATCAAATTGCGCAGCTCATGCGAAATGCCTTCGTATATGTAACTCGGTTTAAGTTGCGTACCTATTAAGTTTATGCGAGTCTCATTAAGGCTATATCAGCAATCATGTGTACGCATGTTAATGCATTGTACAAAGATCTATATTTATAAATACATATTTTAAATGATTGATAAAATAAACATTTATTTTCAATCAGTGGTCTTTTTATTTGTTTTTCACAAACGGTACAAAATAGGGAGGTGTTGTAGTATGACGTTATGTTCCGTGTCGCGGACTGGGCCGCATGAACACTATCGCGTTGTGAATGGCGCGCAGTGGAACAGCCGCGAGGACGCACAACATCGGCGCCAGCGCGTAGTACATCATCTTGTGCGGCATCTCCGCTCGAGCTAGCTTGAGTGTTTTTAGGAATATTGTTATCTGAAATCAATGATTTTTGTAAAGTAAAAAAAATTATTTTATTAATTTTGACAGGCCGCGTAGCTCAGTCGGTAATGCTCAGAGACGTACGTCGTAGATTCGAATACCACACAAGACAAATATTTTATGTGATGATTATGAATGTTTGTTCTGTGACTGGGTGTTTCTAACTACTAATTATTATACATATTCATATTCATATTTATTGGTAAAACCGATTTACACGTCAAGTAGATTATTAATTATTACATACACATGTCCATAAACAACAATAACACTACTACATTATCAGAGCATCAGAACTTCCTAAATAATGATAAGTTAATAAATATAATAAAATTCACAATATAATTTACAATTCTACAAATATGTAGTTACAGTTGTAAGTTGTAACTCAAGGTATTCCTTCACGTCATAAAATGAGTGCTCGACAAGCCAGCGCTGAAGGCGATGTCTGAAGCTTAACAAGCTGGGAGCCGATTTTATAGAGTCCGGTAAGTTATCGTACACGGTGTAACTCATGGCATGTGTGAGCTTCCTCGATTTCACGAGGGCAACCTTTCTCCTATCGGGATTACTGAATTCATTTGAAGACAGGTGTGTCCTCGCGTACATTGCCATCTGTAATATAATAATTGATGGCAATGTGAGAATGCCCAGACTTTTGAAGAAAGGTCGAACGGATGTGTCTTGTGCCACCTGCACGATCGCTCGTATTGCGCGTTTCTGCTGACGGAACACTCTCTTCCACTCCGAGCACTGTCCCCAGATTTCTGCACCGTACTGTAGTAGAGAGTGAACCGTCGCAAAGTAGCACGTCCGGGCTGCTGCCGTCGACGTCAGACGGGACACTCTTTTTAGTGCGAAACAAGCACTACCTATTTTAGCGCAGACTTTGTCAATGTGTTTATTCCAGACGAGGGCAGAATCAATTTCGAAACCAAGGAACGTTGTACTTTTTACTTGGATTATTTTGACTCCATCCATCAGTACACTTAATTCCCTACGAGTTCGGCCCGATAGGTCAAAGTCAATAAAATGTGTTTTCTTTAGGTTTAAGACTAGGCCATTAGAAGAAAACCATTTCACGAACTGTGTAGCCACCCTGTTCATTTTTCGTTCCAAGCAGTTCGTTCGTTCATATATCAACTATCTGGCTACCATAAAACCTTTGCTTTAAGACGGTATTGTGTGAAAATGTGTAAACCAATATGTTTAAGCCTCAGTGGGAAACAAGAGCGGTAACATACAGTCTTTTCAATGACTCTGCCTACAATTACATTACAAGTAATTGTGACTCAATATACAATAGTGACTTACTAGCGTTACAAACGGTATCATTCGCCATTGCCAATCGACTCGTGTCGGGCACGCGCTATCTTCTTGAGACAGGTTCATATCCGAGAGGAAGTCGCGTGGTCTGTACACATACAACATTGCAAAAAGCTCCAACATACACACGGATACTATGGCTATGCCCGACATCAAGGCGTCCACACTTTCCAGAAGCGCTATACCACCCTAGAAAAATACTGTTATTACAAGTCTTGCAAATACGAAATAAAAAAATAGAAAAGAAATCATACATACATTACTAGCGAAAGGTAAACTCAGTCCCATACAAGATATAATTAAAACGCCAACAATAACATGATCAACAAATCTGCAAAGAGAATGCCAAAACATTAATTGTTTTATTTTTTAATTAAACTTCATCTAAACGTTTACATAAACGGGCATAAGGGCCAATTAGGTACTGACAGACTCGTTCTCTCGCCAAAGAGAGTCCCATGTTTTTTTTATAGCTTAGAGTGTCGAGACGAGCAGGACATGTTGACTGGCCTCGTGGCTTAATTGGTAGTAGCTCTGCCTGCGAAGCCGAGGGTCGTGGGTTCGGTTCCCACCCAGTGCAAATATTTGTGTGATGAATTCAAATGTTTGCACTGTGTCTGGGTGTTTCTATGTATAATAAGTATGTATTTAAAACTATACATATAAGTATTATATCAGCTTTCTGGCCGCCATCATACAAGCTTTGCTTAGTTTGGGGTCAGATGGTGTTGTGTGTGAAATGTCCACCAATATTTATATTTATGTGCCTTATGGTAAGCAACACGGTTGCCACATACCAGCACAGTGACATGCAGCTATTGGAACATGAAAGTCCAAATCATTACCTAGCACCGCACTGCTCTCGTCACCCAGAGATCTAAGGTATTATATCTATTAGCCCTGTAATTTCTCTGGAAACATTGCCCTTCAAACCGGAACACAGTAATGTTTGCACATTACTGCTTGGCGGTAGAATAACTAATAAGGTGTGGTGTTTCCCCAGGCGGACTCTGCCAAGAGTCTTACCATTTAAATGTGTCCATAGTATCAGAGCAGTGCGTGTTATAGACATACATCAATATCATGTCGGTGATGCAAATCCATAAGATATTCCTCTACCAAATAGTGCTCCACGCGGCTAAAGAAAATTTCATTTTTAAAAATATATAATGTTATGATAGAAAACTAAGCTTAATAGGTATTCCGAGACCTGGCAGCATTTTTTTCAAAATTGAGGCAAGCTGAAACTACATTTCAATGGACCTACCCATTAGAGTCATCGTACAAATTAATGGATAATATTCATACCTATAGGTAAAGGTTTTCACAATAATTCTGAACTCAAAAAGTTTTTAGGTGTTTAACAGTTTTTTCGGGGCTTTACCAAGAATTATTTCTTATACTTACACTAATTTCACTCGATATTCAAAAATCGTATGCAACGCGGTCTTGATCAAAATGAACGCGACTCCCACGTACGAGAACACTAACCCTCCGAATATAACGGTGGTCCTGCAAAACGAAGTCTTAGTTCAACGACAGAAGGATAAATCTCTTCTTCTTTGTCGGTATCACTCTTGACAGAGTGGTCGTGGTCATCACTTCAGGTGTTGGTGGCAAGCTTCACAACACGTCGCCACTGCTCTCTAATGGCCGCCTTTGTGCATTCATGTACTGATGATGAACCATTTACCACCGCTTTTATCTGGTCAGTCCACCTCATAGGCGATCTTCCTCGTGGTCTGGTACCATTAACCCTCCCCTGGACCACAAGTCGCTCAATAGCTACCTCCCCACGACGGCCTGACCAAAAAAGGTGAGAATTGGATAAATAAATAAATGTACCTATATTTAACTAGATAGTGACAAAACGAGCAAAACTACATGTATGTCCATTTGTCCATTCAGTGCACCCAGTTATTTATAAACACAAACCCTTCAATGCGCTACGTAACACTGTGCTCGAAACCCAGAGATATACGATGAATTACCTCTTTGCTCTTCAAACTGGTGATGTTTGCCCATTACTACTTGGCGGTAGAAAATTGGCAAATGTGAGATACTTCACCAGGTGGACTCCGCAATAGACTACAAGACTACCACTAAAAAGATATGATATTAACAGTAGGTACACAACTCACATCATATGGGAGTAATTACCCAAAGAAGAGCATTTTGAGTACATTGGCATTATCCATAGTGTACCTGAAAATGACAGATATTCTATAGGTACTAATATTATAAAGCTGAAGAGGTTTATTGTTTGAACCCGCATTTTTTTTATTTTTTTTTAACTTTTATAGGTTTACACTTGACCGCCATCTCGCCTGATGTTAAGCGATGATGCGGTCTACGATGGAATGTGTTTATCTAGAAAAAATAAAGTAGCCAAGTGCGAGTTGGACTCGCCCATGAAGGGTTCCGTTCCAGCAAGTAACATAATATACATAGTACACATAGTTCTTGTAGTTCGTTGTAACTTTTATCGAAGTTTTAATAATAGTGTATCTATGACGTACTAAAAAAAAACTACTCATCAGATCGAGTTCAAACTAATTTTCGTTGGTAGTTTTCATGGTAATGTACATCATATATTTTTTTTAGTTTTTTCATTCTCTTACTTTAGAAGTTAGAGGGGGGGGGGACACACATTTTACCACTTTGGAAGCGTCTCTCGCGCAAGTTATTCAGTGTAGACAAAAATTATATTAGAAACCTCAACATCATTTTTGAAGACCTATCGATAGACACCTCACACGTGTAGGTTTGATGAAAAAAAAATTTTTGAGCTTCAGTTCTCAGTATGGGGGGCACCCCTAATTTTTGTTTTTTTAAAAAACTTTTGTAAAAATCTTAATGCGGTTCACAGAATACATATACTAACCAAGTTTCAACAGTGTAGTTCTCATAGTTTCGGCAAAAAGTGGCTGTGACATACGGACGGACAGACAGACAGACAGACAGACAGACATGACGAATCTATAAGGGTTCCGTTTTTACGTTTTACGGAACCCTAAAAACCGATTCACTCTCGATTTGAAGACACAAAGATTGCAACCATCGGGGAAAACCCACTTAGGCAACGTATTCCACAGCCTAGACGTTCTTATCACAAAAGTAGAATCAAATCTCTTCGTTCGTGTCTTGGGAACATCAACTATGAAACGATGTCGCTTTTTCGAGCTACGAGCATTCCGATAGAAAAAAGGACAAGGTGTTATTAGATCATGGAAATCAGTTGGACACTCTCCGAAGTGTATCCGATAAAAAACCGATAGGCTAGCAATTTTTCGGCGATGTTCAAGACTTTTAAGTTTTTTTTGCTCACGCACTCGTGAGCAAAAAAAACTTAAAAGTCATTGCCTATGAGCCTTTTGGCACGTCTCTCGATTCCAGAGCTTCCAGCTGATACTTAGCCGAACCATACCAAAGGTGCGAACAGTACTCCTACAGGATACAGATACAGGAGCGAATTTATGCTTGATATAATGTAAGGAACTGTTCACTGACTTGAAGTACCTTCGGACCTTTGAGAGGACATCTAGTTTTTTGGGAGCTAGTTTAGCCTTGGACTCGATATACGAGCCAAAGTTGAGCGTAGGGGTCAAAGACGTCAAAGTAACACCCAAAAGCTCAAGACGGTCAGAAATCGGCACGGATACACCTCTAAAAGTTAGAGTCAGTTGGAATGGACTCCTTTTGGCGGAGAACAGACGCGCCTTTGTCTTACTCTCGTTGAACTTGACCAAATTTAGACACCGCCTCAAGGGTAGGCCTCAGGAACTACTATAATGATTTAAAAAAATGTTTCACCGTTGGATACTTGATCGTGATCCCTGACTGCTATATGCTATATATTATATACCACGGGCAAAGCCGGGGCGGACCGCTAGTTTATAATAAATCTTTTGTGCGTTGTGTGCCGTATATTAGTCATAATGTTTGAATATTACTTAGGTATATATATACGTAGGTAGGTATGTAGTCGTATACTTCTTTTCGCGCGACCAATGTCAAATGGTCTCTAGGTACTACCTAGCCAACGTTGGGCTAGCGCAGAAGCAGCGTTAGTTACGCGTTAGCATTAGGTTTTTTGAAGTGAAAACTTCTTTTGGCGCGCCACAGACATATTTTTCGTGGGCTGTGAATTTAATTCTAGCGTCACGCTCGGGAATGATAAGAAATCTTCGGGTAAACTCGGGACCATGGCCATTGGCCATCTAGAAATGCGTCAGCATTTCCCATTGGCTATCTAGAAAAGCGTCAGCATTTCTAGATGGACATGCAGGCCATGGCCATGGCCACGCGTTTTCACCCGCGTAGTTTCCAAAGTGAGTTAAAATAATTAAATTTAAAAAAAAAAATATAAGTAAAAATCATTCAAATCGGTCCCGCCGTTTAGGAGTTCACTGTCAAATTATTAAATTACTAAAATGGCTATAAAAAAATAGGGGTTGGTGATAAAAGGGTAAAAATTTAGGGTTGTATGTATTTTGTAATGCCACAATATAAAAAAATAAAAACAAAAAAAATTGACGAAAAATTAAAAAAAAAAAATTTAGGGGTGAACAACCCTTATCACTTAGGGCAAGGGTCAGCAACAGGCGGACCGCGGTCCGTATCCGGACCGCGAAAGGTTGCACCTCGGACCGCCAAATATTGTATTGTATAATACTAAGTATACATTTTAAAATGTAGATAAGGTACACTGTACCTTTATAGGCGGGTATCACGAGTGGTGTCCCCGGAGGTGTCTCGCTCCTGCTATTTCGCCACGGTGCACTCTAGGCTGCAGTACGGCGCAGAGCTGTACGCACGCGCAGCCGACTGGAAGCGTGCGTTCCGAGCGCAAAAACGGGCAGTGCGTGCAATCGTGGGCGTGACGCGATGCACTTCCGTGAAACCGCATTTTAAAGAGCTCGGTATCCTCACACTACCTTCCATATTGATCTTCCAGGTCGCAGTATATGTTAGGAAGAACCTCGACCTTTATAGTAAGCGTGGTGAAAGGCATTCGTGTCAAATACGCAATGCCGACAAATTGGATAGTGTCTCCCACTCCCTTTCCAAATCAAGTAAACTGACTTATGTTATGGGTCCTGAAGTATACAATAGACTACCAGATGATGTGATAGCAGCACCGAGCTTGAGCAGCTTCAAGGGTAAGCTCAAACGCTGGCTTATCGAGCAAACGTTTTACAGTTACGAAGATTTTTTGAAAACCGACGGTAAAATTATAATTTAATTTAATTAGTAACATTTTTAAATACCATTTGACATTATTGTATTGTATTGACTTATTATGATAATTTAATTGGTAATATTTTTTATATACCATTTGACATTATTGTATTATTATGACATTGTATGCTTAATTTTTTTAAATGTATTATTACTTACTTAATTATTTTTTGTCTAATTCCGTGTTTACAATTTTATTCTAATTCGTATAATTACTGTTATACAATTTAATATGCCTGACTTGTAAATGTATATTTATCAATAAAATACTTTGACTTTGACTTAT
This sequence comes from Ectropis crepuscularia, assembly GCA_963693475.1. Lineage (NCBI taxonomy): Eukaryota > Metazoa > Arthropoda > Insecta > Lepidoptera > Geometridae > Ectropis > Ectropis crepuscularia. Next base: position 17,278,830 of record OY856339.1, on the reverse strand, counting down.
AAGTTACAATATATTTATGCCACGTAGAATCTAACTTCAACCTACAACCAGCTTTTTTTTCTGGGCCTCGTTAAAATTTTCGCCCAGCATCCGGACCGCACCTAAAACTACTTGCCGAAAGTCAGCGGTGACTTAGGGGTATGAAAAATAGCTAGTAGTCGATTCTCAGACCTACTGAACATGCATATAAAATTTGGTAAAAATCAGTAAAGCCGTTTCGGAGGAGTAGTTAAGGTAACTAACACTGTGACACGAGAATTTTATATTATTAATATTATAAAGCTGAAGAGTTTGTTTGTTTGTTTGTTCGAACGCAAGGATCTCTGGAACTACTGGTCTGAATTGAACGATTCTTTCTTTGTAGGATAGTCTATTTATAGAGGAAGGCTATAGGCTATTTAACATTACGCTACTATCAACAGGAGCCGAGCAGAAATGAAAAATGTAACAAAAACGGGAAAAAATATTGCTTTTTGAGAGCTTTCGTTGCGTGACAACATGGTATGTATTTATGTATTTTAAAGGTTGCGTCATTAGAACCTAAAGTAACCGAATTTGTTCAAAATTTGAATTGGTACGATCGATTTTCGATAGATGGCGTAGCAACGCGCGCGCGTTCAGCTAGTTTTACATATAAGATTAATTAAATACTATACCTACTAATTAAGTAATAATTTATCTGTTTACATACTTAGACTATTGATAAATAGATAACTGTGTTGTCTTATTTGAACTATGTATTGATACCCAAAGCATTCAATAGGCTCATGTTATCAATAGAGGTAGATAGCAAAAAGATGTCTTACTTTCTGCCATATCGCTGGTGTTGCTTGTTTTCATATGCGTAGAGTCGACCAGAGCACAGAGCGCGGAGCCGACACAGTGAAGACCAGACATTAACAGCACCAGCACGGAATGCCAAACATTTTCCTTGTCCAGGTACGGGTCTATGTGACCAGAAGCTGAGGGAAAACATTTTTATGATCGGGGTATTCAAAACAAATTTCTAGAGATTCTAGATTAGAAATTCTAGAGATGGGACTATTCGCAGAGTCCGACTGTAGAAGTACGATACCTTTGCCAGTTATTATATGTAATGAGGAAAGCTTACGTGTTCCAGTTTGAAGGGCAATGTTTCCAAAGAAATTAGAGAGCATCATCATCTCTGAGTGACGTGCGCAGTGCAGAACTGGGCAGTGACTTAAGAGTCTTCATGTTTGAAATAAGAGTAGGTAGTGGCTCTGTGATGTTATCGGCTGGCGTGTTGCTTACCACCCAGTGTAAGTCTAGCTCGTTCCTTCTGTCTATAAATAATCTACGTCAAAAAATAAATCACTTAAAACACAAACGTTTACGTCCGCATCAGTATCGCACCATTACGAACATTGCGCTCTATTTTATTTAGTATTTATATAATATGAAGGGACGAGCAAGACATACGCCTGATAGGTACCAATGCGCCTGCCCATAACAGTTCAGAGTCACGCAGTTGTTTGAACATGAAGATTCCTAATCACTATACAGCATCTGCGCAATGCCCGTCACATCTGGAAACATCTATTTGAGGAAATTAGTAAAAGAAATTGACGCCACTATAAAATATATTAATTTCTCTTTGTGGATTCTGAAGGTAAGCCAAGTTCATAAGATGACTAAGGGCTCATATGTCAGTCTGTTCCTTTAGAAGAAAAGCTATGTACCGTAGTGATTCAATCCCTTGCCGTGTATAATTTCAGTACCAACGGCTGCCGAGTGAACATACAGCGCTACCTCCAGCGCATCGGCGATAGCCTGAAAGTAACATTGTACAATTTAACTACTGATTTAGTCAATATCGAGGACTCGTTCCACAACAGAGGGTAAGTATACACCATACCACGGCCAGGGACAGTCCTACATTTATCAATAGGCCGTATAGGCTGTGACATAAGAGCTATAGATTTTAGAGAATAACTGTTAAATTAGCTCACTGGTTTTCAAATTCCATCAAATTCTGGAGCTATCAAATTCTGAGTTATAAGTTTTCACTTCTATTGGCAGTTCCTATGACTGCCATTTTATTTTTATAAAAAAATATGTAAGTACCTACTCTAAGTATACCTATCACTTCTCTTGCGTGCGGACAAAAGTAACTACCACTAATACTCATGGTACTAACGTATCTTTCTCAAAGTTCACTTACCGCAAGTAGTTCTTTTGCCCCGATCCGGAATACTTTTCTAAACGATTTCATCTCGATTAAACTAGATATAGCAGCGGCCGATAATACTAAAGCCCATATCACGGGTATCACCAAAATCCAGAGCATTGTATTGTTCCATATCAACTGTAAGTAAACTCTAGTTTAAAACATTAACAAAATAAATATCAATGTACCTGATTGCTACACAGTAATCAAATTATGGGACATTGGTGAAGGGGGAAGGGGAGTCCACCGCCGAACTGAAATGGTCTTGATTTTGATATCTCTCTCTTTTTTACTAAAAATAATAAGGTGAGCACTAGAAGAGCAAACATATTAGCTACGCGGTTGAAAGGCCGGTGCCGATGTGAGCCAAGAGCAAGACGACTCTGTGAATAGTGAATGCTACCATGAAAGCATCTGAAGTTTTATCTTCGAAATAAGTGCGTGATAATAATAAATGCGCTGGCCAAGTGCGAGTTGGTAGAAAACACAAGTCTTGGAAAGATGTGATGTTCCTAGACTGTCGGTTTTCTCATAATGTTTTTCATCTGCACTTGAAAAAAATGTGCCTACTTTGAATAATTTAGTAGGTGTCGAGAATAGTCGAGATCGTTCTCGACATGGGCTGCAAATGAAAAAAATACCTAGACAGTCATTGACTCGCTCTTCGTCAGGAAGAGAGAGATATCTCTCTCTCTCTCTACCTAGCTATATATCTCATATGGTGGAGGGAGTCAGCATTCCTGCTGTTTCTTCTCCTCTTAGTTCCATCTTTGACATCCTCATCGGACAACTCGCATTCTCTCATGTCCCTCTGCACTATAGTCATCTGGATATTCCAGCACTGGCGGACAATTGCAGCGCCAAGTTCCCTACGTAGACAGGCGATCTTCTCTTCACATGTCCATACCATCTCAGCCTACTCTCATATAACTTGTTGTTTGTTGCCAATGTCGCACCTCGTAACCTCGAACGAACTCGTTGCGGATTTTGTAGAGCCTGGGACCCCGCACATCTACTACAGAACTTTCATTTCGGCAACTTGAATAGTGTGGACACTAGTTTGTGTAATGGCATAGAATAAATAATATGTAACGGGCCAAATTTTGCTGCCCAATTCTTATAAATTAAATAAACAATACCATTGTAGACAGTCATTTTCTATGGGGACCATATCCAATGGACTAATGTTGATCGCAGACGAATAAATAGATAAGAAATGTGAACTTACTCTGCCGTAGCGAAAACGTTCTAAAATTATCACCGCCCAGATCAGGGCCCAAATAACAACATTCGATACAATCAACGAACTGTTGAAATGCCCAATACTGTAATCGTCTCGTAAATGTACGATTTCTACACTGTAAAAAAAATATACAAATAAGTATCTACCTACCTACATATACAATACATATGCTATTTTAAGTAAAAAACACTACCATGCATTATCGAAGTAGGTAATCTTTTTTTTTACTTTTATAGGTTTGCACTTGACCGCCATCTCGCCTTATGTAAAGCGACGATGCTGTCTACGATGGAGCGTGTTTACCTAGAAAACAAAACCGATTCACTCTCGATTTGAAGACACAAAAATTGTAAACATCGGGGAAAACCCACTTAGGCAACGTATTCCACAGCCTAGACGTTCTTATCACACAATCTGTTGTCATTCTGTTGTGGACATGCTGTGATTAATTTTAAACCATGACATAGACCTAGACCAAGAAATATAACAGCTTCTGCCTAGCGATTCTGAACCCAGTATCTCATGTCTTTGTCTTATCTGTTTAGAATGACAGAGACAAGGAATGTCATTTCGAATCGAATTTAGAATCTCTACTCTGGGATGAACTAAATATAATTACTTAAATAGAAAATAATACTCAGGTAAAATAATTATTTTGATTTAGTTAACATTTAGTAAAACAAGTTATTTATGTAAATATTAGCGTATTAATAATATGTTGGTATTTAAGTATTAGGAGTACAGATATTATATACTTTAATTACAATGTAGAAGGTACATAGGTAACCTATGTTAACATATAGGTAGGTACCTATTCAACATAAATAACTACTTCATTTTTAATTTTAAAATTTTTACCGTCACTCCTTATTTAGGTACACTTTCGGGGGAAATAGGAGGCCTTCCTATTTCTCCAATCAGTGGTTGTCTTGAAGCGACCACTCTTAGCAATAAAGCCGACAATTCACTATCAGTGCTCCGCGGTTTTATCATTTTATCCACATAGTTCCTGTTCCTTCACGTCCACGTTCACAGGTACGTCAGGTACTATTATAACTGTTTCAAATTTCAACCCGACCTGTTCAAGGGCTTCGACGTGATGGAGCAACAAACATCCAACCAATCAACTTTCCCATTTGTAGTATTGTTGTATTTTTTTGTTTTAAAATTAAGTACCATAAAGAGCAAATGTCTAAATGGATCTACTTTTACTCTTTTGAACTCACTAAAAAAAATTGTAGGCTGGAGTTGTATACAGAACAGGATAATTGCCACTGTACTTTTCATTGCACACCGCGAGATGATGAGGTATCAAATCTGGTTTTGATATTGATCTACCGGCTTCTTTTTCGCTGGAATAGAAATCGCTCGGGTGAAAAGCAAAAAATGTTGTTGTACTTACCTTTTATGCATTGGAAAAAAAATAGTGTTTTTATACAAGTAGCATAATATATGTCTATATGTATATAGGGACGAACTAGACGTTGCTGATGACAAACAACACGTCTTCCCATAACAGCACAGTGTCACGCACCTAGTGGGTCATGAAGTGTCCAAATCATTACCTATCATTGCACTGCGGTCGACCGGTCGTCACCCGATATAGGTGATTTATCTCTATACCCAGTAATATCTCTGTGAACATTGCCCTTCTAACTGGAACACAGAGATGTTTGCGCGTTACTGCTTAGCAATATAATAACTGGGAATAGGTATGGTACTTCTGCGTTTACAAGGAGCCCTACCACTACAGAGTTGTGTAAACTAATATATATGTTTGATCTGGTACCTATTTAAATTATTTTTAATTATTTTTTTTTTACTTATTTACCGTGTAAATATCACTTTACAAATGAAATAATGTGAACAAGCTTAAAACAGTGTGAAACGATTTTATTTGATAATTAATTAATTATTTAAATTACCTTAGCATAAACAGTCTAATTTCCAATGCCTGTCCTAGATAATACACCACGTTATCAATTGCAGGTTTGTGAATGAAACATGCCCTCAAAATATGTCTTTTTACTGTACCCATAAACCTAGTGGCTAGAACGTGTGATTCACGATATCATTAGGACGTAAGTTCGAATTGCGCCGCACCTCTGAATATTTTTCCAAGTGGAAGTTTGTCGTCACCACTGGCTTAACGGTGAAGGAAAAAAAGGTAAGGAAAACGATCTGTTCCAATAAAGATATACCTAGGAATTTCAAGGACATACGGTTCATCCGCCAACCCGCACTTGGCCGGTGTGGTGGATTATAACTTTGAATATCTCCTTGTGAGAGAAATCTCCGAGGGCACCAGCTGTGGGAACATAAAATAGGCTGCTGATGCTCCCCTGCGAGGGGTTCCCATGGCAGGGCATTGACGAGGTAGGGGGCTCAGTAGCCATGGTCTGGTCAACCACGGTGAAGCTAAGAGGAACCCGCAGTGGGGCCACTCGCCATGGCTTTGGGCTTCAACTGGACTGAGGAGGGCCGCGATGCTTGGCTATGAGCATCGCGGCAGGAGAGGAGGGATCGCGGCGGGAATGCCGGTATTACGATGCGCCGTTCTCCCTGCCCGCCGCGGCCTTGCGTGGTCGCCAACGATTGATGGCGAACCCGGTGGAGCTGCAGCGGAAGAGGAGTGCCGGTGTTGCGGTGTGCCGCTCTCCCTATCTTCTGTAGCCGAAAAGTGGTAGGCGGCGGGACCACATGCCTGACCCGTCGCGGGGGACTAAGGGTGTCCAGACGCGGGGGCGTCTGACACACATTTACTTTGGTCCCCGAGGTGGTCACGGCGTATCCTGGGTTCGGGTGCGTCGGTGAAGGGCTTGGGCCCCATAGGAGGCCCCGGAGATGGGCAAGCCGCGGGGGTTTCGTTGAGGAATGCGTGAGCGGTCCCGCGTTACGCTGCGTCGAGTCCGACCGCCTCCCCCAGGCGGTAGGGGCGGACATATATATGCCAATTCTTTCTCTCGATTTTAAGACTTTCATCAGGGAACACCTACTCGGCCAATACTAATCTATATTAGGTAGGTACATATACATAGTTATACCTACCTACTTGAAATGAACTACTCGTATGATATGGCTAATAGGGTAATAGGTATTAATATATCCCATATAGATATACCTAAGTTTAAATTTATAATTAAAAAATCTTGCCTATTGAACGTTAAATTAACATTTACCTACCCCGAACTATGATTCCTCCATCCATTATAAGAGAGACCAACGGTAGTTGAGATAATGCTTTTTTGGTGTTCTTCATCACTCTTGAACATTCCGGCTTCCATGGAGAATCTAGACTGCAATACAATAATCGTTTAAAGCTTTAAAGTCACAGATTACATAAAATGTTTTACATGTTTAATCAATTTTAATAGGTACCTCTTGCAGCCTTAACATCATCACTTCCTTTATCTTTGGTGTATAGGGCTTCAGATTAAAATCTCTGAAATAGAAACCACTGTTACTACGTGAAGTCATGAAGCCATTCATATTACGTTAACATAAATATAAACCGTTACAATACATACTCCCATAGTACAATCAAGCTTTGCTTAGTTTGGGGCTAGATAGTCTTGTGTGAAATGTCCACCAATATTTATTTATGTATTTAATTAGAAAGGCTGATCTAACGACACGAGCAAGACACGAGACACGCTCTTGGTTTTTTAAAGCTCTTATGGCTGTTGCCACAAGTGGTCTCTACTGCCTACCGAACTATGGGCTAGCGCAGAATACAAAGCAGCAGAAAACTACTACCTACTAATCTTACTGACCATACTACAAATACAAATTGTTTATTTCAATAAAATAGGTACATTCTACAATTATATTCCTAATATCTCAAACTAGGTGTACCTATAGCACACCTGTATTTTGGGTATTAGTCCTATTCGTTTTTACATCAATTCATGTACATACATTACAGAAAAAAAAACATACATAAGAAATGTAAAGATTCATGTCAATCAATTAAGAGATAAATTAATAAAGGAAGCTTAAAATGTTACTAATATCAATGCCAGAATTTGAAATTAGCATTAAAAGTCACAAGCAGCAAAATCAATATTAGGATTAAAAGTAAAAACAAAATTATGATCAAGAATTACTTACACATTATTAGCATTGCAATAAAATAAAAATCAGGATTAAAATAAAAAAATAATACTAAAACAAAAAGTTCAAAATCAACATTAAAATCAAATATCAAGATAAGAACCAGAGTCAAAGTCAATATCAAAATCACAATTTCAAAATTACGCTTACGCACGTACGTAGAGCATACTTTAAATCTTGCCATATATTTACCATACTGTACCGCACTTCATGAGTAGGTACTTCTACATCTCGTACAACCCAAAGCCACCTAATACGGAAAGTTCCAACAAGAAAATACGGCTTCGGCTGCCACCGACCGGTAGGGAAGTTCAAGGAGCGACCTGGCATCCTAAAAGGAATGCCTAGGGCCTAGGTAGAGGCTAGTGCTAGACCTAGCGGGGCGGATCTAGCTCATGTCAACTTGTAACCGGTATGTAGAGCTAATAAACTACTTTTATGATGTAATTATTATTGGAACTAAAACTGGTATCGTCTGACTTAGATTTTAATTGTCGATTTAAAGAGGGAGATGAGATTGACAGGTGCCTTGCCGGTTCCTCAGCCGCCGTCTAGGGCGAGCTTGCCCACTATGCCGATAAAGCTAAATAAGCATAAATACCTATAATAGAAGTGGGAAGTGGCCAAGTGCAAGTAGACTCGCCCATGAAGGGTTCCATAGCAGCAAGTTACAGCATAAGCATATTATAAAAAATCTTGTAGTTCGTTGTAACTTTGATCGATGTTTTAATAATACTGTATTTATGACAATTACAAAAAAACACACATTTTACCACTTTGGAAGTCTTCAGTCTAGAAAAAAAAATTGGCAGTCATAGGAACTGCCGATAGAAGTGAAAACTTATAACTCAGAATTTGATAGCTTACTTTGGAAAATACACGTGTGTAACCGGAGGGCGTGGCCTGGGCATCATGGCATGGCCATCTCGAAATGCGTCAGCATTTCCTATTAGCTGATGCATTTCTAGATGGCCATGGCATGATGCTGAGGCCACGCCCTTTCAGCATTTCCCATTGGCTGACGCATTTCTAGATGCCCAATCATATTTTACAGATTTATTTACTTTTATTTACATTTTATTATTTTATTATACAGATTTTTCGTGGGCTGTGAATTGAATTCTAGCGTCATGCTCGGGTATGATAAGAAATCTTCGGGTAAACTCGGGACCATAGCCATTGGCCATCTAGAAATGTGTCAGCCAATGGGAAATGGCAAAAGGGCGAGGCCTGCCCATCGTGGCATGGCTATCTAAAAATGCGTCAGCCAATGGGAAATGCTGACGCATTTCTAGATGGTCATGCCATGATGCCCAGGCCACACCCTCCGGTTACACCCGTGTAGTTTCCAAAGAAAGCTATCAAATTCTGAGTTATAAGTTTTCACTTCTTTCGGCAGTTCCTATGACTGCCAATTTTATTTTTCTTATTTTTGTGTGAAAATCTTAAAGCGGTTTGCAGAATACATCTAGGTAAGTACTTACCTAGTTTCTACAGTATAGTTCTTGTAGTTGCGGAAAAAAGTGGCAGTGACATACGGACGGACAGACAGACAGACATGACGAATTTATAAGTCCCGTTTTATGCATGTTTTATGACATGCCATGCTACAAAACGCTAAAAATTGGTTAGTTAAATTGGTCAGGAAGCATTGGTGTCGAAGAAACATTCAAGTCGTCATTTAGACCACCGAACAGTTAAGTTCATGAACAGAACCATAAATAGATGGTACTAACCTACAATAAGTAAAGGGTAACTCCGCATCAGATACTGAATGCATGACATACAACGAGGCGATCGCAGCTATGAAGCAGCAGTTGATTGCGCGGATTATCGCATTCATACAAATTGCTATACCGATACCTGCAAAGATTTAGAAATATAAATGTAATAGTTCATACTAAATTATGAACTTACGCGATAGAATGATTTTTAATTTTCAAATATGTATTAATGGAGATCCTCTCATTCGCCAATTAAACGACCCGGATATGCTTCAATCGTCTCATGACCACGCAACCGAAATTTCACGTTGAGAGGCAATTAATCTTCATCAACAGGACTTAGGTAACTGTTTAATGTTTTCAATACCCACAAAAATTCACCGCTAAAAAGATACTGTAGGTAAGTATGTTTGTAATGTTTTATGTATATTTTTTTTCTTTTTGATAGCTAATTTTGGATTGGTGATACAACATACCTACCTACTTCTTATTTATTTAGGTGCGTTTCTTTTCCTCAAATAAATATATTGTGTTAAACACGAAATAGAACAAAATCAAAAACTACTGCACTGATTTCAACAAATTTGTTCATCATTGGAATGCTCTATTGTGCCTGAATTAGTAACATTACTAACCTAACGTTTGATTTTAATAAGTGAGAAGTCGGGATTCGGGATGGATCGGTCAATAAATAATCGCGTAATAAATAACTATCTTTCAGTACGGTATTTACCATCTAGCATTGGCACTATGCGAAAAGCACGACCAGGTCCGCTGATGCTCCACTGTCCCAGATATACTTCAAAGTGGCGCATGGGACTCGCCAATGCAGCGACCGCCGTTACCAGGAACAATAGGAACACAACTGCAAATAAACATTAATTCAGCAATCTACAAAATGTGTAGAATCGACGCACGAAATAAACTACTGAAGTTGGTCACGTCTCACGTCGTCACGTGGGGTCATGTCGCGCGGCAGAGAGCCGCTTTATTTGCTGAACGGTCTATGCTATACCCGTTTAACCCGTGATGGCCTAGGATAGAGTGCGTCCGACTTCATAATCGTGAGTCGTGAGGTCTTAGGTTAGAATCCAGTCTGTTTCTACCTGAGTACTTATCCAAGTGCGAGTGAGGTACAAATCATCACTATTAGCTTTTAAATCATGAGGTATGGCATGTTTGAAGAAAGACATCGTTCGAGTCAAGACGGACCTGGGGTTGGACTAATATCAGTGTTAAGATTTCTCAGAACGTTGCGAGAGAAAGCCCCGAGTCCCAGCATTGGGAAAATTTAGTGAGCTGTTTAAGCTATGCTTATAATATTGACCGTCAACCCGCACTTGGCCAGAGTAGCGGATTATGGCCTTGATTCTCTCCTTGTGTGAGACGGGACTTAATGAGGGGTCCGAGTAGCGGTAACATGAAATGGGCCACTAATACAACGTAGTTGCGAAAGAAGAAATCATGTTCCATAGTTCTTACAGAGTCCGCCGGTGAGCGCTGATGCGGCGACCCGGCAGTGCATGGTGAGCAGGCCAGCCAGCGCCAGCGAGCCGAGCCGCAGCTGCCGGCGGCCCGCCGCGCGCCGCCGCGGCCGCCCGCTCGCCGTGTCCATGCCCGGCACATGCGACGTCGACCATTCCACCGACCACTGGCTCTGATGTAGCCACACTTATACAGTTATCACACCATATAGTAGGTGCCTACTTTTATCTCATGAATCGACGCGAGTCTTAGGGGCGTTCATTAATTACGTGAGGTGTTCGGGAAGAGAGGGGGTCAAGTAAATTTTTTTTATATGTGTCAAATAAATTCTCATTTGAGGCCCGGGGCAGTGCAGCCTCACTCGCTCAAGGTCGTGCGGTTTTAGCCTACCGCTAGACCGTTCCTTCCAGGAAACAAGTGACAGTCGGTTGTCGGACAAACGGCTGAGCGCTCGCGCAAAACGTTTCCCGCGCATATTGTTATTAGATAATATGTCGTGAACCCTCCGCGCTAGACAGGGACAGAGTTACGCGTTAGAAAGAGCGCAAATGTTTATTTGAAAATCGCGACAGGTATTGCGAGCTGAATTTAACTTTGTTGTGTCCCAGCAAGAGTCGCTATTTATATAATTGTTTTTGGTAAGTGTGGCTTCTGTACTAATATTTATTCTGTGCCCGGGGGGCTTTTGGTTTGAATAAAATCTCACCAAGAAGGAGAGCGACGGATCGAAGTAACCTCACGTAATTTATGGGTTGTTTTAACGACGTTTACAGACATGCTGTGAATGTTTGCGTGACCGCGGACGCTCTCAGTCTCAATACCGCCCGACACGCAGGCGAAGGCATTTGCTTTCTCGCACACATACTTAGCGTGTTTTAAACTTGGTCACCACAAGTAGGTAAGACGCGCGTCGCTTCATGAGATAAAACTACTACAATACGATTCATTGCAGTAAATATGATTTTTATTGATGGACGATCCACAATGCCACTCTAAGCGAAGTCGTTTGTTTTGTACTTAAAATATACCTCGTGGCTTAGTGGGTAGTTGCTCTGCCTGCGAAGCCGAGGGCCGTGGGTTCGATCCCCACCCAGTGCAAATATTTGTGTGATGAATTCAAATGTTTGCACTGTGTCTGGGTGTTTCTATGTATAATAAGTATGTATTTAAAACTATATAAGTATTATATCAGCTATCTGGCCGCCATCATACAAGCTTTGCTTAGTTTGGGGTCAGATGGTGTTGTGTGTGAATTGTCCACCAATATTTATTTATTTATTTACCTATAACACGAGAGTGGGTCAAGGTTTGTTAGAGTAGTTATGTGGAGTGAAACCAAAAAACTTTGAAACCTAATAAAACGTTTTATTCCTGTTTCTCATAACGTCTGTTATTCAACCAAATTGTATTTTTTGGTAGACAAACAATTGCAAAGGTCTTGGTTTGCCCAACTTTAGTGATCTAGGTATGAACTTATACGGAGAAAGAACACCTCACAATTCGAACTCGAAATACTTTGATATACTTACAAAATCTCTGTTTTCAGAAGTGAGGATTGTTTCCAAGGAATTAGCGTTCCTTCCCGCCATTGAGTTATAATTTTGAAACTATTGTTTTTAACTTCTTTTACATCTTATTTTTATATTATGGTTCTTTACAAAATAATGTCTAAATGTCACAATGTGTCATAATTATTCTTTATACACACGCCTCCAAGAACTTCTTCAAAAAGTTTTTAGATTAAAAATCTTAATAGATATAGTGCTACCAGGGTGTTTTGGCTCATGGCCAAAATGGGAACTAACGTCGCCGCCAAGCCACAAAGAATTGCCAATACCCCATTTCCAAATTCCCCAAAATTTGAAGAAAAATCAATGCCCGATTTCCCACAAATAAAATTCATAAGAAATATTATGTGTTTGAAGTGAAAACTTCTTTTGGCGCACCACACTCAAGATTTTTCACGAGCTGTGAATGAAGCTTAAAAAACTGGAAGAAGAACATACAAACGAACTGAGATAAAGAATCATCCACACATAGTTGGTCAGAGATAAATATCTCTATCATAGATTTAATATAAACTCCTTGATCTCTATACTTTGAACTCTTAGTTCAGAAATTACGTCGGCATAACGGCTTTAAATGCATGTGAACCGAGAAGGTGAAATATTACGCGGGACAGGCCTAGAAAAGCTTAACTTCAAATTGTCGTTCAAATTTTCACCTATCGTTCGTAGTCATAGATATAGACCGAAAAAAAAACTAAAATTTCTTTAGTGAAATATGTTTGCCACGTTATGTCTAAAATTTAACCGTTTTGGTCATTGGTAATCTCCAAATTTTTGAGCTATAGTGCTCGCAATACTGCGCGCGACTGGTGGCGTACTTAATGTTGCCAGGTCAAGCTAACAGGTTCCCTTCCCGTTCATTGAGAATTTACAACTTCGTAAAACAGGTACGGGAAGGGATTTTTCAGGGAAGCGATATAAGTAACTACACAAACACATATAAGTTACACGACAACTGAGACTCAAGAACAAATGTCTCGAAGTAATGAACGCCGTTGCAGTGCCGGTTTGGTTCAGTATGACCAAGTATCATTGGTAATTGGTACAGGCTATCTGAGTCTCTTACCACCAGGAGAACTTTATTAGAGTTTATTACATTTTAATAATCTGCCATTTTCAACCTACACCAACAACGAAATAACAAGAATTTAATTTAAACTTATAAATCTTTTATTGAGACCATATATACACTAATAATACTAACACTAAATAACACTATTTGAAAATTTGGCGCATGAATGCTCTTTTAATGGGTCAATGGTTTCCATAGGATCGTCTTCTTTTTTCAATAGAGTTAACAAAACTTTCTGTCCATGTTCCTTTAACAGTTATTCTACTTGGTATTGTGGGTCTTCTTTGTGCCTCTTTATTCGATTAACTGCGGTTTTGTCCAACAATCGTCGAAATCTATTTCATTTTTCTTAAGCCACTTTTGGCGTCCTGGTTTTACGTTGCCCATTGTAGCCGCTTTATTTATCTGAGTGCAGTGGTATAATGCGTTGTCCATTACCACGAGACAGAACGTTCTGAAACGCCTATAATAAAAATACAGTAATTAATACAGAGTAAATGATCAAAGAGCATCCAAGCTAACGTTGAAAAAAAAATGAAGTAAATTTTTTTTTGGCGCACCGCCCACAGAGTTTCCCTTAGGTGGTAAATGAAGCTGAAAGGGTGAAAGGGTCGATCGGGCGAACGTGGGACCGCCGAGTGTACCCGAGCGAGATTACAATTAGCTGATCTTCACTGCTGTGTCACTGTGCTTTCTATTTTGATTTGTATGTTATGAAAAAAAAACATTTATAACTAGTTTCTCACCTTCGGTCTTAAGCACTCAAATTTTTCCCCACGGGTATTGATATTGGCGATAAAACAATCAAACCTCAAAAATAAAGCCTCAGCTCAAAAATATGCCGATAATAGGTGGATATTTGATTGCTATGGTATTCCTACATATTACCTGTCAAATAGCTCTGCTTTTCGAAAACTGCACTTTTGGCCCGTTGTTGTCTCGTTCTTCCTCACAACCACGATTGATTTTCAAGAACCAGCCACGGCCAGCACTTTTAGTCACTTTTGGCATGATTAATGCAATTAATTACTTTAGAAATGAATATAAACACCAAATATAAACAAACTCTTGTCACCTGACGTAAACAAGAAGATGACGGCGTGTCAATTAGTTCCATATTTTGCTACGCGCAGAGTTAAATTGCGCGCACTCTACTCTAAAAAATCATAAAATAAGTCTCCGTAAAATTGTAAAACTCGTTAGATTACAATCTAACGACGTCAGATTATATACCAACCTAATCTACCGTGAGTTTAAATAATCTCACGCAATAACCAAATGTAATGAGGTTAGGGTAGGGTTACAATTTCATGCGTGCTTCACAAATTATAATTGTATCCCTACCCGAAACAAAATTCAATACACAAATAAAAAAATCCTATTCTGCCGACTATAACATAGTCTAGGTCAATGAAACATTTGTTTTGAGTATAGAAAGTTTAATATAAATTATACTAACATGAGATTAGATGTAACATCAAAATAAAAACGTCATCTTCACTTATATCTACAATTGATTTTAACCACGGTTGAGACAATACTTCAACATATTTTTTACAATCAAATCAGTCAATTCAGGATTTATAAAATCTAAATAGTCCATGGTTTAACCGTTAATCGAATTCGAATTGAATTAACGGTAAAGCAAGCTCGTATAGATTTTATTTTGTAACAGAGTGATGGGACTATCAAGACATGCGCCTGACGGTAAGAAACACGCCTGCCAATAACAACAGTGCCAAACAACTATTTGAAAATGAAGAGTCCAAATTACTGTCTAGCACTGTAGTGCCCTCGTCACCCAGAGATATTGGATGATTTATCTCTTTAAATCAGTGATTTTTCAGGAAACAATGCCCTTCAAACCTGAACACAGTAATGTTTATGCATTACTGTTTGCCACTTTGCTTGCTACAGGCAAGGTTAACTGGCAAATATGTGGTAGTTCCCCAGATGGACTGCACAACTTCCTACCATTAAAAACATCGATTGCGTCAAATAAATCATGATAGTCTAAATCCAATATAAGAAATATATGGGAATATATTATATATGGATATATTCATCTATTTTTATAAGCGATAAAAACTATGGATAATGTTGACATTGACACATTGCAAACAGGCTACCTAGTTAAATTGCGTACGGATTACATAATACTAATATTATAAATGGACATTTGGATGTTTGTCGCTCAATCACGTAGTAACGTCTGAAGGGATCGGATTGAAATTTGGAACACAGTTAAATTAGTCTGGAAGAACACAGATGCTACTTTTTATTCCGAAAAAAAAATGACAGGAACGGGAACTACGCGGATAATACCGCGGGACGCTGCTGGCTAAATAATATTTTATTAATTACAATTAGTTATATGAAGACGCTGATGGGCTTCCTGCTGGAGCTGGGTTGGCAGGAGTGAAGCCTACTTCTCACACACGCAACATAGGGGCATCGAGACGTCGAGTTGCGGAAAACAGCCCGCCTACGAATACGAATAATTAGTTATCTAAGGTTATACAAAAAATTTACACTAATTAAAAGAATATACTCACCAGAATTGGATATGTAAAGGTTCACTGCTTTTTCCACTGCGCAACTGTAGAGTTGCCAGGTATAAAAAGAAAATAAATGTTATTTGTATACCCACATCTGTTTTATTGAATAGTGTACGATTTTTTTAATATAACCATTGACAGTGGTATATTATTTTATTTTTATTATTATTGAATATTATCCGCACGCAATTTAACTAGACAACGTATTTGCGATGTATCAAGGTGGATATTATCTATCATTTATATCTTATCACTAATAAATGAAAGATGAGGTACGTATTTCTTATATAGTTTTTAAACTTTCACGAATTGAGTTAATATTGAAAACATTACACAGGACTTTCACGTTCTACATTTTTACTTATTTACTTCGATGTTTCGGCAGTGTTGCAACGGCCTTGGTCACGAGATAACTGACCACGACCTTCTCTTTCATCAGTTTTCTCATGACCAACCTATATATTGCTACCGAAACGTCGAAGTAATTACATGATGTTTAGTTAAGTCACGGGTAACTCACGTATAATAAGGTCGGTCCAGACCGGCTTAAGTTTCAGGCGCGTCCGGCGGCCTCTTTCAAGGACAGAGCACGCGTGATTATTGCCCGTTTGGCACTGCCGGCAGTGCCATATCATACGTGAGTTACCCGTGCATTTATTAGCTGACTTAGCTAATTTCGCAGTACCATACTTGTTTTGTCATCATTTTCTAAATTTTCTGCTATATAAACATTGTCCCAACAATAACGAACACATAAACCAAAGAATCATCCAATTTGGTGCAGCAATTCAAAAGTTATAAGTGTACATACATTTTGAAGATCCATTTTAATATAATATATGTGCAAAAACATGTTAGTTTTCATAATTAAATAATAAATCCTGTGTAAAGTTTGCAATATACATTTCTTATAGCGTTTACCACAGCATAATAGGTGAGACGACTAAAAAAACGAATTAGTCCGTCAGTTAGATTATAAAAAAATATTGTTCACATATTTTTTTATGTTTCAAAAACAAAAGATGACGAAGATACAGTGCTTAGAAGTTTCGAGAGACGTCACGTTATGGTACATTTTTTACTATAGAGTAACGTCACAACCCTCACTCCGGAAGTTTGATGATCTTTATCTCTGTAAATTTTTGATAATTTGTTAAAAGAAAAAATATGTGTCCCATATTTTTCCGTAATCTAGCTGACGAACTAATTAGAATGCTATATATTTGACCCTGTCGTCATCCCAATTGTCAGAGATTGGTATGTCTCGATCACGCCGAATTCTCCCTAGGGCGGTGTCGGAGTGGTCGCGCGTGTTGGCTCTCCCGAGTCAACGCGTCAGGAGATGCTAGGGCGGCGGCGCGGCGGCGGGCTGCGGCGGCTCCTGCGGGAGCGTGAAGTTGGTGAGCAGGTCGCGCACCGCCGGCCACAGCGTGCACTCCGAGTGCGACTGGTTGAACTCGTTGAACCTGTCCAATCATTTTCACGTCTTATAAATCGATAAAATGCACGCACGAAAAATTGTAACGTTCCACATGAGCTGAGCAAGCGAGAATGCGGAACAAACGATAGAGAGACACAATCGCCCAAAGCGTTCGGCTTGTGACGCATCTATCTCTCTTTCACGCCATCCACAGTCCGTGTATCCGTAGAAGAGAGACAGTGGCAGCATTATACTAAATAATGGTAATTCAGTGATAATTATATAATTAATATAAGTGTAAAATTTTTCATCAATTCTTATGACGTTATCGCGTAAAATTATCATCCGTCCGTCTTAAGAGACAACCGATTTTTTTTTAACCCCTATGATTTTCTACAACAAAAAAATGCTCAACTTGGATAAAGAAGATTTGACTTAAAAATTATATAGGGTTTAACAATGCAGGGTGAAACCGCAGTGCACACCGCACAGAAGATGAAAACTAAGGAGATTTTTGTCGAGCCGTAAGAAACTTGAAATGGTCAAACAGTATATATTGTAAACACAACACAGGTCTAAATTAAAATTAAACTAGCGGCCCGTTCCGGTTTCCCTCGGATTTTGTCCTAAAAGACTATAAAAACTATCATATCTTTCACGTCGTATCAAAATATACACGGTGTGCAAATTTGATTAAAATCGGTAAGTAGTTTAGGAGTCCATCGCGGTCAAACAACGTGACGCGTACCTTACATATATTAAAATTATCTTGATTAATCCATTAACTAACTTGATCATGATTAAGCCTGTGTACTGTTTACAATTTGAGTTGAAATCGCGAAAGTATAAAGGTTAGATGTGAAACATAACGTCTAGTTACCGTTTGAGATGCAGACTGACGGCGATGAGGTGCGGCTGCGCATTCTGCTTGTCGGCCAGCTGCGTCACGTTGAGCTGCATGTCGTACACCAGCGGCAGCACGAGCTGCGTGTCGCCGCGCGTCAGGCAGATCTGAAAACATAAATGCGACCTCTTTCAATCTACACTCCACCAACAAAGAGGAATAAACTTGAGATGTCTAGCGGAACAGTATTCGTGTACATAAAATAAGATTGCTTTTCCACCGAGAAAGATATCGAGCGTATTGATTTCCACCGCCAAAACGGAATGATCGAAAGAAAAGAGCTGAGCGAGACAAACTGAAAATTAGAAATTCATTTTTATTTTCACAGCGCACAAGCTCAGTTGAAGTTAATGATCGTGTCACAATATCACGTGATACAGACTAAAATAATGACGTGCATAGATATAAAAGTGCATGTTTGTTATAGTTGGGACTCCAAAATAAACGTGCTAAAAGAAGATTTTCGTTATGCTAGTATTATTTAGTATTAAATATTTTTTCCGCCAAAAAGCGACCGCAAAGTTGAGTTTGTTGTCTTTTGAATTAGTGGTTCCCAAAGGGACCTGTGCGTTTCGAGCGGCTACTCAAATGGCGTCAAATGTACACACTAAGTTTCGTAGTACTCACGAAGAACAGTATCTTGTGTTTGGCGAGCAGCACGGCGGGCTGTCCGGCGGGCACGATGGGCGGCGCGGCGGGCGGGATGCGCAGCGCCCAGGACAGCGTCCACAGCGCGGGCGCGGGCGGCGCCAGGTCGGCGCGCATCAGCGACACGAGCGCGGGCAGCGCGGCGCCGGGCGCGCCCCACGTGCGGCCCCAGCCGTGCAGCGCCGTCGCGCGGTACGGCGGGATCGCCACGCGCATCTCGAAGAACTTCTCCATCACCTGCGCGATACGACACTCTCGTTCATTCGTTGCTTTAAGCTATCGTGTTTTTTCACTACACAGTACAACACTCTTATTCATGCGTTAGGATGCGGTTCCACTGAGGCGGAACTAAGCAGAGCGGAGACGAGCTTTGCCGCGATGCCCGCGATTCACCAATCACATGGCTAGAAATCCAAGTATGTTTAAATATGTGGCACAGCTCGTCTTCGCTCTGCTCCGCTCCGCCTCAGTAGAACCGCACCATTATTCTAACCTAAAGTCAAAGAGATGTTTTTTTTACAAAAACAAAAAACTGTTTGTCAAAAAATTTGGGGTGAGTTTGTTTTTACACTTTGAGGCCCGGTTCACACGACGCGGCTGCTAAGCGCGCCCGCGCGCGGGCGCGGCGCCGCGCCGCGCGACGTTTTTGTTTCAATACTCACGAGACCGCAGGTTTTCGCGGTTTTTGCTCCGGAAAGCTACTGCGCAAGAATCGCGCGCAGCCACGCGGGCGCCGCGCGGCTGCCGCAGCCGCCGCGGCCGTAAACCGCGTCGTGTGAATTGAATTCAATTTTATATGGAAATCTGCCGCGCCCGCGCGCGGGCGCGGTTGGCAGCCGCGCCGTGTGAATCGTCTCTCACGCGAAAACTACTTAACAGAGAAACTTGAGGTGAAACCGCGGGCGTTGCTATTATTATAATAAACAAAAGGATGTACTGGGACACCAGCTACGAAGAATCAACACAATTAAAAAAAAAGCTTAATTTTGTTATTTATTGTATGTATGATCATTTGAAAATTAAAATTGATACAACTCCAATACTCACTGGTCACGGGCAGTTTTTACGCGTCACTTCCGTTAAGTATATATTTGTCTTAAGATTTCAGTCTCAATTTTTTTTCAGTTCAGTCGCAAAGCAAAATCCCCCAAGTCTGCCTTAAGGAACTTCGTCCCAAAAAGTAGAGTTCCTTATGGACCCGACACTTTCTACATTCTACGCGAACCAAGTATAGGATAGATACTAGTATTATAACATAAATGTATGACCTGTAACTCCTCGGCGGGCCAGGTGTCCTTGTGGTCGGGCAGCGGCGTGAGGTGCAGGTGCAGCGACTGCATGTGCTGCGGATGGAGCGCCACGCGCGCCGCCAGCCCCGCGCTCTCGCACCGGAACGTCAGCGACGTCGCTTCCACGCACACCATCGTCAGCTGCAACGAGGAAGTAGCTTGACGTACGAAATACGAACACAACTGCCAGAGACTGATTCACTCTTAGACTAATTAGATTCCGGCCTAGAGCGCGAGAATCGGAGAGGCGCGCTAAAATCGTGTCTTGGCATGCACTATGAATCTAGCATCATTGCATCCACCCTATGTATCCCAACAAGACCGAGACGAAACACTAAAACTAAATGCGTTGTGAACTGAAAAAGCTCGAGTCGCTGATTTTCACATGTTGCGAAGGCACGTCCTCACAATTAGGCTAGGGCGTCCAGAACTCTTGATCAGTCGCTGACCACTGCGCTATAAGGGGTCATACATAAAGTACGTCGCATGTTAAAGTCGGGGGTCGACGAAGTGTGACAAAGTGGTCTAAGTTTAGTGTCGAAATCATCATTATCCACAGCCTTCTTTATTCCACTGCTGGGTATAGGCCTCTCTTTTATGCTTTTCTTTTCATGCCATCTTCCTCGGTCTAGTGCCAATCGAGTCCAGGTGTGCCCCATGATAAAAACGATATCGTCGAGTCATCTTGCACCTGGACGTCCTACACTTCGCTTACCTTGCCTCGGTCACAACCCTACTCCACCTGTTATCACCGCGTCTAGCAACGTGTCTCAACTCCAGTTTAGATGCAATACCATGGTTTCAACGCGACGGTCCGAACATTCGTTCTTCGTCGGATCTCGGTATTTTGGATACGATCTCGGAGTTTGATGCCAAGTATAGACCTTTCCATGGCTATCTCTGCTACTCTGATGTCGTGTATAGCCTCCTGTGTAAGCGTGCATGTTTCAGCACCATATGCAAGAGTCACATTGCAAAATTTTATACATCTCAGCTTTGTTAAGAAATAATTTAAATAGGAACATAACCTAATTTCTCAATTGCTGTTTTAATTTAATAGTTTGCAAAATATGTGACGTTACAGTATACAGTATAGGCCTCTCTTTTATGCTTTTCTTTTCATGCCATCTTCCTCGGTCTAGTGCCAATCGAGTCCAGGTGTGCCCCATGATAAAAACGATATCGTCGAGTCATCTTGCACCTGGACGTCCTACACTTCGCTTACCTTGCCTCGGTCACAACCCTACTCCACCTGTTATCACCGCGTCTAGCAACGTGTCTCAACTCCAGTTTAGATGCAATACCATGGTTTCAACGCGACGGTCCGAACATTCGTTCTTCGTCGGATCTCGGTATTTTGGATACGATCTCGGAGTTTGATGCCAAGTATAGACCTTTCCATGGCTATCTCTGCTACTCTGATGTCGTGTATAGCCTCCTGTGTAAGCGTGCATGTTTCAGCACCATATGCAAGAGTCACATTGCAAAATTTTATACATCTCAGCTTTGTTAAGAAATAATTTAAATAGGAACATAACCTAATTTCTCAATTGCTGTTTTAATTTAATAGTTTGCAAAATATGTGACGTTACACTAGGCACACACACGAAAAGTTTCGTAACATTATTTACAAAAACGACAAGAAAGCATGACTATTGTATCATTCTTCAATACCTATTTGTTTTATTTTACCTTATTTATTAAAATACAGAATATACTTATAACTAAATATCCTGAGAATATTTCAAGCGTCTACCTGTTACCCTTATCAATATCGAGCATAAAAACACGGAAGCCATAGGGCTTCCATTTTTTTTTATTACTTGTTGTTATAGCGGCAACAGAAATACATCATCATAAAAAATCAACTTTACAGAGAGACATATGAACAGACATAATATAGACCGACGGACAAAGAAGTCGTAGTAATTACCCGTTTTACTCTTTGGATACGGAATCCTAAAATTGCCTCATTCAAAATTTCCCGGTGAGATGAGTAAGGTACTCACGTAATCTTCCTGCTGCACGAACCGCTGAAGCGTGCGTTTCATGTAGACGCAGGCGAGGAACCGCTGCAGCGGCGCGAGCGCCGGGCCGGGCGGCGCGCCCGCCGGCGGCTCGCACGGCGTGCACAGCGTCTCCAGCTTGCACACCGGGACCGGCGTCGCCGTCGCGCCGGCCCACGCGCGACCGCCGACCAACACGCGGTTGCACGTTGACGACGTCGCCTGAGGACCTGAACACCGACACAGCATGTTTGAACTTTCCTGTCTTTGGTGTCGTGAGCGAAAATAAACAAAGCTCTTATATTATACCTCAGTAATACGTAATACTAACTTTATAATAGACTTATTCTCGAGGTTTACTACCAGCCCCCGCGAGTTCCCATTCCCGTTTTTTATTCGTGATAAAAAGTAGTTTTTTGGGAGTCAATTACATTGGATTACGCTGGTACTGTAAACGCGCGATCACTCGAAGTCATTATTTTCAACTCAGTTACAACAAACGAGCCATTGTATTGCTTAAAAAGAAAATAACTATACTATTCTATTAATCTATTAATATTTATAAATGTCAATGTTTGGATGTTTGTTGCTCAATCACGTCGTAACGGATTGGGCTGAAATTTGGAACACAGTTAAGATTACCTGTCTGGAATGCTTTTATCCTGCTGGTTGTTAATATTACCTTTGTGATCAACATGATGCCTGGGCGAGGGGTGGTGGCCGGGCGAGGGGCGCGGCAGCGAGGGCGAGGCGGGCCAGGCGGTGAAGGGCGAGGTGGGGGGCGGGTGCGGAGACGCGGCGGGGGCGGCGTGCGGGGACGGCGCCAGCGGGGAGGCGGGGGACGCGCTCACGCCGCCCGCCGCGCCGCACCCGCCCGCCGACCCCGGCGGCGACGTCAGGTTGAACGAACCGCCGCCCATCTGTACACACATTAAATATTATAAAGCTGAAGAGTTTTTTTTAAAGAGTGACGATACGATCATTACTTGTGCCTGATGGTAAGCAACATGCCTGCTACAAAACAGCACAGTGTCACGCAGCTATTGGAACATGAAGAGTCCAAATCATTACCTAGCACTGCACTGCGCTCGTCACCCAGATATGTAAGATGTTACATCTCCAAGCCCAGTAATTTCTCTGGAAACATTGCCCTTCAATCCGGAACACAGTAATGCTTACATATTACTGTTTGGCGGTAGAATAGCTGGCAAAGGATTGGTACTTCCCCGTCCCCGGGCGGACTCTACCAAGAGTCCTACCACTACTATAAACTATAAATAAATAAAGTTAATTTGTTTGAAAGCGCTGGATATGTCCGTGGTCCCTAAGTACTGTAGGGCCTATAGGCTATAATATGTGCCACGGACGAAGTGAGGGTGGGCCATAAATGTATACAATACACATCTCAATTATCGCAGTAATTTAAGCCCTAGCGGAGGATGAAGAAGAGGATACGCAAATAGACTGCTGAGCACGGCGGCAACTTTGGGTTAACTTTACATTTTCACAAACAACACAAAGGGCAATTTTGTGAGGCGAACTACACACAGCTCAGGGAAATACTTGTCGAGAGGATTAGGATGATTTCCGTTTCTTGACATTCAATACACTTAACTTAAATACACGGTAACAAAAGCAGGAAAAGTTTAGAAAAACAGTTTTATTTATCGCAATATGAAACCCAGCAAATGATTTGAAAATAAAAAAAGTTGAGTTTCTTTCAATGTATAAATATTATTATAGGACAAAATTTTAAGTAGCAAATTCTCCGAACTTGACCGAGAAAACAGATCAATATTTAATAGCGTTGTTTTAATCCACAATACTTTTGTCCACATTACTGAAAGGATGTCAAACCTGGTGTTGCGCTGGCGAGGCCGGGTGAGGAGTGACCGGCGCCGAGTGCGGAGTGTGGGACTGCGGCGGGGTGAGCGGTGCAGGGAAACGAAGCCCACCTGCAAAAACAAGCGAAGAAGATTTTGATTAATTAGATTTCTATGCCTATTTCTTTCGTACATACTTTACAAACTAATGGAATTAATTTTTTGGATCTCATTGAATTGTCACAATTGATTTATAGCAAATTGAACATAATGACAACATTTTAACATAATATAGTCTTACCTGGTGGCATAGGCGACATCGGTGAAGGCGGATTGTCGTCTTCAGCAAGAAGTCGTGCGTTTATGTCGTCCACGTATTTTGACAAAAATGCCTGAAAAAAAATCGGAAAATGTGATTCTCACTTTTTATTACTTTCTGGGGATACAAAAAAAAAGAGAGAGAAGGCCGGGAATCCCAGAAGTGGGAACATTTAGTGGGCTGGGGCTGCTTATGTTATGCTAGTACATTGCAGTGTATTTATTATAAAGGGCACTAATAGTCAATGTTCATACCTTGAGTCCCTGAGCCGGTGCAAACTCGTCCACTACAGACGCGCGGTCGAATTTAGAGTAGGATCCGTCGCGGATCGTCACAATACCACCGCCGCGGATGCCCACCTCTATCGAATATGCACCGGCGTAAATAATACGTATCTGTAGGAAATACATTGGTAATATCACAAACACAGTTTACACAAAACATATTTTATTTTTCTATATATTTAAAGGTACGGTAAAGGTAAGGTCGTCAGAGTTAGAACTTACTGACATACACACTTCATGCCTATTTTTTAAATAAATGTAAATAAGTAACGTCAATATGTACAATGAATAAACTTTCATATGGCATTTTCATGAACGTAATTTTCTTTATAAGGATAACATCTGTGCTATATGTATATATAACTAGCTTTTGCCCGCGGCTTCGCTCGCGTTTTGTAAGTCGTTGGCGTAAGGCCTAAGCTTTTGTAAATATTAAATTTTCATCCCCTAAAATGTAGAACGAAGTTTATAAACTTTTATCCCCTATTTCACCCCCTTGGGGATTGAAATTTGACAAATCCTTCATTAGTAGATGCCTATGTTACAGGAGGAATACGTTTGCGAAATGTTAAGTTTCTAGCTCTAAGGGTTCGCCCTGTGCGTTTATGTTAAACTTTCATCCCCTATTTTACCCCCTTAGGGGTTGAATTTCGCAAAACCCCGTCTTAGCGAGCGTCTATGTGCTAAAAGGCAACTCCATGCAAAATTTCAGACTCCTAGCATGTGTAGTTTCTGAGATTTCGTGATGAGTGACCTTTCGCTTTTATATATATAGATAATAGCTATGCTGTGATACCTTTCGCCAGGAATGTGCGAGAAGCGTGAACGTGGGCGTGGGCATCTGAGTGCGCACGTGGTGCAGGCCCAGCTGTGGCAGTGTGGGCAGCCGCGACAACGCCAGCAGCGGCTGGTAAGTCTCGCGGAGCACCACGCCAAGCGACATCAGGTCTTTGTGGCTGGAATACGAAGACATCTCTTAGGTTACGACATTTATTTTTTTAAGTCTATAATTGTCATAGTAGATATGCGACCGCAATCAGTATAGGGTTACGTTATTTTGTTTACATTTTTTTTATATTCGCACCATAACGCAACATATTGTACATATTCATAATAGTACCATCTCACAGCCATCTCTCCCCAACGCGTGCGCTTATTGGTCAAAGTCAAAGTCTAATTTCTTTAGTCAAATAAAATAGCGTGCTTCCCCCAGCTTCTTATGACACATTTCCCTTCATTTTTACGAAATCACTGTAATAAAAAATATCTAGATAATATAGACGTTAAGATAATATAAAACTTATAACTCCGAATTTGATAGCTCACTTTGGAAACTACGCGGGTGAAACCGGAGGGCGCTGCTAGTCTGGAATAAGTCTTCAAAGAATGGTCGTCTAAGTAAGTCTTCAAAGCACGCCATCTATTTTAGGCATGGCCATCTAGAAACGCGTTAACTCTTTCAGCCACAGTTTTTATTTATGTACTTGATAAATAAAACAAATGCGTTTTTGGTTTTATTACTGTTTAATTATAAAGAAAAAAAACATTTTACCGAAATCCTACATAAGGCTTTCGAGGAATATGGTGGTTAGTTTACTAACCACCATGACGGTAGATAAGAACAAAAATCAAAACAAAGTATGAGTTCATTCGTAACTAAATTATAAATTATATATTTTTACGATAACCTAAAAGCAAGTTTTATCTTGCGGATACATAGAGGGACTTTACAAGTACTGCATTGCCATACAGTTCGTGCTGGATCTTTTTTAGAGCTGCATTTGGCGCATCTTCGTGAAGTAGTTCGCTCTGGTTGATGCATATTGCTCTCCATTCGTAATTCTATAGGAACTTAGGCTTATGTTGTTTCATTAAGACTGGCAATGGTGAAGATGATGCAGAGCTGGAAAGTTTAGAGCTGGAGTTGCGTTTTTTTGCTTGAGGTGGTGCTAAGATTCCTTGATACACACTTCTGCTCAAGTCTTTTATGTCTAATTTACCCCACTCGGGATGGCGTTTCTTCTGGAGTTCTGGATATAATAAAAAGGAGCTTATGACAGCGTAGGCCAAAAAATGGAAAATAATGCGATTTCACCATTTATGTGATTTTCTTGTGGTATATACCTCCACTTCCTGTGTACTCACTCAGTTCTTCCATTCTGAAGTTTTTCATCTACTATGGTTCCGTCACAACTGTTTGGTTTGATGATACTGAAGCTGATAGTATGATTATCTGAAGTGCTGGCAAATTCTGACAAAGGTACGTATATCGTCGGAGTCAATTTCCTCTTCAAACCGTGGCTGCTGTGAGGATGAATCGCCGAGCACCATCTCAGTTTCCGGTCCATCGTTGTATTCTTCATCCGGTGCTACACTCAACACACTCACTATCTGAAGGAATATTTTGTATAAGAACGTCTTGAATTTCATCTTCATTCAGCACATGCGGTATTCTGTAAATAGGTATACGATACTAATAAAATCAAACCTACTATAGTCACGGTGGTTAGAGAACTAACCACCTTATTATTAACGTTATTTATAAAAATATAAAAACGGAAACCTATATTTTATATCAAAAATCAACTAATACAATACTTAGTAATAGAATAATGCAAAAATAATAACATAATAAATATTCTTACCATTGTTATTGAATTTTGAAATTCTCCGTTGCGAAATACGCACTGCACAACTTTTTCAAAGATTTGAATGAAACTAACCGACGCGCATTTGCATCAAAATATGTCAACACACAGTCAACAACAACTTGAAAAACAACATAGTTAAGCACATTGTCGATATTTAGCGTGAAAATAAATTTTAAACAGCTAAAAATAGGTGGTTTTGAAACTAACCACCAAGCCTGAAAGAGTTAAGTCCCGAGTTCCCCCAAACATTTCTTTCATTTCCGACCTTCATTCACAGGCAACGAAAAAATCTGTGTGTGGTGGTCAACACTAATTGAAAAATTTTAAGAGGCCAAAATAACAACACTTTGCTGTTTATACATTTACGAAAATATTATGTATGCTCGAAATAACCTTCATTCTCTTGAAGAAAGGACTGGGCCTCTGGCTCGAAATATTATGACTATGACTATGCTAAAAGAAGTGTTCACTTAACCCGTCAAGCGGCACGGAGCCCATATGGGCTCGGCGACGGATATGATTCATCGTGTGAAAAACATCAATAAAAAAAAACATTTAAAAAAAAATGAATCAAGAATTTTGAGGTTAATTTTGACAAAACAAATTATAAGTGAAGCTTTATAGTCTAAACATTTTTGCAGCAGCAGTATAAAAAAACTAAGAGCTAGTGAAATCAATTAATAGAATTTGTCTTAAAATGAGTCTCAACTGACGGGTTAATAAAGTATGGTATCTAACCAGTTGACGTAGTGATCGAGATGGTGGTGCAGCAGATGGTGCGCGTTGGCCGCGGGCTGGTGCGCGGGCGTGCACACGGTGTAGCGCTGCGCCGCCGCCGACCACTGCAGCACGGCCGTGGCGCGCAGCGCGCCGCCCCACCCCACCACCAGCGAGCGGTACGTGTACGAACGGATGCCGACGCCCGCCCACACGGACTCGCGCTCTGTTACACAACGATACATGCCACTGAACATCATACACAAAATTTAAGTTGTTGAATTTAAATTTGTACAGTATTCTAATAGTCCCTCTATTTGAAACCCATATAGCGGAACTAGTGAAAGAAAAAATGAAATTCATCACTTTGTGGTGGCGGCCATTTTGGATTTGAAATTTGTCATAGTATTCTATTAGTCAAGCCCTTTATCTATCCGTATATATATATAATATTTTATCCGCCATTTTGTAGAGGCAACCATCTAAAACGATATTAACCAAACATAGCTAAGATCCAAACTAGCTTTCAAATGAAAAAAAAAACGCAACGAAATTGGTCCATCCGTTTGCGAGCTACGGTGCCACAGACAGACACCCACAGACAAACAGAGAGACATCGACGTCAAACTTATTACACCCCTCTTTTTGATCAGGGGCAGGGCCGAATTTAGAGGAGGGCAAACGGGGCATACGCCCCGGGGCCACAATAGACACTTCGGGAGAAAAAAAATTCGACAGTAAACACCTTTTACGTTAACTTTAAACCATTTGTAGCCCGGGTTTTTGCTTTAACCTAGAGTGTCTTTGCCTATAAGCCTATTAGCACGTCTCTCGATCCATTGCAGAGCCTCAAGCTGATACTTAGCCGAAAGGTGCGAACAGTACTTCAAACAAGAGCGAATCTGTGATTTAGAAAAGTGTATGTTACCTTGTTGGGGCCGCAGCATGAAGTTGTAGAGAAGCGTGTGCAGATGCACGATGGCGGCCCAGTCGGCGAGGAACGCGTCCGCCGTGCGGCCCGCGTCCGTCCCTAGCTCGTACTGCAGGTACACGCAGCGGCGCTCGCCTATAACGATCACAACATACGAACATATCGTTACATACCATAGATACAGCTATACTTAGCTACATAGCAAAGGTGCTAGGTTTGTCTGATAACGGTTTTTTTGAAGTGAAAACTTCTTTAGGCGCGCCTAGACAGATTTTTCGTGGGCTGTGAATTGAATTCATTCGTCACGTTCGGGTATGATAGGGAAGCTTCGGGTAAACTCGGGACCATGGCCATTGGCCATCTAGAAAAACGTCAGCCAATGGGAAATGCTGAAAGGGCGTGGACAAGCCATCATGGCATGGCCATCTAGAAACGCATCAGCCAATGGAAAATGCTGACGCATTTCTAGATGGCCATGCCAAGATGACGAGGCCACGCCCTCCTGTTACACCCGTGTAGTTTCCAAGGTAAGCTATCAAATTCTGAGTTTTAAGTTTTAACTTCTATCGGCAATTCCTATGACTGCCAATTTTTTTTGTTGCGGTGATAACTTCTTTAGAAGCACTTTTTGATAAAATCTCAGGAGTTCGCGTCGCCGACATGCTAATGTACCGGCGTAACGTCAGTTGCGGGACGTCCGCGTTAGACGCTTTTTGGATGGGTGAAACTTTGTGAGCTCACGTCACCTACATCCGTAACTGTCTACTTGTTTACGTACAACTTGTTTGGCGGCCACTATACTAACTGTGGCGTCTAGTAGCCGCCATATTGAATTTACACTAACGCCATGTTTTTAATGTCACTCGCCGGACTAAGAGGAATCGATTGACGTGTGAATTATAAAAATCGGCCCAGGCGTTTGGTCCGTATAGTGCTTTAAAGGAATATACATACATAGGCTGATAAACACATTACCACTCCTTTGCGTTGCACATTCGGGTAAAAATAACATATTTAAATCGATATGAACCTTTTGATGTGCTCTGCCAAACTTCAGGCGCACAGAATTATGTCATTGTTGGGAAGAGTAAGCTCACTCTTTCCGTTCTAGTCGGTTGCACGAAGCGGTGAACGCCGGACGTTTTTACCTATCACTATTCGTTGTCAACAACCGAAATAAGTAGAACCACAGTATACCTCGCCGCAAGCGATTCTAGTGGTCAAGTAGATTTGTGGTGTGTACGTATTTACGCTACACACACAGAGACGCAGTATATGACCAAATTTCAAGGTGCCCAGTGCACATTTATAATGGTTTATATCGATGCATGTTTACACATAATTTGCAGTTACTGTAAGGCTCGCTCGTTTATTCGATGCACACCTTGTTCCTTGGGGTTGGGCGTGCGCACGGGCGAGCCGTGGAAGACGAACTCCGCGGTCCAGACGCGCGCCTGGTTCTTGGTGGTGAGGCGCACGGTGGCGGCCAGCAGGCGCGCCCGCAGCGCGGCGGCGGCGCGCGGCTCGGCGCCCGCCGGCCGCGGCAGCGACACCACGCGCATGCCCAGCGCCGAGCCGCTCCACTCCGGCTGCACGCCGCCGTGCGTCACGCCGCGCGACGCCAGCTACAACAAACGAACTCGTTAGATCTAACACTCCAACACAATAAGGTTGGTTTTAGCAAGCTGGCCGCACGCGCACCGTCGGCGATGATAGCTCAGCGCCACGACGCACAGAGGGGTATTTGAGACATCTAGCTGGCCAAAATTATTTATCGCTCTTAATCAATTAGAAATGGTTCAGTATCTCATAAAACCTTAAATACAAGTGTATAATTTTCAAATAGATCACTTTTATATTTTGCTGCTACCTGCTACCCATCGATGCTTCATTTCTGATTTCATGCGTGCAAAATTACGACTTATGTGAAATCAAATAATTTTCAACATATTCTAATTGGTCGTTAAAATTGAGATCATTTTGTGATCTCATTAGACCAAATATCTCCTTGCGAGTCATTAAAGTACTTCCAGATGGTCCTGAAATAATAAAAACTAAATTAAATCAAAATTTCATATTTTTTTTTTACATTTTTAAGTACGATATCTAAAATCGCTCCAGATGACGGAGTAGGAATTAGTAGGAACCAATTTTTTCTTTTTTTAAAAGTAGAAAGTCTATATATTACGAATATATAAAAATTATAGCCGGGTAATGCCGGGCACTAAAACAAAAAGCCTCGTAAAACTAAATTTTCTTGAAAATATTAGGGAATTAAACAGGTATTTTTTCAAATGACGAAAAATAATATAATCCCGTCACAAAATTAAATATTTTAAATATGTAAAATAAGTCACTTACTAGCAGTTTCAGAATCCATAGCCAATTTTGGATTATTCACAACACAACATAAAATAAAAAATAGTTAAAATTGAGTTTTAAAGCACGAATATTGAAAATAAACAACCGCTTCGAGCAATGTCTCAATTTCAACTGACTATATCTTGTTAAATTTGGGGTGGGTAAAAAAAACAACAATAGGGTTGGGTCGCCCAACTACCTGGCTCTTCTAGGAATGCATTTTTTTTTACCTGAGCGTAATTCTGAGAAATGTAATTTTGGCCGGCTAGATCATGTAAATACTCCTATGTGCGACGGCACAACGCTACGCGTGCGGTCAGCGTGGGAATATAATTAGTCTAAGCGTACTATAAATCTAACAAATGGGACGTCTATACGGGGCATTTGTGCGAGGCGGGGCGAACGCTCTCAAGCTGCGAACACGAAAATCTTAGCAGTTTGAGAGCGTAGCTCAGGGAATGCCCTGCGCCGACCCGCTCCACTCCGACTGCTCGCCGCCGTGCGTCACTTATTATTATCTTATTATATTAAGCTCAAAGGCAAGCAAAGGTCTCCATTCTTTCTATTGAATCATTACAACCGAAGTTAGAGATGTACTCTAAAATAAGACATTGAAAAGAGAAAAAAGTGGCACTGGTAGAGCTCTATGCAGAATTCGCCCACTCGTTACGCATGAATAGAAAATGTTTTATCCCTTATCTTGGTTACAAAACAAGTACTAAGGTCGATACCTCTTGCGCGAGGTTGACGAAGGGCACGCGCTCGTCGGCGGCAGCCACCACGTGCGCCAGCTCCGGCAGGAAGTACGCCGGCTGACGCACGCGCGCCGCGCGCGCCGCCGCGCCGCCCAGCTTGCGCTTGCCGGGCTGCATACCTGTAACAAAATAAATATACCCTTAAATAAATAAATATTGGTGGACAATTCACACACAACACCATCTGACCACAAACTAAGCAAAGCTTGTATGATGGCGGCCAGATAGCTGATATAATACTTACAATCTTAATATAAACATATACATGTAAGTTTTTAGGGTTCCGTAAAACGTAAAAACGGAACCCTTATAGATTCGTCATGTCTGTCCGTCCGTATGTCACAGCCACTTTTTGCCGAAACTATGAGAACTACACAGTTGAAACTTGGTAAGTAGATGTATTTTGTAAACCGCATTACGACTTCAACAGAAAAATTTAAAAAAAAGAAAAATTAGGGTTGTCTATACTGAGAACTGAAACTCAAAAAAATTTTTTTATCAAACCTACACGTGTGGGGTGGTGTCTATCGATAGCTCTTCAAAAATGATGTTGAGGTTTCTAAAATCATTTTCGTCTACACTGAATAATTTGCGCGAGAGACACTTCGAAAGTGGTAAAATGTGTGTGTGTCCCCCTCTAACTTCTAAAGTAGGAGAATGAAAAATCTAAAAAAAATATATGATGTACATTACCATGTAAACTACCAACGAAAATTATTTTGAACTCGATCTGATGAGTAGTTTTTTTTAGTACGTCATAAATACACTATTATTGCTATTGCTATACTAATACACTATGAATTTAGAAATGCAAAGTGAGTGGTTAACCATAGGTGAGTTTTGTATCCCATTAGCTCTAAAGTGGCGCACCTTGTTATATGACTGGTCTCCTGCCTTATTAAAATTTTATCTAAATGCTTTTCAAATGACCCTTCCTGACCAGAGTAACTTGGTAAGGTGGGGAAAAGCCTCTGAAAAATGTTGCTATACTTGTGGTGAGGCGATATGTACAGCAAGGCACATATTGGTGGGATGCAAGGTGCTCCTTAATAGGGGTCATTACTCACAGCGCCATGACAGAGTACTTGAAATCATACGTGAAGCCGTAAGCCTTTCGGTAGCTAGAGCCCAAAAGGGATTGACGACAAACAAAAGACAAATTAACTTTGTAAAAGAGGGTTCAACTTCAAACTCCAAGAGCAAACCTTACTCAATCCTGGGTTTAGCACCTGATTGGACTATTTTAATGGATACGTATGAAAAGCACTATAAAATCCCAGAGGATGTGGGTGTTTCGTCATCCAGACCGGACATTTTCCTTTTTTCTTACCGTACCGTGGGAAACTAATATACCTAAAGACCACGCGATGAAACAAAATAAGTATTACGACCTTCAAAATGAATTAACAAAAAATGGCTATGTAGTTCATTTATATGCTGTAGAAGTAGGAGCGAGAGGTATACCAGCGAAATCTCTCTATAAAAGACCTTGGATTGTCCAGAAGTGCAGTAAGTTCTATACTAGAACGAGTGTCTAAAGCTGCACTAGTAGGATCATATCGGATTTGGCTGGGCAGGGAGAGAAATACGAGTAGTGAAGGTGAGTGTTGACGTACGTCAATATAAGGGGCCCCTTTTAAACCTACAGCCCGAGTCACAAGTCTTGGGGTCTATTCGAGATTTCTCTCTCTGCCACACGTTGGACCCGGCACCCGCACGGTGAATCCATGGAATGCTAAGAAGTTCGTCTCACTTCGATCAAAGTTACAACGAACTACAAGAACTATGTGTACTATGTATACAGGGTTATTGGTAATCAGCCTGCATCCTTTTAAGGGCATGTTAAGGACATTACATATGACAACTTTTGTTCTACGGTTTTTCAAAATTCCAAAATTTTTTTTCTCATACAAAATAAAGAAAATAATTTGTCCTGTCTAAAACCATTTAACTCTTCATACACGTGCCCGCAACAAGCAGGCGCGCTCTCTTTGACGCTCGCCGACAGTAGGCACGATGCTACAGATAGGATAATAGTTACTACTGTGCCGTCAAGGCGAATGAAAGGGTAGCGGGGCCTGCACGGGGGCGGCTCCACGTGCCTACAGATCAAAACCAAATTTGTAAATTTGGCTGTTAGTAGTAAATCGAAACGCGCGCGAATCGACTTGTTTTTGTTTAAATGGTTCGTTTTCTTTACAATGCCGTGCTAATACGTTAACATTGGGTAGGTACATACAGAAATGGTGTGAGTTTTCGCTCCCACCATCTCCACCACAACGACAATGTAGCCGCCGCTTGCGGCGAATACGTCAGGTTGTTTCGCAATACCTATCTAGTGTTTTGGTGATATTGATCATAATATGAACCTTTACTGAGTGACTACCCGTAGACCCGTACTCTGCAATGAAGGGGGCTCCTTGCCACAATTCGCATAAAAGTAGGTACTAGTATTAGAACTGTTAACAAGACGGACCGCCGGCACATTAATCGTACCGGGTGAAAGAGCTTGACAAAGAATTGGTACCCGGGCCGCTAGATCAAACGCGGTACCGGTGTTGTTGTCTGAGCTGCTAGGTCGCCGGTCTCATCGATATAAATCAATAGATGTGCCCTGAGCGGCTTTAAATTGGTAATAAACTGCGTCGCTGTGTGTATCGTATGTGGTTTACAAACAACCAATCTACTTGACCTCTACAATCGCTAGTGGCGAGATTTGCTGTGGTTCTACTTATTTTGGTTGTTGACAACGAATAATGATAGGTAAAAATGTCCAGCGTCCATCGCGTGAGCTCACTCTTCCCAACGTTGACATGATTGCGTGCGCCCTGAAGTTTGGGAGGGCCCATCTTGGGTTCTACGATCTATGGCCGGTCTCAAATCACTGTGCTTCGTTCGAATCTTCGAATTGTAGGCACGTTAACGCAATAATCTACACCAGCACCAGCAACCAGGAACCTTTATTCGAAAAGTCACGTGCTGCGCTCAAAAATCTGCTCAACTGGCCTATAGCCTAAATACCTACGTACTCGTAATAGCCTACGTAGGTAAGTTTTAATGCTGATAGACGAAATAATAAGTAGGTAGGTACAATTCATTTTACTTTTGTGTTAAGTAATCAAGTTAGAAAACAAAATTCAAAAAATTGATTTACTTACCCCTAACTACCTACCTCGGATTTGTAATCTGTACAAAATTGTACTAGTCAGTAGTCAAGCCCTTTCATTTGATACCCATATTGAGGGATTTGTGAAAAACGAAATGTATTTCGCCATTTTGTGGTAGCCATCCAAGATGGCCATCTTGGATTTGAAATTTGTCATAGTGCATAGTATTCTACTAGTCAAGCCCTTTCATTTGATACCCATATTGAGGTAGGTTGTGAATAAATATTTTATCCGCCATTTGGTGGAGGCGGCCATCTTGAATCGATATTGACCAAACATAGCTGAAATCATCCGCACGGAAATTAACCTTCAAATAAAAAACCTTCATCGAAATCGGCTTATCCGTCTGAGCTCTACGGTCTCTACAGACACACACGCACAGACAGACAGACAGACAGACATTGACGTCAAACTTATAACACCCTTTTTTGGTAGGGGGTTAAAAACAATATTATTTAGGTAGGTACTAACAACAGTCTACAGCAGCTGCGCTCGCTAAGTAGGTAGGTAAGTAATCGCTAGGTAGGTAATACCAGACACGACTGAGATGGGCAGAGCGATGCAGGTATGTGCTTGTAGTCTCTGCGTCCACTGCGTAAGTAGGTACATAAATACCAGAACGAGAAAGAAACAAAACATGATCGTGAATCGTGAGCCAAGTTACTGAAGTGCAGCTGGTGTTTGACGTTTGTGTTTTGTTTTGTAAGTACCTACCTAAGTTACGGCTGGTCTAGTCGGGAGAACGGCGCCTGCCGATCCGGAGACCCCGGGTTCAAACCCCACACGCACCACTGTCTTTTCGAAGTCATGTGCGTAATGCCGCTAACTTAAAACGGTGAAGGAAAACATCGTGAGGAAACCGACATGTATCTAGAATCTTTCGAAGTCATGTGTCATCCACCATCCCGCACTATGCCAGCGTGGTGGGTTATGGCCTTAAATCTCTCCTTGCGTGAGGAGGCCCTGAGTCCCAGCAGTGGGAACGTTTAGTGGGCTGTTGATGATGATGATGATGATGACTTAATTGGAAATCATGGTAATGTTTTTTTTTATTACACAATTACTTATTATTAACTACCTACTTAAATTACTAGTACAGACACAGATAAGAAAATAGTAACTGTGATACGATTTATTAAACGATTTTAATGCTGATGGACTTGTTCGTAGTTACAATTAGGTAGGTATGTACTGTTTTCGGTTTTTAAACTTAAGTATCCAAATACTAATCGTATTTTTGTAGCATCTCCTAAGTCTGGTGAATTAGTATTAAACGATAGTGGATTAGGAGTTTTCCATTGATAAATGTGTCTTTTAATTTGTGTCGTCCTCGACACAACGTATCGTACTATCGTAGGTACCGCAACACGCCGCCACAGACGCCGCGTGCAGCGTGCAACTCAAGGTCACACACAAGGTACACCCCCGGGCCGGCCGGCTCTGGGCTCTGTAACGCTCGCCGACACCGAGCCAGTGTTGCCAAGTTAGCTATTCTGTGGCTATATCTAGCAACTTTCTGTATTTGCCAAAATTTCATAACTTAGTGGCGAAATAGTTTAGCAACTTTTATCTATCGACGATAATAAATAAGGCATAAACCACATTGACATAAAAACGAATTAGTTCGGTACGGAATATTTTTCGATTCCATAGCACTTATTGTCCGTAATCTTTTATGAATGAACAATATTGTCTATGGAGTCTTGCGCAAATACTCACCTGCCGGGTGAAACCGGGAACCTCTTTGATTTTTCGTTTATTGCCGTAATACTCACACATTTGCAAAATTACACAAAATTCCTTGTAAATAATAAGACTTAAAAAACTTCTTTGCGAACTTTAATTTAGATAACTAATCAATTGTTTCAAATACTGCTATCTCTTTATTATTTATTCTTTTGGACCTAATTGTTAGCCACTTTTGAGACTACAAAATCTTAAACATTCTAGCCACTTTTGAAAGAGTTTGGTCATTTCTTATATCATTGATTTGGCAACACTGCACCGAGCGCGGCACCGTTAAATAAAAAGGAAAGAGGTGGCGGGAGACGGGACGCTGCGCGGGAGCGGCTAAACGTATGTAGGAAAATTCAAAAATTCGACTATTAGTAGCGATTAGCGAATCGAAACGAGCGCGAGTCCAGTAACTTTCTACCAAGTTAGGAGAAGCGATGTTTTATCTCACGTGAATGAACAATTCATCTTTCGGTGTGGACTTTGTGTTGGAACTGCTGGTGACAGTTTTTGAAAGTTTTGTGCGTGATTCTCACCGCCACCCGCGGGACTTGCAGCTTCGAGAAGATCTTGCGTAAACGTGTGATAGGTATGTGAAAAAAACATTTTGTTTTTACTATGTTTGTTTTGTCTATGATTACGTGAACAGACGAGAGTTTGATAACACACACAGTAAAATACCTACTCTCGCCGGCCAGCCGCCGGAGCAAGGAAAACGAGGCAGGCGAAAGTACCTAGACTGAGTCTCATGCTGAGTTTATCTCTTGTTAAGTAGCTACATAGTTTATCTAAATATCGTCGTCCTCCCTTTTTAAAAATTCCAAGCTAAATCTAAAAAACATTTCTACGCTAAGTCTGTAAAACTAGCCGATAGTGAGGGTGACTACGATTGTGAGATCGTAGGTTTGAATCCCGCCTGCTCATCTCGGTGTCAATGGTTTCCTAGTGTAGTCATCATCCCTGGCTTTGACGGTGAATGAAAAAATCGAGAGAAAACCAGCATAAATTAAATAAATATAATAAATGATTTTGATGGCTTTGATATTTTTCAAAATTCAAACTACTTAGGTAATTAAAATTGCCTTATCAGTATTACTGATACTAACTTCATAACGGATTTTATTGCTGACGATCTTGATTTGTAATTTTTTAAACCTAAGTACTTCTCTTACTTTTTGAAACCAAATCTAAGCGTGGTGAAGTATTACAAAGTTAACTAGGTACGCGAGCAACGTTTGCTACGCACTTTGGACTCAGCTGTTTTACTACATGCGCAGATGAGTGAAGCGCCGCGCATAGAGCTAAGTAGTGCTAGAGAGGACAACAAAAACTTAAATAATTTATTTTGACGAATGTATTGATTTTTAACTAAAGTTGTAGAACAAAAGTTGTTTGTTTAAATATACAGAACATGCCCTTAAAAGGATGCAGGCTGATTACCAATAACCCTGTATAATGTTACTTGCTGCAACGGAACCCTTCATGGGCGAGTCCAACTCGCACTTGGCCACTTTATTATATTTATGTGATTTACTAGCACTGCCTGGCGGTTTCCGTGTGATCCCGTTGTTTTCCCGG
This sequence comes from Ectropis crepuscularia, assembly GCA_963693475.1. NCBI lineage: Eukaryota > Metazoa > Arthropoda > Insecta > Lepidoptera > Geometridae > Ectropis > Ectropis crepuscularia. The sequence goes on along the minus strand of OY856339.1, from coordinate 17,240,292 downwards.
GATAAAAAAATAGTATTTGTCTGTATGTGTTATTCCCGACCATTATCTAATTATAGGCAAATTTCATCCAAATCTCTTCGGAAGTTTTTGCGTGAAAGATTAACAAACATACCTATCCACATCCATACATTCTCACAAAATTTCGCGTTTATAGTATTAATTAGTAGGATAGTAAGGAATTTAGGTTATATTTTACTAAGGTATGAGCCCCTCCTCGGGTGAAGGCTTGCCCCAGTTGCTTCTTGTCTTCAAATTTGCCTGTCATGGATGTTTGTGGCTCAACCACGTGGGAAGGGTAACGTGTGAGGGGCTGAACGGATCGGATTTAAATTTGGAACACGCCTTATAATCAGCATGGACGTATAAAAAAAGTCGGACGTAGTCTTGATAAAACAAAAACTGTGTAAATACCTCTATAAGGCGGCCAGTGCGCTGTGTGTATACTTATATACAAGTTTGCACGCGTAATGAACGCCTGATATGTGTATGTGTGCGTGTCAGCCTGTATGTGACAGCGCACTGGCAGACTCTATAGGCACAGTTTTTGTTTTTAGAGAGTTTACGTTCGACTTTTTTTTATACGTCCATGATAATCTATACTAATATTATAAAGAGGAAAGATTTGTTTGTTTGTTTGTTTGTAATGAATAGGCTCCGAAACTACTGGACCGATTTCAAAAATTCTTTCACCTTTGGAAAGCTACATTATTCCCGAGTAACATAGGCTACGGCAGATGGCGCTGCAGTTGATATCTAGGTTATTATTCGAGCGAAGCCGGAGCGGGCCGCTAGTCAGTAATAAGCACGTTGGCTACTTTTCATGGCAGGAAAATTATGAGAACGCAAACTACACGGGTAAAACCGCGAAGCGATAATAGTGAATAACAAAGATATATGACTTACCAGGTGTGTCAAGCGGAGTGAAGGGTCCGTGTGTCAGCGTGAACGTGTCGAGTTCCACTAACGAATGGATACGAAGATACGCTCGCGCCGCGCCCGCTGGCACGGTACTTGAATTCGGCCCCTGCTAAAAGGAGAAGCAAAATAAATGTTTTACAGGCGGTAGGTCGGGTCTACTAAATAAGACATCTGGTCAAGATAGCATTAAATTGAGAAATTTTAAAGAAGTGGAGATGTAAACTTCGCTTAATCCTACTAATCCTACTCCTACTAATATTATAAATGTCAATGTATGGATGTTTGGATGTTTGTTGCTCAATCACGTCCTAACGTATGAACGGATCGGGCTTAAATTTGGAACACAGATAGATTATAGTCTGGAAAAACACATAGGGTAACTTTTATCCCGAAAAAACAACGGGAACAACGGGAACGGAAACTTCGCATGTAACACCGCGGGGCGCTGCTAGTAACTAACATTCATAACCAATGGCCACATAACTAACGTTTTAGATTAGACTAGCAGCGCACCGCGGTGTTACCAGCGTGGTTCCCGTTGTTCCCGTTGTTTTTTCGGGATAAAAGTTAGCCTATGTGTTCTTCCAGACTATAATCTATCTGTGTTCCGACTTTCAGCCCGATCCGTTCATACGTTAGGACGTGATTGAGCAACAAACATCCATACATTGACATTTATAATATTACTAGCAGCGCCCCGTGGTGTTACCCGCGAAGTTCCCGTTCCCGTTGTTTTTCCGGGATAAAAATGGGGCCTATGTGTCCTTTCAGACTATAATCTATCTGTGTTCCAAATTTCACCCCGATCCGTTCATACGTTAGGACGTGATTGACCAACAAACATCCATAGAATCCATACATTGACATTTATAATATTAGTAGGATAGTAGGATGAACTGAATAGTTCGATAGGCAAAGTACAGCACTACTATACAAGCTTCGGTGTATAATGAGTCAGCCAGCTAGGCACTTATTGCAGACCAAAGCTTATTTAATTCTGTACTCAAACAATGTGAGTAACTTTAGCAAAAGTAGAGTAATGCAGTTGGAATTTTAACTAATTCTCACCAAAAGTTTAGAAAAAAATATTGTACATTTTCAATACGGTGCGCTCAACCACGAAAATAAAATACGTGTTTTACGAAACCGGATATTCACGAACGATTTCATTTGACCAATGAGTGTACGAGGTGAAGGAGAGATAGACGGCTGATGTTACCAACCCATTTTTCATGAGATTGGTACCACGCAGGCGCGGTCCCAGCCTCGAATTTTGGGGGGGGTCACCAGTACACAGCCTCAGATTTTGGGGGGGGTCACGAGTAGAAATACAATAAATCGAGTAAAAAAGACTTTACAAGTATCGCCCCATGTATGATTTTGGGGGGGGTCATGTCCCCCGTGACCCCCCCCCTGGAGCCGCGCATGGTACCACGTGGTACTGTCGGCTAACACAGTACACGTTGCAAGAAACAGAAGGGGAAATATAAAAGGAGAACGCTTCACAAATAACATGTCAGAAGTCACACATCACATGAAACTACTATAATGTTCACATATACATTAGATACAAAACATACAAAAGCTTTCATTATCTTACAAAATACGCGCGGGCGAGTCCGAAAATAAGTCTAGTAGAAAGACTAGAAAGTAAGTAAGCGATGCGCAGTTTCGGACTTACGGCTCGCTCGTATGTATATTTTGCGTAGTATTTTGTAAGATAAGGAAAGCTTTTGTATGTAATGTATATATGTGTTTTCAGAGTAAAAGTTTGATCTGTATTAGGTAAGAAAGTATTCGTTTTTTAATGACCTCATCTTCGCACTCATCAGGGGTGCAGCGGCGCGCGCCCGCGAGGTGGAAGCACAGCGCCACGGAGCAGGCGCTGCCGCTGTTGGCGGTGTTGCTGGTGGTGGCGGTGCAGCCGGCCGCCACTTCTTTCATCTCCACTATCTGGGGAACAAAATGAAAACCATCTACATGGTGCAACTCGCAGTTTAACAACTATCAACACATTGCTCACAGCAATAAGGCTGTTACTTGTGAAGTTGTGTCTTTGTGTGTGTTCACACATATCTTTATAACGGCTGAACAGATTTGATTGAAATTGAATGTATTCAGTAACTATTACCTGGATTCATAAATAGGACATTTTTTACCCCTCTATAACATAGTTAGTGGTTCCTATGGGATGATATGTGAATCGTATCTGGCGAAAATACAAAGAGTATTTTCGCTTTTATCTCATTAAAGTTAGATGGAAAACTCTTTATCTGCATGTGAGACACAAATATTACAGAAAATAAATAGCAACAAGTGGCGACCCTATTCCTGTAAGCTGTCTTTTCCAGGAAACCTACAAAATGTTGTATAAAAAGAATTCGCTAGTATTCTAAGGCCTCCTACGATTATTTTTCTTAAATTTATAATTTTGTAGGGATCTTACAAGTATGTGATCAGTGTGACGGTGCAAAGTAACGTAGAGGCGGTCAGGAGACAGCTTGTGCAGCGGGTGGTCGGGTCCGTGGAGGAACGGCAGATGTTCACACACGCTCGCAGGCAGATGCTGCAGAGTCTTCTCACAACGCCGAGCCACCAGCCAGAATCTGAAAGAAAACAGCATTTACGTGTAGATTGATTGATAGTAAATATTTGTTGCGCAATCAAGTCGGGACGGCTGAACGATCTGGTTGAAATTTGAAACACACGGTACAAGTTCGCGCTGAGACCGAAACGCGAGACCGCGACAGGCACTTGACATTACAGAATTGTATGGGCGCCAGTTCACGCCGAGACCACGACAGGAGGTGCCTGCCGCGGTCTCGTGTCGCGGTCTCCGCGCGAACTTGTACCTTTAGATAACATAATAGGCTACTTTTTATCCCGAGAAAACTATTTGACTGCAGGGGAAGAGGAGTGCCGCTCTTCTTATATTGATTCTGGATGGAGAAAACCGACAGCAATTTGGCCCATTATTAATAAGATGACTAAATAACAATGTCAATAATAAAACATAGAAATTATTACGCTAAACACTATAAAATACTAGCAGCGCTCCGCGGGTTTATCCGTGTAGTACCCTTTATCTTCTCGGGATAAAAGTTAGTGTGTTCTTCCAGACTATAGCATAACTATGTTTCCGATTTCAACCAGATCCGTTCAGAAGTTCCGACGTGATTGATAAACAAACATCCAAACTGTGACATTTTATAATACTAGTAGGATGTTCAAGAATTATTATAATTATATAATTCTTATGCATTTTAAGTTATCATGCAGTTGGCTATGTTTGAAACTTAACTCCTCATGTCCTACCATCATGTTCATTGTTCACGTTGTAACGGTTTAATTCTACCTGAGCTGTGTGAGCATAAAGTCGTCTGTGTTTGAAACTTATGTATCTTTTCATATATGGTTTAGTTGTACCTGAGCTGTGTGAGCAGTTGTTTGACTGTATCCCGGTGCGGCACGGCCAGCGCGGCCGCGAGGTCGGGCATGCGCGGCGTGGCGGGGTAGGCGGGCACGCGCGCGCGCAGCCGCCCGCCGTGCGCGCCCACCGACACCAGCAGCTGCTCCGCGCGCAGGCACGGCGCCACCACCGAGCACGCCAGCACGCACGGCCACCCGCCCACGCTGCATTCCACCTATGACACAACACGCAACGCACACCAATCAACTAAAAGTTATTTGGAAAAAGCGTTTTCTGCGAACCTGGAACAAAGTTCCTTGTGGCATGCTTGGAGGAGATAAAGATTTTGCTGTGCGACCGAACTGAAAAAAATGTGATACTAAAACCGTAAGAAAAATAATGTAACGAAAGTGACGCGTAAAAACAGTCATGACCAGTGTTCCCAACTCTATTTTTCTGATGATCGGACCATGAATAATAAAATGAAGCAATTTTTTGTTTTGTTGTTTCTTATTTGCCGTCCAAAGGAACTTCGTTTCTACTTGATGTCCCATATCCTATGTCATACCACATAATTTTTTAAGTGAAAATTTCTTTTGGCACACCATACACAGATTTTTCGTGGGCTGTGAATAAAACTCATCGTCACGCTCGTAAATAAAATAAATGTTCGGGTAAACTCAAGACCAAACGCATTTCTAGATGGCCATGCTTAGAAGGCTAATCTAGACACCCATTACTAATCTAGATGGGCATGCTATGAAGACTTATCTCAGACGACCATGTTTTAAGGATCTATTCCAGACTAGCAGCGCCTTCCGGTTTCGTCTGCGTAGTTTCCAAAGTGAGCTATCAAATTCTGAGTTATAAGTTTTCATTTCTATTGGTAGTTCCTATGACTGACATTTTGTTTAAGACTCATTGATTACGCGTGTAAGTCAGTGTGAGTACAGTTTAAATAATACAATTATAATTAATTATTACTAAGCTGAATTCTTACCCCGAGATCATTGAGCAGGACCTTGAGGTCATTGAGTCGTTGTCGCGAGCGCACGTGCACTGTGTGCGCTAACAAGCGTTCCATGGAAGGCGCGTGCGGAGTGAGTGCGGACGCCACTCGCTCGCCGCCCGCCAGAGCCGGCACGTGCCATACGCACAGAGACTCTCCTTCCGCGCCAATAATCAGCCGGTAGCCTAGCTCGCATCCTAACTCCCTGTTCATGTACAAATTTATAATCAGTACTCAGTATATAAACAAGATAGTGTGAAGAATTGTGTACAAACTACTATTAAATGTTATAGAATGTAGACAATTTAACTCTTAAAAACTGGAATAGTGTTCATTATCCATCAACATGCTGTGTTGAAATATAAAAACATACATCTTACCTCCAGTATGAAACTTGCAACTTCTGGCCAGGAATGTACCTATCAACCTGAAGATGTTTGGATAGTCTGTCTCGACAGAGCCTCAGTGTCTGTGTGTAGAGGAGTTCCAAAGAAAGAGATCTGCAGAAGTAACGCAGTGCTGCTAATGCACCACTCAAACCAGCTGCAGCGAGTCGAGCTTGAGCCACACCACGAAGCCAGGCCAGTTGCGAGGTATGCACTAGTGGTTTTCCCTCTGAAAGATTAGGATTCATTTAATATAGAAATATGATATTTTTAACTGACGTAAAACACATAACTACAACTACTATGAAAACTAAATAAAAAACGAAATTCCCATTAATGAATGATATTGTAAAATGTAAATTATAAAAATTGTTTCTAACTCTATAGACTGTAAATTGTATCTCCAAAACTATCAGAAGAATTTTTGATCATTTGCACTTAATATACCTACATGTTAGTTAACTAAATAAGTACATTATGTTACATAGCAAATTATCATTCTTTTTGAGCCAATACATAATATGTTACTGATCATTGTAAATAATGTAATATATTTTATCAAAATAAAGTTATTTATACCTCCAGTTTCATTATCTTGAATAAGTATAGCAATATCCAACAAACGCCAAGGCACATTGGGTGCATCACCCATAACTGTGAGTGACACACTAAACTCTTGGCCAACTGTAAACGTTGCTCTACCATTGTCCACCTAAAATAAAATTTTTACTGTAAGTATAATATATTTTAAAAACAGTGTATCATGAACTAATGCATGCTTGCATTGTACTAGAAAAGTAATAAACAAATGATACTCGACTACTCGAATTTTGTTTAAAATTTCTTCATAATCAAATGGAAGTTAAAATAAAGAAGTTTCCTGCAGAATCAAAAGTGATGACCAAATTTATGCCAGCATAACAGCACACAGTACATTATTATCATTAGTGACGTCCAGACATAATACGAGGGTCAAACTGAAAGTTCTTAGAACTGGCCACTTATAAACAATATAATAAAAAAATAATTCTATAATTTGAAAATAGAACTCTTTGCCAATATTACTGAGTATATACTTCATTCATTTGTCATTTGTTTTACGATTTGGCGGCAAATTGAAAATTGTCTGTGTCACGTCAACATGAATTTAACACGAGAAAAATTTCGTGCAATGATTTTTTATGACTTTCGATGTCATTTAAGTCAACAAGAAAGTTATGATAGACTACGATTGGCCTTTCACGATGAAGCCCCATCTCGTGCGACTGTTTACAACTGGTTTAATGAGTTTAAACGTGGTCGCACTAATCTCACTGATGATTTACGTGAGGGACGGCCTTCTACGGCGACGACTGAAGATAACATCTGTGTTGTGCGGCGTATGATAGAGACTGACAAAAGAGTAGTCTTGGGCATAATAGGTCGCAACTGAGATCGGTCAATTTAGTTCGCCGCTTCTAAACGAACTAGGTCGTTCTTCTAGTTCGCAGTTCGGACAGCCGACCCCATCGTTCGCTCGTTATACATTACTGCTCCTGTTGCATAGGTCGTTCTTGTAGTTATTTTGTAATATGCTTCTGGTGCATGAAACAATATATGTATGGATTTATGAAACTCTATGTGTTTTTAACTTCTAAACATAGAAAACAAAGCTCCAAGTAATACAAAATATATATTGTAAATACTAAATACCCAAGGTTATTTGCACAATAAAAGTAATCCTATATATAAATATGTATATTGTTTATTTATACAAATCTGACCCCGCAAACGTTGTTTTGCCTTAGTGAACAACCCTTGTCACTTAGGGATATAAAAAATAGCTAGTAGCCGATTCTCATACCTACAGAATATGCATATAAAATTTGGTTAAAATCAGTAAAGCCGTTTCGGAGGAGTAAGGAAACAAACACTGTGACACGAGAATTTTATATATAAGATTAGGTTTAGAAAATAATCAACCACAACGTATACATTTTTTATAGTATAGTGACGAGACAAACTGGACACTTGGCAGAGTCCGCCTGAGGAAGTACCACACCTATGCCAGTTATTATACCGCCAAGCAGTAATGTGCAAACAAGTTATATAATATTAATAGCTGCGTGTTACTATGCTGTTATATGGCTATTGGAACATGAAAGTCCAAATTATTACCTAGCACTACCCTGCGCTCATCACCTAGAGATCTAAGATATTATATCTCTAAGCCCTGTATTTCTCTGGAAACATTGCCCTTCAAACCGTGCACTCAACTTGTTTGCACATTACTGCTTGGCGGTATAATAACTGGCATAGGTGTGGTACTTCCTCAGGCGGACTCTGCCAAGAGTCCTACTACTAACTACATACACAGATTCTGTTCCTTGACAGAATAACACCTGACATAAAGCAAACAAAAGTTAATAAATAACATTGGTGAGCGAACTTTACATGCTCTCGAATGTAAAGTGCTGTCCAGTGTCCCGTGGGCGTGATGATCTTCGTTCAGTTGACGTATACCTAGTCTGTTCCACAAGAACTAACGAACTGCGGAGCGGCGAATAAAGGAACTAGGTCGCGTAGTTCGTCTGTGGGAGCGCTTTTTTGACCTAGGTCGTTCGCGAACTGTGCAAGACTACAAAAAAGTGACCTATCAGCAGATTCGGACAAGCTTAGGCATCGGTATGAGTCAAGTGCACAAAATCCTACACGAACATTTAGCGGTCAGGAAGCTTTGCGCCCGGTGGATACCTCATAATTTGACTGAGGCTCAAAAACTCCATCGTGTGGATTGGTGCCGTAAAATGATTGAAAGATTTAACGGAGGTGACTCAAATGCTGTGTTCGACATACTAAGAGGTGACGAAAGCTGGATTTACTGATATGATCCTGAAACCAAAAGACAATCTGCTCAGTGGGTGTTTCCTTTCGAGGAGTTGCCAACTAAAGTGAAGAGAGATCGAAGTGTGGGGAAAAAAATGGTGGCCTCGTTCTTTGGAAGGATAGGTCATTTCGCAACAATTGTGTTAGAGGATCAAAAAACAGTTTCTGCAGAATGGTACACTACCAATTGTTTGCCACTTGTCTTGGAAAAAGTTCGAGAGAAACGACCTCGCAGTAGGATCCTCCTTCACCACGACAACGCCTCATCGCACACCGCCAAGCGAACGATCGACTATTTGGCGACATCAAACGTTGAATTACTGGGTCACCCGCCGTATAGCCCCGACCTCGCGCCTTGTGATTTTTATTTATTTTCAAAAATTAAAGAAAAACTTAAAGGAAAGCGGTTTATGAATGCTGAAGAAGCGGTGGCTGCGTATCGCGATGCCATTGAAGAGACCCCTAAGGACGAGTGGGCAAAGTGCTTTTCCCAGTGGTTCCATCGCATGCAGCGGTGTATTGACGTGAATGGACAATATTTTGAAAAGATATAATAAAACTAATAACTGGCTAATGTAATCAGTTTTTGATTTTCTAAGAACTTTCAGTTTGACCCTCGTAGTAGCATTCAGTTAAGAGAGTAAGGGTAAGTATGTAGATATCTTATACGTTTAACCTGTGAAGTTCAAGGCAGGAAGCCCATATGGGCTCAGCACCGGACATGACACATCATGTGAAAAAATTTCATAAAAAAATTGAATCCCTCAAGAACTTTTAGGTTAGTTTTGACAAAACAAATCATAAGTGAAGCTATATCATCTAAACATTTTTGCGGCAGCAGTATAAAAAAACTATGAACTAGTGAAATTTAATAGAACTTGTCTTAAAATGAGTCGCATTTAACAAGCAATTCTTGTATATATAGAATCGACTTGAACGATTTTCATGAAATTATGTATGCAGGGGTTTTCGGGGAAGATATATCGATCTTACTAGGTTTCGTTTAAAAAAAAGTTTTTCATCCGCCATTTTAGACAATGAAAAACAGTTACATTCATCACATTATCATTTGAATGTGATGGTATGAACTTGTAGATCCGGGTTCGAATCCAGATGGCTCCTATTTCTTTTTTTGAGGAAATCTATTACTGGGAGCTCTTTATCTGTAGGTTGTAGGTAGGTATCTACCTATCGAGACGAACTTCTTATCATTCCATGGATTCACTGAGCGGGTGCCGAGTCCATCGTGTGGCAGAGAGAGAAATCCCAAGTATACCCCAAGACTTGTGACTCAGGCGTAGGTTTAAGGGGCCCCTTTTTGACGTACATCAACACTCACCTTCATTCCTTTCTTCATTCAACCTTCACTACTCGTATTTCTTCTGATCCTACTAGTACAGCTTTAGATACTTGTTCTAGTATAGAACTTACTGCACTTCTGGACAAGCCAAGGTCTTTCAGCAGGTTATAGAGAGATTTTGCTGGTATACCTCTCGCTCCTACTTCTACATCCTTCTTCTATGTATAAATTAACTACATAGCCATTTTTTGTTAATTCGTTTAGAAGGTTGTAATACTTATTTTGTTTCATCGCATGGTCTTTAGGTATATTAGTTTCCCATGGTACGGTAAGTTCTACAAGGACAATGCGTTTCGTAAGCTCTAGAAAAACGGAAAATGTCTGGTTTGGATGAAACACCCACATCCTTTGGGATTTTATAGTGCTTTTCATACGTGTCCATTAAAATAGTCCAATCAGGTCTGGTGCTGTTACCCAGGATTGAGTTGGCTTGTTCTTGGAGTTTGAAGTTGAGCCCTCTTTTACAAAGTTAATTTGTCTTTTGTTTGTCGTCAATCCTTTTTGGGCTCTAGTTACTGAAAGGTTTATTGGCTTCACATATGATTTCAAGTACTCGGTCATGGCGCTATGAGTAATGACCCCTATTAAGAAGCACCTTGCATCCCACCAATATGTGCCTTGCTGTACATATCGCCTCTCCACAAGTAGATCAACATTTTTCAGAGGCTTTTCCCCACCTTACCAAGTTACTCTGGTCAGGGAGGGTCATTAGGAAAGCATTTAGATAAAATTTTAATAAGACAGAAGACCGGTCATAGAGCAAGGTGTGGCACTTCAGAGCTAATGGGATACAAAACTCACCTATGGTTAACTTTGGATTTCTAAATTCATAGTGTGCACTTTGTAACTGTCATTTTCGTCTTGTTGTAGAAAGGTTTTTACTATATCTCGGTACTCCCTTTTCTTTCTCGCACCCAACCCAGCTGTATTTACTGGTGCACCTGCCATACATTGTTTATGGAATTGAAGTCTAGATTCAAGGTCTGCAGCACTTTTGTCTTTTCGGAGAGAAGTCGTTTTGAGACTTTCCCAAAACATGCGTTTTTGTACTTTGCTTTTGTTTGTAGAGTTTGGATGGTTTTTTTAGTTTCAGCCCAATACTATTGTGATCCCTAAAGAGAGTAGAGGGATCAGCCGGATGTGCCAATCCAAACCATGACTTCAATATCTTAGCATCTAGCTTTGCCAGGAGGGTTTTAACGGTGTCATATACTAGGAAAGGCCAAGTGAGACGTGATGTGAGATAGTTGTCGTATATCCATGCTCTTTTTTGATATTGCTGATAGGCTGTTGGCCTACCTTATTGAGATTGTTCATGAAATTTCCAACAACTACCTCTAATGATGGTGTTCTCTATCTAACTACCAAGAAATTTGAATGGCACTGCCTCTGGAATTGTGGCAACACTTTGGCCAGTTATGGAGAGTCCTCGTAAAAAGTATATTTGTGTGGATCGTAAAAAGTATATTTGGTATTTCGTCGACCCAGACATAAACAATGACATTTACTTGGTTTTGCCCTCATTCCCTCCGTCCATGTACAGAACTCATCAACATCATTCAACAATTCCTGAGACTGTTTGGGATTGCTTGTAAGTATTGCAAGGTCGTCCGCAAAGGCTAAGATTGACTCAGTGTACTTATTGTTGATTTTAAACCGGTAGGCCCATTTCTTATTACGGGATATTTATGTATGTGTCTACTAAAATATTTATAACTATATTAAATACTATTGGTGATAACCAGCACCTTTGGAATAGTCCTACATTGTATTTAAGTGGTTTTGTGTATCCCTTGTTTGCTGCTATGACGAATTTTCAGTGACAATAAAATGAATTAATTATGTCAATAATTACAGCAGGAAAGTTACACCATTTTAGGCCAAATATCATAAGTTCATGCTGCTCGGAACCAAATGCGTTTGTCTATGTCTATTCAGGAGGCTATTATTTGTCTCTCATATGTTCTGGCATCTTTCAAACTTTCTGCTAGTAATGTATTGTGCTCCAGGCATCCAAAAATACCAGGCAAGAAGCCTTTCTGGTGGTTGGGCCTGAAATACCTATTGCTAGCCATAAATGTGGTCATTTTTGTTTGCAATATACTGAAAAAGATTTTAGAAATTGTATTGGTTAGGGCTATCAGTCTGGTGTCTTTTGGATGAGTTACTTCATGCATTTTAGGGATCAGGACAAAAATTGCTCTTCACACTTTTTAGACACTTTTTTTTTTTGGACACTTTTTATACACTATGTAGGGAATGCCATCGGGGCCTGGAGCTAATTTAGTAGTTTTCTTCTTAATTTGATAGTTTCCTTCCTCTTCACTAGGTCGGGTGCTTTGAAAGTTTGTCAGAGTATACTCAGTGTTTAAAGCGAGTAAAGCTTGGTCACCCAGGTACTATTAATTAAGTACAAATGCATATTATAGTAGTTATTTAAATTTTCAAAATTAAACATAAATAGATTAAATAGGCTCACCTTCAAGTTACGAACATCACTGGGTAAGGAAGCAGTGGTAAGCCTCTGTCTGACCGTATGTGCTAATGCACGTAAAGTAGTACGGCGTTCTCCTGCAGTCAGCGAAGGAGGTGGCACTAAGCGCTCTCGAATCACTGCTGGCATGCGACTGTATGTGCCCAGTGTTAGTACTTCCACAGCAGCAGCCATGTGAAATGTTGGTAACCTGTAAATTTTATATAAATTAAAATACAGCAGAATCTATTTCGTCAAGATTCTGAAAATATACCTCAGTTTGGATTAGATAGATAGATAAACTCTTTATTGCATTAAATAAACAAAAAAAAAATCTTAAAAAACCATAACCTAAAAAATAAAATTTAGTAACAATTGGTGGCCTTATTGCTAAAAGCGATCTCTTCCAGGCAACCGTGGTATGGAAAATGATTATAAATAAAGGGTTCACAAACAAGGAGCAAATAGAAGTAAATTGATACCTACATACATTTACTAAAACAAACAATGTATTTATGTAATAGTGGATTCTATGGAATATGGAACAGAAAATTTATAGGATATTATCATCGTTGCACTTAATAACTTCCGTATGTGATATTTTCAAAGTTTTGGGCTAGGAATTAATTTGGGATTATTTTTGCCCATCGATTTTATGTCAACGGTCAAAAGACTTGGCAGTCATAGGAACTGCCGATAGAAGTTAACATTTATAACTAAGAATTTTATAGCTCACTTTGAAAACTAAGCGGGTGAAACCAGAGGGGGTGGCCATGACTATGGCCTATGGGAAATGCTGACGCGTTTCTGGATGGCCAATGGCCATGGTCCTGAGTTTACCCAAATATTTCTTCCATTCCCTAACGTGATGCTTGAGGTCAATTCACAGCCCACGAAAAATCAGTCTGTGGTGCACCAAAAGAAGTTTTCACTTCAAAAACACACATATATAATTATGGAACTTGTCAAGTGCAAGCGCAATGATATGTGAAATTAAGCTAATAATATTGTGAATTTTAAATGTATTAACAACTGTCTAACCATGATATTTATTTAACTCTTTTAAGCAAAAATAACATTATATTAGTTCTTGTCATGTGGTATTTAATGGCAATTTTCATAGAGGATCTTGTAAGACATTAATGTTACCTTTGTTGGTCTTACCTTGCATGTACTAAAGTTTCTCGTGCTACTCTAGCTAACACATCAGCTGTTTCAACAAAAAGTAGTGCTTGTTTATCCAAGAACCCCATAATATGTGCAGAACGGTCAACTTTTGTAGCACTACTAGCCCATTTTACAAGGGCCAGTAGTCGAACAAACAATTGTCTAGTTCGAGCACTGAATTTGTAAATCTCAATTTTACGTTCCATGTCCGTCTTTCGAGGCAACCTGAAAGGTTTAAAATCATTTAACAACAACATTCTACATAGGCATCTTAAAACATAGAAATTACTAATCCAGTACTTACAATTCAGCCAGCACGGTGAGCTCATCATATGTCCTCTGAACGATGAAATCTATCAACAGAGCAAGGGATATTGAGCCACCCCGAGGACCTCCACCTTCAGCACCCTGGGTGCAACCTTCAATAGCTACTGGCACCATTCTGATTATATTATTACAACTTGTTGGCTATGCAACTTGGACTAAGACTTTTAATTTACATTGTTTGGGAAGATAGAGTTCAAAACACTTATATATTAAATAAAATAATATTTTCAACTATTTCCACGAAATTCTGGTGTAGTCAACGCAGAGAACGAGAAAACACATAAACGCAAACACAGACTAAGTCATAATTTTTTTTTTTTTTTTTTAATTTATTATATACATGGCTTGGATGCTTGTCCATGAGCCGAGAACTAAGTCATAAGCACAGAGCACAGACTAAGTAGAGAGATACTCTGTCATAAGTCATTGAATGAGGGAGTTTCCGACGAGACAAAAATAGTTCCAACGGACGCACTAGATGGCGATTGTTCGAGATGCAGATAGATCTGTCTCTACCATATACTCTCAACAGCGTAATCCCTTTAGAGACCCTACCCGTTTTCAGGGAAAAAATCGAATCTAAATTATTTTTGATAATTTAAAATTTTAGAGTTTTCGTTAACACATCAATTATTTATATACTTAAATTTAGATACATCTCTTCTAAGCTTAGCTGATTAGTTTGGTATGTCTACCTTCTATAAAAACCCTAAATACATTAAGGAATTTAATACTAAAACAATTTTTATATAGTGTTAAACTTTTAAAATATTGGGAATAAAAATAGCTAATTAGGTTGATAATGTAATAAAAAACCGTTACTAATCACAATCCCTTTTCAGCAAAAATCTTTAGAACTCCCGAGGCAATAGACACCAACTAAGCCAAAGTAGAGGGAAAATTCAAAGATATAAATAGCAACACTGATAGGACAATATTTTATCCACAGACTAAGTAGAGAGATACTCTCTCAAAGTGTATATTTTGTCTTTCATCAGGTTTTATTTGTTTTGAAATTTGCATGTTTTGATATAGTTTTCATTCGAATAAAATGCGTACATGGATAAAGTAGTTTATTATTAATTACAATAAGTCTTGCTTTCGCAAATTGAATGAATTGAGTCCCATTATGCCTCCGCTTTTGACAAGATAAGTTAAAGACCTATAAGCGCTGCCTATCATCGTTTTATTGAACCATATCTATTTGTCTCGTCGGAAAACGCCTCATTATGTTTTTCTACAAATCTAGTGAGATTTTAATAAAAGTCGGGTCAAATATTTTTTGTCTAAGTGGCAATACTGATTCCTTCATTCATTAATTCATCATAATTTTTATTCCCAATATTTTAAGAGTTTAACACAAAAGGTAAGAAGAAAAATTGTTTTAGTATGAAATTCGTCTATGTATTTAAGGTTTTTTATAGAAGGTAGACATACCAAATTAATCAGCTGAGCTATAAAGAAAATTGTAATTTAAGTATCTAAAATAAATAATTGATGTGTTAACGTAAACTCTAAAATTTAAAATTATCACAAATAATTTAGATTCGATTTTTTCCTTGAAAATGGGGAGGGGTTTCGTTGTGATTACACTTTTGTGAGTCTATGGTAGAGACAGATCTTGCCAAATCTACACCACAGACTAAGTAGAGAGATTGATCTACACTACCCCATCTAGTGCGTACGGTGGAACTATTTTTGTCTCGTCGGAAACCCGCTCATTGTAAAGTTCATACCATACGAGGTTAAAAATCTTTGTACCATACCTATGTCAAACTCAAAGCCACTTATATAAAATTTCTACATTATGACATGATACTCCATACTCTACCCCCCATAGGTTGAGCTGACAGATTTGGCAATCTGTGGGTTTATCTAATGAAATGAGGCGTTTTCCAGATGAAGATAGACTTGTCAAAAATAGTTCTAAATTTTGCCAAGTGTGGCACCATTGTTTGTTTTTGTGAAATTTCCCTAACAAAATGAAACATTGGCGCCACTTATGGTGAAATTGGGAACTGTCTTTGACAAGTCTATCTTCATCTGGAAAGCGCCCCATTAACGAACTGATCGTTTAAGCCCACAGATTACACAACGAAATTTTCCATTAGTTTCAATCCACGCATTTATAAAAACAACCAAAAGGCGTTTATTCAGATAAAAGTTTAACCGTTTCAGTGTCACGATATAAATATGAAACGAATCAATATGCCCTTTCTGATACAAAATGAAATCGTCAAAATTAAGAACTGCACCTAAAACGATATTGTGATAAAGTTTTCAAAATTTCTGCGTTCTACGGTAAAATTGCTTCATTATTATTTGGAAAATGCCAATGTTTTCTGTCACTTCGTCGCAATTTTACCATGAAGTACTGTTTCTTTTTCGCACATACACCAACTGTATATAGCTGTTTCAACATCGTGTTCAATATACTGACGATTTAATTGAACATCAAAAATCTGAAACAAATATTGTGTATAAATTCAGAAGCAGTTTGTCAAAAGTCTTTTTAATTTCATTCGGCGAAAATTGTTGACTGTATTGTACGTAAAGTTCATTTCGTTTTCCTTCAGATAGTTACTAAATGTTGTGAAATAGTGAAACCGAGCTGAAGAAACAAAAACAAATAGTTCAGTTGTGTGGTGTTTCAACAACCCTTACACTAAAGAATTCTTGATTTTGATGAACATACTTCATAAAATTTCATTGTATCGTTCTGGTGTTGTGTCTTTGAAGCGTCTGTGTATTAAATACAAACCATATAATTTAGTAAACATGGGTCTATTGACCGAAGGCAGCCCTCTCAGCTGGGAAGAGACCAAGGCGTTGGCGGAGCATGTCCGTCAACACGGTATCGAGCAGTTCATTAACCTGTACAATAGACTGCAGGATCGCACGGGTGATGTCCTCAAGTGGGGAGATGAAGTGAGTATATTTACAAAAAAAATTCATTACCACAGTCAGCCAACTGTGTAGCAGCAAAACTGTAAGAGGAAAGAGAGTAGAGAGAGCACTGTCAATTACTTACACGAAACTGAAGATACTTCTTCCTTTTTTAAAACCTGTCTATTCCACAATCTTTTTAAGAATTAAATTATAATATTTACTTGGAACTACTGTAAATCTAGATCCAAGTCCATTAGTCGCTTGAATGGGGCTTAAATTCCTTTTTGGCCATAAATTAATAGTTACTATAGATCCAATATCAACAAACAGTATATATTATGTAGGCCTACAAAAATTGATTATTTTCTGTGGTAAGCATTGAGGCGTTATTGCAAATTGTGTAATTGAAGATTCTCATAAGCAAATCAGATGTATTATTATAGCTCTGTGCTTGGGGTATCCACTTGTTTATTAAAAGAGTTTGTTATATAAATGATGAATTTAAACATAAGTTCGGTTTTTAGTAGTAGTATGCATGTCATTTTAAGTGTCCTCCAAGTCATTCTTGACACATATACTAAGTTAGGAGAACCCAGTGACTAGCTTCTTAAAAACTCATTTTATTTCAGGTAGAGTATATAATAGTAAAGTTTGATGATGAAAATCAGCGTGCTACAGTCAGCCTTAGAGCAAATGAAATTTTACCAAAGTTACAAGAAAAAGAAATAGCTGATCCACAAAGTGAGTATCTCAATCTTTTTATTTTAAATTATTTATTTGGATGGCCATATGGATGGCTTAAAATGTCTGGCCTGAAACTGTTTACACATGACTTAAATATAAATGATAGAGTTATCGCATGGTCATAGAGTTTGCTCAAAATGTCTGGCCTGAAACTGTTTACACATGACTTAAATATAATAATAGAGTTATTGCATGGTCATAGAGTTCGCTCAAAATGTCTGGCCTGAAACGGTTCAGAGTTCACACATGTCTTAAATATAAATAATAAAGTCATTATTCACAACCAACAGGATCTAATGTCTTCTTGAGTGTTAATTCATGTGTACATCATTTTTAATAATAATGTAGCAATACTGCATCTACTCTGCACCATGAAACACACTCATAATTTCTCAGCTGTGAAAACATGTAATGTACTTGTGTTGAATGCCTATAAGTTACTTTTGTTGTTATAAAAGTTCTACAATAATATTTCCTGTTATCCAATGTACTTAGTCATCTAATCTGTTAAATTATTTTTCAACCCCAACTATCATTAAACCATCTATAATTGACGAATATACAAGTTTCTCATTGATAATAATAGTACTTAGAAAATACAATAGGGTGTAAACCTAAAATCGGTAAATCACTGTTTAATTAATGTACTATTATTACTGTGGTACGAGGTTTCAGTCATACATTGCCTTACAGTCTTAAATCTCATGATGACCTATGGCACAAGATAGATAAGATCTCCGTGCTTGTGACTCATGGAATACAACCTTGAGTTTCATGTGAACCATTGAACAAGTCATGGTATTGATTCAACAAATATTGTTATCTAAATAGTAAATTAAGTGTACATGACTGGCACATTTTAGTTTCACTTTTCCTGCACTAAACCACAGAAGGAAAAACTGTTTCATGCTCCAAACTGGTTTATTCAATGTTTCTACACTCAGATATTTTTAGAAGTTACAAAATGTTACAGCATTACTTAACATATTTTCCTTACCACATCAAAAATGTACTTTGTGTAGGCACTATGAGGAATATACTGACCTTGTTGTAGTAGAAGTAAAAACAAACTGTTTTCATAGAAATTATGATACAAATATAAAGATTTTGCTACAAATTTTTACTAATACTCTTTGTCATTTTTTTATCTCAGCAATAGTGCCCTTATGAAAACATTTGTTGTTTTCACATTACTTATTTTTGAAGTTAAACTCTTCTTTTTGGTGAGGAAAAAATATTTGAGTGAATTTTCACAACACAAAAGATTTGAAAGAAAGATTTTAGAAAGATATGTTACATTGAAGGTTAATGATAAGCATCTCAGGTGCTGTTTCAGGGCCATTTGAATCTCGTACAGGGGTTAATTTGGCTCTTGAGTTGTGGGTCAGATCTACGACAGGCTGCTGTGTTGTCGTGTATAACTGTCCGTAGAACTTCTCCACCTCTCCCATCAGCTCGGATTTGGACAATACAATCCTTCCATCCTCGGTTTTCATCAGGTGACTTTGACCAATATACAGATCCCTCGCGAACACTTTTGAGCCTTTGTTCTGCTCGATTGACTTTTCTGCATACCTGGCATTGAATTTACGTATGTCGCGAGTAATTTTCGATACTGAGAAGCGTCACCTGCGGATTGTAAGAACATTTTGCGCCTCCTCCGCCTTTAGAATTTTAGAAGACAGAGATATTTTTTTATAATGTAAACTAAGCTATAATTATGTGCAATTTTTACTGTGATTATCAGATTGTATTATGGACTAGCTGAACCCGCTACTTCGTTCGCGTCCGTTGATCTTGCGACCTTATTAGTACATTAGTAGTACTTACGTAAAAATATTTGGATGGGTGGACATTACACAAACCGTGTGAATTTGTTTTTCCACCCAAAAATATATTTATTCGAGTTTAGCAACTTCAAATTTTATATTTTAGCAACATCAAACATAGGTACTCGTAGTAAGGTTGTGGAGTATCGAACAAAGCCATAGTGTTAAGTTTGTAGGATTTTTATAGGATACATTAGAGACGTACTTCTTAGCATTCCATGGATTCACCGTGCGGGTGCCGGGTCCATCGTGTGGCAGAGAGAGAAATCTCGAATAGACCCCAAGACTTGTGACTCGGGCTGTAGGTTTAAAAGGGGCCCCTTACATTGACGTACGTCAACACTCACCTTCACTACTCGTATTTCTCTCCCTGCCCAGCCAAATCCGATATGATCCTACTAGTGCAGCTTTAGATACTCGTTCTAGTATAGAACTTACTGCACTTCTGGACAATCCAAGGTCTTTAAGCAGGTTATAGAGAGATTTTGCTGGTATACCTCTCGCTCCTACTTCTACAGCGTATAAATTAACTACATAGCCATTTTTTGTTAATTCATTTTGTAGGTCGTAATACTTATTTTGTTTCATCACGTGGTCTTTAGGTATATTAGTTTCCCACGGTACGGTAAGTTCTACCAGGACTATGCGTTTCGTAGCCCTAGAAAAAAGGAAAATGTCCGGTCTGGATGACGAAACACCCACATCCTCTGGGATTTTGTAGTGCTTTTCATACGTGTCCATTAAAATTGTCCAATCAGGTGCTGAACCCAGGATTGAGTAAGGCTTGTTCTTGGAGTTTGAAGTTGAGCCCTCTTTTACAAAGTTAATTTGTCTTTTGTTCATCGTCAATCCCTTTTGGGCTCTAGCTACCGAAAGGCTTACGGCTTCACGTATGATTTCAAGTACTCTGTCATGGCGCTGTGAGTAATGACCCCTATTAAGGAGCACCTTGCATCCCACCAATATGTGCCTTGCTGTACATATCGCCTCACCACAAGTATAGCAACATTTTTCAGAGGCTTTTCCCCACCTTACCAAGTTACTCTGGTCAGGGAGGGTCATTTGGAAAGCGTTCAGATAAAATTTTAATAAGGCAGGAGACCAGTCATATAGCAAGGTGCGCCACTTTAGAGCTAATGGGATACAAAACTCACCTATGGTTAACCACTCACTTTGCATTTCTAAATTCATAGCGTGCACTTTGTAACTATCATTTTCGTCTTGTTGTAGAAAGGTTTTTACCATGTCTCGGTCTTCCCTTTTCTTTCTCGCACCCAACCCAGCTGTATTTACTTGCGCACCTGCCATAAATTGTTTGTGGAATTGAAGTCTAGATTCAAGGTCCGAAGCGCTTTTGTCTTTTGGGAGAGATGCGATTAATTCGTCTTTCGACTTTCCCAAAACATGCGTTTTTGTAACTCTTAGGTGTTTGTAGAGTTCGGATGGTTTTTTTAGTTTCAGGCCAAAACTATTGTGATCCCTAAATAGAGTAGAGGGATCAGCCGGATGTGCCAATCCAAACCATGACTTCAATATCTTTATGACATTAGCATCTAATTTTGCGAGGAGGGTTTTACCGATGTCATATACTAGGAAAGGCCAAGTGAGACGTGATGTGAGATAGTTGTCATATATCCATGCTTTTTTGATATTGCTGATAGGCAGTTGGTCTACCTTACTGAGGTCATTCATGAAATTTCCAACAACTACCTCTAATGATGGTGTACGTCCTTTGTAGTCTATCTTTCTACCAAGAAATTTGAAAGGCACTGCCTCTGCTATTGTGGCAACTCTTTGGCCACTTATGGAGAGTCCCGGATCGTAAGAAGTATATTTGGTATCTCGTCTACCCAGACATAAACAATGACATTTACTTGGTTTTGCCCTCATTCCCTCCGTCCATGTACAGAACTCATCAACATCATTCAACAATTGTTGACACTGTTTGGGATTTTGTGTAAGTATTGCAAGGTCGTCCGCAAAGGCTAAAATTGACTCAGTGTACTTATTGTTGATTTTAAACCGGTAGCCCCATTTCTTCTCACGGGATATTAATTTATCTACTAGAATATTTATAACTATATTAAATACTATTGGTGATAAGCAGCACCCTTGGAATAGTCCCACATTATATTTAAGTGGTTTTGAGTATTCTTTGTTTACTGCTATAACAAATTTTAAGTGATTATAATATGAATTAATTATGTCAATAATTACAGCAGGAAAGTTATACCATTTTAGGGCAAATAACATAAGTTCATGCTGCACGGAACCAAATGCGTTCTCTAGGTCTATCCAGCAGACTGTTATTTGTCTCTCATGTGTTCTGGCATCTTTCAAACTTTCCGCTAGTAATGTATTGTGTTCCAGGCATCCAGAAATACCAGGCAAGAAGACTTTCTGGTGGTTGGGCCTGAAATACCTATTGCTAGCCATAAATGTGGTCATTTTTGTTTGCAATATACTGAAAAAAATTTTAGAAATTGTATTGGTTAGGGCTATCGGTCTGGTGTCTTTTGGATGAGTTACTTCTTTCATTTTAGGAATCAGGACAAAAATTGCTCTTCCAAATGATTTTGGGATTTGCTTTCCTGACCAGATCTTACTGAATATATTTAAGATATGTTTACGAACTGATGGACACTTTTTATACACTATGTAAGGAATGCCATCAGGGCCTGGAGCTGATTTAGTAGTTTTCTTCTTAATTTGATAGTTTACTTCCTCTTCACTAGGTGGAGTGCTTTGAAAGTTTGTTAGAGGATCATTAGGTCTTTGGATGTTTGGTACTACGTACGAGCTCCCGCGTTTAGGCACTTCGTATGTGCTTTTAAAGTGATCGTAAATTTGCTCATTAGTCAAGATAAGCTTTCCATTTTGTTCTCTGAAAATATTTTTCGAGTATTGAAAAGGGTTTTTATCAAAGTCTACTTCGTGTTTAGCTCTGTAAAGATTATCACGATTTTTACTGATTTGTAGCGATATTCCTTGTATTAATTTAAGGATTGATCTTAGAGCCCTGGACAGTTGGTGACTTAGATGGTTGTCGCCCATGGTTTTAGCTACACGAAGACGTTTTATTAGTTCTCTTTTCTTCCTCCGCAATTTCATTTTGAACGTATTTTCCTTGTTATTTCGAGCATAATAAGTTGATGGTGGATAGTGCTCAGAGAAGTATGTATAGATGGTGTCCTGAAAAGTTTCTACTTGGCTGTTTGTGTCTTGTTTTGTTCCAGGATGTTCTAACTGTAGCTGTAAGAATCTGTAGCTGATGTCCGTAATCTGATACTTACCCACTAATACATTTTTATAGGATGATAGCCTAAGTTAGTAGGCGATAGACTTATTAGCCAATGTGATATTTTAGACTCTAAGACCATGTGTGTTTCAAATGTCAATCTAATTGGTAATGTCGTTCTTTCGTTAATATTTGTTTTCTTAGGCCCATGCTTTTTCCGAGATGATAGGTAGTATATGAGACTATAAACTATCTATGTTTCAAATTTTAACCAAATTAAACCTTTACATAATATACATATAATAATACTTAGAAGTAAGATAACATTTTATTCAATTTTAGAAAAACAACGGTCTGCTTTGGTGACCGAAGCTTGTTGAACACTAAATTTAGTATAGTATTTGGATTGAAATAGTATCCGAAAGAACAAAAACCGACTTCAATTATTATCATTTCATGTCAACTAACTAACTTCTAGTCAAGTAAAAAGTTCACTCGACTAATTTAAGAAGCTATGACTACGTCGTCCAGATAAATAAATACTGGTGGACAATTCACACACAAAACTTTGGCTTTTTCCACCGCCAATGTCTCAGCCATACAAAACATTAGAGAGATAATGTCATATTGATGACGGATTTGAGCGCGGTGTATGTACCAGGGATGAGCTTCGACTCTGATTCCGATAAGTCAGAATTTCCGATTACCGTTAATCTTTCGATTCCGAGAGACTTCGGTTCCGAAAATTTTAAAACGGAGGCTATAATCGGATGTAAGGTGTTTAAATATTGCAGATAATCCCTTATTGTGGTGGATAGTAAATGGAAATACAAAATCCCAACTTCCTAAATCAATTGCTCATCAATGTTTATCGTGTCCCCACGTGTTTGGCAAAAAAAAATATACCCAATAAAAATATCTCTCCTGCCAACACTTCTAATCCTGCCTATACCTCCGACTTCGGTTCCGACTCCGATAAATCAAATTTTAAAACTCCGACTCGAACTCCGACTCCGAAATCGTTTCCGATAAAATGACCTCCATTACATCTCTAGTGTTTACAGTGTCACAGTATACTTAGAAGTTAGTATGTACCGAACTTATTATTACCGTTATTATTTAATTTCTATGTAATTTCCGAACCACAAAACCAATATTGTTAAAATTTTGATGAATTTATTCTAAAAATGTGTTCTTTCTAACAAAATAAAAATTAACGAAATTGAACAACGCAAACATGAGTTACAACCAAATACACATACTGACTTTCACCCCTTCCTGCAAGAAAATCGTGTAGAATTTGGGGATAAGTAGACAGCTACCATCTACTTAGTATGATCTTAAATCATGTCAAGTTTCATTTGAATTGAATCAGTAGTTTAGGCGTGATGAGAGTTCCTTATACAGAAAGACAGACAGACATGAAAGAAAAAAAATACAGTTTCGCCATCAGTATCGACTATGGAGAGCCCCCAAAATTTTTTTTCAAAATATCTTCAATGTACAGAATTCGACCCGCTACAGTTTTATTATAAGTATAGATTGGATTTTGTGTAAGATTTTTCATTCAAATTTATTTTAAAGGTAAATATAAGTTTTTAATTATAATACATACCTACCTACTTACTAAGTTATAGTTACATTTGTGTGCCAGTTTTGCTGAGATCATCATAAGCCAATTGATTACCGAGTGTGATGTTAGGAAGAGTTTCAAGTCGATTTCCTCCAACGCAGTGGGCGGTGACAGCATAAGCCGGAACATGCTTTTGCCCATCCTCGACATCATCCTTCCAGTCCTTTGTTGCATTTTTAACAACTCCATACTAAGTGGTATTTTCCCTACTCTATGGAAAGATGCCTACATTTTACCTTTACCGAAGAAACCTAACCCACAATCCTTTACCGAATACCGTCCGATCTCCATTTTTCCCTTTCTTTCCAAAATCCTCGAGCGTCTTGTCCATAACCAGCTCAACGATTTCCTTGTTAGGCAAGACCTCCTCAATCCCCTACAGTCTGGTTTCCGTCCTGGGCATAGCACTGTGTCTGCGCTTGTCAAGATCACTGACGATATACGCTTGGGCATGGATGACGGCAAGCTTACTGTTCTAGCTCTGTTAGACTTCAGTAATGCTTTCAACGCCGTCAATTTCGACATTTTGCTTGCTTTACTCCGTTCCAGTAACATATCTCCACCGGTAATTGATTGGTTTCGTAGTTACTTGCAGGGACGCCGGCAACGGATTCGCCTAGAAGATACTTTTTCTTCTTGGTGTAATACAACAGCTGGTGTTCCTCAAGGCGGCGTGCTATCTCCTCTTCTCTTCGCTATTTTTATCAATTCTATTTCCAAGTACTTAACTTCTTCCTACCACCTTTACGCAGATGATCTTCAAATTTATATCCAAGCTCCTATAAATGAATTGAATACAGCTATTGGAAAAATAAATGCAGATCTGTATCGTATTATTCAGTGGAGTAGGTCATTTGGTTTGAAAGTGAATCCCACAAAATCTCAAGTAATAGTAATAGGGAGTTCGTATTGGATCTCCAGAATAAATTGGAATGTAACACCTGGCATAGTATTCGATGGGGTCCCTATTCCATTTAGTAATTCTGTAAAAAATCTTGGAGTTGTTTTGGATCGTACTTTATCATGGGACTGCCATATCAAGTCAATCAGTGGTAAATTATTTGCGTCCGGCGGCTCTTTAAGGCGCCTCCGTAATTTTTTACCCACTGCCACTAAAATTGCTCTTGCTCAGTCCCTCCTTCTCCCTATCCTGGATTATGCTGACGCCTGCTACCTTGATCTTAGAGAAGACCAGCTTGACAAACTTGAGCGGCTCCAAAATTATTGTATTAGATTCATATTTGGCTTACGCAAGTATGATCACGTTTCGCAATATCGCTCTCAGCTCAAGTGGTTACCCATTCGCCTTCGTCGGAATGCTCACATTCTCTCTTTATTGTATAATATTTTGTTTAATCCTTCCACTCCCCGCTACCTTAAAGAACGCTTTACCTTTTTACATGATTACCATCAGCTTCCTTTAAGGTCAAAAAACAATCTCTCCCTTAAGACTCCCTCTGCTCGAACTGAAACTTTCTATGGCAGGTCGTTTACTTGCAGGGCGACTCAGTTGTGGAATGAGCTACCTGTGCACATCAGACTTTCCTCTTCACTAAACACTTTCAAAAAAGATGTGAAACAATTCTATTTGTCGAAATTGTAGACTTGTTGTTGGTTGATGTCCTAATATTGCAATTACAGCTGTTTTTTTTTTTTATATGTTTGTATATATGTATACATATATGTATTTATTTATATATTATTTATATATATTATATTTAGTAGTGGTAGGACTCTTAGCAGAGTCCGCCTGGGGAAGTACCACACCTTTGCCAAATATTCTACCGCCAAGCAGTAATGTGCAAACTTTACTGTGTTCCGGTTTGAAGGGCAATGATTCCAGAGAAATTACAGGGCTTAGAGACATAATATCTTAGATCTCTGGGTGACGAGCGCAGTGCAGTGCTAGGTAATGATTTGGACTATCATGTTTCAATAGCTGCGTGTTACTGTGCTGTTATGTGGCAGGCATGTTGCTTACCATCAGGCACATGACCTGCTCGTCTCGTCACTCTATGCTATAAAAAAAAAAAAAAAAAAAATGTATTATTTGTATATATACATATTTTTATAATCGTATTTATTAGTCTATTATAATTCAACATTTAAGTACCTACCTACTAGTATTAGGTTGTTCTATTTTTATAACAAATTTGTTTTTATTTCCGTTATTTAGGTATTTATATTACTATTTATGAGTACTTATGTATTTTTTTAGTACTTCTTATTTACGCACCCCATTTTCTGATTTGTCCACATGTTGTTTTCCATCCTAAGGTTGCCTGGAAGAGATCGCTTTCAGCGATAAGGCCGCCCACTGTCGCACTAATTTACTATGTTTTGTTTATGTTTGGTATGTATTTTTATTTTTGGTGTATCTATCTATCTATGATTATATTCTGTTGGTGTATGTATTGTTTAGTTAGAATTTATTTTTATGCCCTATAAAATATATTATTATGTCTATAATTATTACAATCATGTGCCTCTTTAACTGAGAGTTTCATACATGTAAACATCTATTATTATAGATTGGATTGTCTGTGGATTTTTTAAATTAAAATTTCTCTGTTGATGTTAGGCTAAAAACTGTCCATAAAAATAGTGATGTAGTCATGGTGTAGCACCCCCTTTCTATTCAGTGTACTTACCTGTTTTGTGCTATAAGTCTAACAGATATTGAAATTCAAAATTATATTGAAACCTATTAAAGCTATTAAGCATTAACACGATCCGGCGCGGCGCGGTAACGGTTGTAGCCGTTAAGGCGCTGAATAGAGCCAAATGGCACTTTTTAAACACATTTTTAGCAAAATGTATAGGGTTTGAGATGTTGAATAAAATATATGTTATTCTTGAACATATTTATAAGGGAACCATTGCTTTCAAAACACGATTTGGAAAAGATATCTTTACAAGAAAAAATCGTAAACTAACCTCTAAATTGAGTTTTAAACGTAAATATCTGTGTTATTAATGAACATACATTATTCAAATTTTAAAGATTAACGTATTATTTCTTAATAAAGGGCAAGGATGTTTTATATTTTAGATTAAGTTGTTTAATTCGCATTAATTAATTGTTTTTTAATACGCTAACTCGACCGAACCGGCCTGAGTCTTGCTTCTCGCTCACTACTATGAAGTCCGGCAGAAAGCGCTGATGCGCCGTGCAGGAAGGACGCTACGTCGCGTCGCGGCACTCGCTATTCAAAAAAATAAAAATTCTCACAAATGGAATGCAGAAACGTCAAGAGAGGTCATATGATTTGAAAATTTGACGCGTTGGTTATTAGTAGGTTTAGCTCGATGGTTTAGCATGACCGTGGTGGACGTTTATGACCCTGTGTCCAAATCTTTGAACCGTGATTTTCTTTTTGCATATTTTTTTTCATAATGTTGTTGTATGTTTTCTCTGTAGTTTTCAAGCTTTTGTTTTTTAGTTTCACCTGCCCTGAGGCACAGATGAGAATATAGTTGTTATGGAACCCATGAATATCCGTGATGTAACCCTAGGCTTATCATGAAATCTTGCAAATTAAATCTACTTCCCGATTTACAGATTGCGTGTAAATTTGCATAATACTTGTGTAAATTGCAAGACAATAAATAAATTGCAATATGATAATTATGATGCTGATCTGATGATGGAGCTGGAAGGTTGCCATGCCATATCATTGATGTTTAATTCAGATCAATCAATTGTTTTTAAAAAGCTAACTCGACGGAACGGCCCTTCTACCAGCTAACTAAATCGGCAAAAAAATAAAAATGATAAATTCTCACAAACGAAATACGGAAACGTCAAGAGAGGTCATATGATTTGAAAATTTGACACATTGGATATAAGTCGGGTTGGCTCGATGGTTTAGCATGACCGCGGTACGCGTTCATGACCCTGTGTTCAAATCTCAGAATCGTGAACTTCTTTTTGCATGTTTTTTTTTCATATTATTGTATGTTTTCTCTGTAGTTTTTCAAGCTTTTATTTTTTAGTTTTACCTGCCCTGAGGCATAGATGAGAATATAGTTACTATGGAACAAGACATTTAAACAGACTAAATTTCAAGACAATTATAATATATGATAATTAATTAATTATGGTGCTGATCTGATGATGGAGCTGGAAGGTTGCTATGCCATGCAAAATGTTTAATTCACATCAATTAATTGTTTTTTAAAAACCTAGATGGTAACCAAGGTCTGATGATGGAGCTGGAAGGTGGTCATAGGAACTAAACAATTAAACGACATAGCCCCAGCGAGTTTGGGTTCTTTTGATTTGTTTTGAGGAGTACTTTGAAGGTGGATGGTAGCCAGGGTCTGATGATGGAGCCGGAAGGTGGTCATAGAAACTCAGTAATTAAACGACATAGCACAACCGAGCTTGGACTCGTTTTCTTTGTCTTAACGAGTACTTTGGTGCTAGATTATTACCAGGGTCTGATGATGGAGCCGGAAGGGGGTCATAGGAACTCAACAATTAAATGACATAACTCCATCGAGTTTGGGCTCATTTGATTTGTCTTGATGAGTACTTTGGTGCTAAATGGTAACAAGGGTCTGATGAAGGTGCTGGAAGATGGTTAAGGGTTGCCAGTAATTAAACGAGTACATTGGTGTTAAAGTCCAAGTCGCTGTTAAAGTCTACGTTATGGCTCATCTATTCGGGAGAACGGTGACTGCCGATTCGGAGCCCCACGCCCACCACTCGATGTTAGCATGTAATGCCGCTAACTTAAAAACGATGAAGGAAAACATCGTGAGGAAACCGAAATGTACCTAGTAAGTACATGTAGGTACCTAGTGTTTTCACCTCATGTGACATTTACCAACCCACACTTGGCCAGCGTGGTGGATTATAACCTAGTCCCAGCCTAGATCTCTCCTTGCGAATGAATGCCTCGAGTCCCAGCAATGAGAACATATAGTGGGTTGTTTACGCAGATTGTAACCGGGTCTGATGATTAAGCTGAAAGATGGCCCTACGTAGTTTAATTTCACAAGAGACGTTATTTCTTTAATACTACATTTTTAGATTTGGCGATGAATTGAAAATAAATCGCTGCTTTGAGACTAAAAAGCCACAACTCAAAATTCAGTTATTTTACTTTTCTACTTCTGACGATTTTCTATCATTCTCTATGTATTTTAATGGGATATTACTTGATTATTTCTATGTTGTATTAAAATTAATAATCATAAGAATAAAATTAATATAAATATGTGGAAGTAGGGTTCCTATAACATAGACCTGATTTTTTGCCGTTTTCATAGATATTGATATTTTCATGATTAGTGCTGAGGAGTACATACCTGAGTATTGGTACGGAATCCTTCATTCGTTCATTCGACTTACACTTGTCTTATTTTAAACACATTTGATATTATCTAATGTTTTATGTAAAAATGCCGTATAATTAGTCTCTTATCCCTCGAAAGCCCATTACCAACATTAACTACTAAGCTTCGTCGAATCGACGATGCGAATGTGAAAAAAATGATGTAATTTTTAAGTGCGCTGTTGCACCCATTGCTGCTTCTGATTATATGGATTAGTGGCACCATTTCCTTTTTTTATATATTTAAATTTACCACTCCACAGACTCCGGGGTCCGTAGCTTTCATCATTTCAAATCTTATTTATTTTCACATATTTCTTGTATAATCTGAAGAGGAAAATATGGGGGGAGCTGGGAACATTTTGAACCTAATACTAGTGCTCGTCTGTTGTGCCGATCACTATTGGTTGGGATTCCGCAAGTAATCGGCTCGACATCGATTTATTGTCTTATTACCATTTGCCTAAGCCGCCTCCTCCCGGCCCAGAGCCTCCACTACGGCTGCATTTCTGTCCCTGATGGCCATCTGTAGGTTGAACTCTCGGATGGTCTTCGGTGATGCAGCCAACGCTCGCCGCACGAACCGACCAATGGTGTCATCGGTGTCGTTAGCGTAGTACGTGAAGGTCCCCATGTGCCGTGAGATTGCAACAACCGCATGGGGCACGCTCTCGTGCAGCTTCATGTTTGCCTTGGTTTTTATTGCGATTACCGACTCATATGTCAGTCCCTGAGCTTCATGAATGGTAAGGATACGTGACCCTGTGCCTGACCCATAACCCTGGTTTGTCAGGGCCTCCTTCTCCTCTTGAGTGTGAACTAAAAAGAGGGTGTTTGGTAGGGTGTTGGGCATTTGCGCTCCCTTGTACCTTTTCTGTTCTAGGGACTTTATACGGGGTGCTGAGGAGTACATACCTGAGTATATTTCCCTCAACGCATATGCTACATCCATCGGATTGCGATGTGTGCAACTCCTAGCTGATTTTTGTTACCAGGTTCGGGCGGTGGTACCTCATTTCGAAGAGATTTTCCCTGGCGGAGTTAAGACCAATCAAAGTTATATATTATTTTGGATTTTTGTACGGGCTTAGTGACATCGTGTTCTTTTTAGCGGCTAAAGATTTATTATCGCTTTTTCGAAATATTACTTTACTTCTAGGGTAATTGTGCTATCAGGTTTGCTGTAAGCTGTAAGTCATATCGAAGCTGAGTTATGGCTATTCAAAGTTTTTTTTTGGTATTTACAAAAATTTATCATTAAAATGACAATGAATCTTTGATATATAATGAATGACCGCTATAGATTATGGCGCCACTAGTCCATGTAAAAAACCCCAAAAGAAAACCTTGAAAAGCTCCGACATAACTTACAGCAAATATGATTGCAGAAATACCCGTCAGTAAAGTATGTTTAAAAAAAGTAACAACAGATCTTTGGCCGGTAAAGGAAATGGCGCCACTAATCCATATAAAAATACCCAAAAAAAAACTTTGAAAAGCCATAACTCAGCTCCGATATGACTTACAGCTTACAGCAAACCTAATTGCACAATTACCCTAGAAGTAAAGTAATATTCCAAAAAAGCGCTAACAAATCTTTAGCCGCTAAAAAAACACGATGTCACTAAGCCCGTACAAAAATCCAAAAAATAAATAACTTTGATTGGTCATAACTCCGCTCCGATATTACTTGGAGCAAATATTCATTGATACAAGAAAGTGATAACAGATTTTTGGCCGCTAAAAAATACGACGCCACTAGTCCATACAAAAGTACCCAAACGCCTTTGTTGTTGTCCAATTTCACTGATTATATTTTGATTTGAAAAAAAATATGAAAGGGCATTGTTGAAAATAGGCCAAAATGTTCTTGATAATTAGATTTTGTAAAAAACATCTGTAATGATAATTAGGGCATTATTTTAGTACCCAGATAAATAAACTAAAAGTTCATTAAACCAGTACATTATGATATAAGTGCGCTAAGTTGATAATTACAGCCGAAGCAATATTGCTAGCTCGAGCCGTAGGCGAGAACTACATATAATTAGCAGAGGCTGTAATTATCAAAGCGCACGTATGTCATACGACGTTTTAAAACATATTTGCGACGAAATAAATCAAAATTCAGATGACATTTTCAATTAAAAAAATTGGCAGTCATAGGAACTGCCGATAGAAGGGAAAACTTATTACTCGGAATTTGATCCATCATGGCATGGCCATCTAGAAATACGTCAGCATTTCCCGTTGGCTCACGCATTTCTAGATGGCTATGCCATGATATTCAGGCTACGCCCTTTCGGCATTTCCCATTGGCTGACGTTTTTCACAGATTAACAATGCACGCGCATCAGCGCTTTTTTTTAAAGCAAGGGCACAAATCCAGCCAGTATGACATTACGATATTAGTAATAAAGTAAATGAATGTTTTTGTGTTTTTAAGTTTTGGTCAAAATTAATTAAATTAACAAATTAAATAATTTTCATTGTATTTTATCTTTCATAGTTAATTTTATTCATAAAATGTTTACAACTTTTCTGACATAAAAACTCTTTACTAGGATTTAAAAAGGTAGGTACCGTTCGTTTTAGACGGAGCATTTTGAAACCGTACGTTTTACGTTACATTACCGCACAAGTACGTAATAAGCCACATTACGATACAGAAATTTATATTATATATTATAATATTAATACACTATTATTAAAACTTCGATCAAAGTTACAACGAACTACAAAAACTATGTATACTATGTCTATTATATTACTTGCTGCAACGGAACCCTTCATGGGTGAGTCCAACTTGCACTTGGTCACTTTATTTGTGTAATGGTTTTTCATCGCACCCGCTTTCATTTCACAACGCCACGAAAAACAAAATCATCTACTTGGGCAGTAAAGTTGTCCCACTGCCGGCGAGAAAACGAGTAACTATCGACTATTTTCTCGCTCAAGAAACGTACAATAGATATTATACATTCCGTGTACCTAAATAAAAGAGATGCATATACTCAGATACAGACAGTAGTTGATCGCTGACTGTTCATACTCCCATATTTTTGTATTTTTTATATTTTATTGCGTAGGTACTCAACACTAGTAAGTATAGGTGAAATTTATATTTTCAAATCATTTGTCCGCTATAGAATATGGCGCCACTAGTCCATATAAAAACCCAAAAAAAAACTGTATCCATTTCTACATTGTTATTTGACATTTTAAAACCAACTTTTTGCATGATATAAATTCCAAAACTTTTTCCATTGCAATTTATAAATGTTTCATTTTATAAACGTTCCGCATGGTTTAAATAAAAAAAAAATCTTATGAATTTAAAATATTTTTGTAAAATTTTGTTTGTGGACCTTTCGTTACAAAGCAGCGAAATGGGGTTGTTTCAAAAACTTGTTTTTCGTGTTGTAATGAGCAATAGTTGTGGATTATTAACTTGCGAGCTCGTCTATTGATGATGATGATGATAACTATTATGTTTGTATTAATACACGTATTTAATATAATTGACGACGTGCATAGCGCGTGAAAACACTAGTTCTCGTCCGATCACCGAAGTTAAGCAACACCTGGCGTGGTCAGTACTTGGATGGGTGACCGCTGGGAACACCACGTAATGTTGGCTTTTTGCTGTAGCTACTTTAATGCAATTAATGTTTATGTCGAATGAATCTATTTGACTTCAAATAGATGAGTGAGTAGCGCTTACAATAATTAAATGAACTTTTTTTCGCTTTCGAGTGCCTATTTGTGATTTTGAAATTGGTTTAATTTTCTGTATAAAAAGAGTTTATTGTAATTGTAGACCGTACATTATTATTTATAGGCTTTACTAATAGAATTTCGATAATGTTCTTCACAATCTGCAAAAGTGCAAAAAGATATCGAAGGAAACAAAAAGTTACGTTAAATTAATTACAAAATATTTTAAAAGCGCCATCTATGAGCTTGGAGCGGTAACTTTTTGTTTCCACGTTTTGTTCAATACTAATAATGTCGCCGGCTGGACGCGGTTTCGTTTGGTGGCGCTGTCTTATCGAAGTAGTGAAGTAGAGGCGTGGCTTAATTTCGAATTCGTGAATTTCAGTTAGCTGTTGTCAGCACCTTAATTTTGTTGATCCGAAGAGATAGTACTGCCACAGCAGAGTATATTTGACTTTTTGCACAGCCAGTACGGTGACAGCTGTAGAAAAAAGATATGCTTATAATAAATACCATATTTTGTATGCCATTAGCTTACGAGTCCATTGTAATATCATCATGTGCCGCATGTGCGATACACAGAAATTCATCGTAACGTCAGTAGGTACTGATGTGGCCGGGATGGTTAATATGGGGTAATATTATCTATTCTACTCTACTTATGATGGGGCGACGTAAATTATAATAAAATGCTGTATGTATGGTTGAAACAGTAATGTTATTTTATATGAACTTTTTTACTGTCGAACTTGAATGAGACGCCGCGCTGGAACATGCTAATTACATGATAAACAAACACATGTGGTGGCCTGGTGGCCCTGCGTCTTATGTGCTTGCCGAATGTTTGATTGACAGTAGAGGCACACCCCGGACACTCGGCCTAAACTCCAAACAAACGGTGAAGTCGACATACCTACACTCACACAACTACGCATATGTCGTTCGAACACATTTACGCATGTGTGCGTGTCATCTAGGGTTACTAAATTATTTTATGGAATAGCTGTGACCCGTGAGTTCACCTGCCTGTGGCTTACAATCTTACCTAGTTAGTGTTCGATCTTTAATGTAGGTAAATATAACTTTCATCAACAATCAGAAGGGAGAAGATTTAAAACAAAATAGGAGATAATAAAGGTACCATGTACGAATTGATTTTTAGTTAAGTACACTTACCCAAAGATTTTTCTTTGGGTAAGTGTATTCTGACAATTCAATTCTGACAACGAAAGCCGCAGTTTAAAAACAACGAGTTTAATAATTTCGTCACAGGACTTCAGTGTTGGCGCGTACTTTTAACCAGAATAGCTTAACACAGTTTATAAAAATGATTCAATCTTTGTATAAATTCTTATGAAATTAAAAATCTCTTATTCTTGTTTCGTATAATAGACGAAAACTTTGGTACCATTTTGTTAAATAATACAGCATCATGGTCGTATTCTCATAGAAAATTATCGTCCGATATAATAACCCTTCGTTGAGTCCGCCTCGCGTCCGCGAGGGGGAGGATGCTTGAAATTGGTGGGGGGTGGGGAGTGTCCGTTCTATCTATATTATCTATTCTATGGTAGAGGCTAGATGCCATCTGAGACAAACTGCTCTAGGTCCCTTTAAATCTTTAAAACAAAAACAAGCAAATAAAGTTTATGAACAAAACATTGACCTTAGTTGAATATTTCCTGTTATCTGTGCTGGATCATTCCATGTTAAAATAGTCATATAAAAAGTATCAACATGATTATGCAAACCATGAAACACTTTATATTCACCTACTTTGTATCAATGTACAAAATCATTCTGACTTGTCATTGTCTTATCTCTTTGATAGTTATGATAAGATCGAGAATGATCTAATTGTGGATCAGTTTTATATAATAACAGTTTTGTAAGCTTACTGTTTTCAAACATTCTGTAAATAAATCCTGGCCTAGATATCTATTAAGTACATGTAGTTCACCATAAATTTCACATTAACAAAGAGAGAAAATTCCATTATGGGTTACTGGTAATCAGCCTGCATCCGTTTAAGGGCTGTTGTATGTTCTGTATATTTAAACAAACAACTTTTGTTCTACAACTTTCGTTAAAACTTAATAGATAACCCAAAAAAAATTGTATTTGTTGCCCTTTTTTGTACTGTTTAGCGACTTTTTAGTGTTTATTCACTTCGGTACATCATTTTTTGCGCGTTAAAGAGCGTACGCGCTCTCGTTACGAATTGTTACGAAGAGTTCGATACTTTTAGACCGTGCAAAAGCACTTTTTATTTATTTTGTAAAAGAAAAAAAACATATTTTTTTAAACTGTAGAACAAAAGTTGACGTATTGAATGTACCTAACATCCCCTTAAAAGGATGCAGGCGGATTACCAATAACCCTGTATAAAATACACGTGTTGCAAAAAACATGTCTTCATAATAGGAGCTGGGTATTGCCATTGCGCCAAAGTTAGGCTCCCGTGTAGTAGTAACAAAATCAATTATCTGCCACAAAAGCGTAGCTGTGTAAGAATAAATAAAATTCATCGATATCTGTCCTACATAGCATAGAGAGCTAGGTACATCGTGATGCGTACTGACAGTCATAAATTAAAATCTTGGGAAACATATTTCCTAAAAGCGTAGAATAAAATGGAGATGACTTTGTTATCTTTCGATTACCGTGGATGTCGTAATCTAGATCTTTAAAAAACCATGGCTTAATTACGAATAAGTTATCTGTTTCTGTCCTGTTCTATACTGTTCCTTGTTGTTTTTGTACCTGGTCTACTAGTTGGTGCCCATAATCATGACCATGCACCATATGAAAATACGACGATATATCTAAATGACCTTTCAAATTTTCCTCTTCAACCTAAAGGGCATGGCACGCAATCTTGCATATGAGTTGCATTAATCGGTTGCCTTTTCATTCAACCTAAGTTTAATACATTTTTACGTGTACCTTGCGGTTTACATTCCTATTTTGAAATGCACTGATATGGTTGATGGTTTCTGGTTGCACTGATAATGGCTGAAAGCGCAGGGTAGTGAAGCTCGGGGCCTTTACAGTGCGCTCAACATTGCAGCCCTTTGTGGCCAAACTTTAAATATCGCGGATGGGATGGGAATGATGGGATAACCTAGCCACAAGGCAAGAGCATAGCTAAGTGATCCTGAGATCTCGAACGAAGAGGTTTGACTCTACTTTTGTGAAGAAAAGAACGTCTAGGCTGTGGAATGCATTGCTTGAGGGGATTTTCCCCAATGGTTACAATCTGGGTGTCTTTAAATCGAGAGTGAATCGATTTGCTCTAGGTAAGCAGACTGCATCGTAGGCCGCATCGTCGTTTACCATCAGGCGAGATGGCGGTTAAATGTAAACCTATAAAAATAAAAGTTCTGGCGTGACCGGAAAATTCGATATCAAACATATTTTCGTCAGACTATTTTATGATTAAAAGTACAAAACAAAACTACAAAAATTTTCTGAAAACGCCCAATTTTTTCAAAGAGGCTGTCAAAATCATGCCCACGTTACGAGCATTTTGACAAAAAATAATTGTATCATATCTCAATAGTAAATACGAAATCCAGACTGATTGATATTTTATGCATATTTACATTTAATTATAATTTCTTATTTCTAGATGTAAAATCACTCTGGCGACCCGAATACGGCGCTTACATGGTGGAAGGTACACCTGGGAAGCCTTATGGAGGACTCCTAGCACACTTCAACATCGTAGAGGCTAACATGCAGTACCGCAGAGCTGAGGCTAGCACTCTCCTCAAGGACGGCGAAGTCATTATGAGTATTACTAATTTCCCTAGGTGAGAGTTACATTTCTTCTTTAATTGTACATGATTTACAAAGATCCAAAGATATCTGGTAGAAAAACTAAAACTAGAAAAAAAAAACGACTAAAACAGAACAAAATACGCCAATTACATTAGTTGAATGATAATCAAATTGACATTTAGTGTACATTATACAGTCATGTATAATTGAAAAACTTATTTAAATTATGTGTACCAACTGTACATCATTCATATTATAAATAAGGTTTTCCGCAAGAAAAAACTTTATAGTGAAGTCCTTGCTGTTGATTGAATAATGGCATGTCATTATGTTGGAAGTTCCCGTGTTCTATTTCTAGCCCAAATGGATTTGTGTATTTATTGTGGGTCGTTTTCAAACGTCCCTTTTCCTTTACTGACAGGTGTATTCCTGATGAGGATCTAAGACAAGGAATCATTTTGTGTTGCTAATAACACACGAAAAATATGTCATCCTCTAGAATCGATCAGAAAAAAATCCAATTCTGTGTCTCTGTGGGTACAAAATGTTTCATGAATTTACGACGTGTCTTGACAATTTTACTTTTCTCTTTATTCTAATGAAGCAAAGAAATATGAGATACGAAATACTCATAGTCACGAGTTTATTTCATGAATGTTTCGGTTTGGAGTGTGGCGTTTCAAACTATTTAGTGTTTTAAAATTCTATATCATTATTAATGACATCATCAGCTGGTGTAAAATGATTTTTAGACATGACTTGACAAAATGTAATAATAGATTGACTTTAATAATAGTACACAATACAAAGAAACCAGTCACAGTTTCCTAAGCGACATCTATACTAATATTATAAAGCTGAAGAGGTAATTTTGTGAACGCGCTAATCTCAGGAACTACGGGAGCGATTTTAAAATCCTGAGTGCTATAGGTTACCTATATATTATTTATTACGGGCGAAGCCGGGTCGGACCGCTAGTCCTACTTTAATATTATAAATGTCAATGTATGGATGTTTGTTGCTCAATCACGTCCTAACGTATGAACGGATCGGGCTGAAATTCGGAACACAGATAGATTATAGTCTGGAAGAACACATAGGCTACTTTTTATCCCGAAAAAACAACGGGAACAACGGTAACGGGAGCTACGCGGGTAACACCGCGGGGCGCTGCTAGTCCTTCCTACTAATATTATAAATGTGAATGTATGGATGTTTGTTGCTATTTGGTTGCTATTTGGTTGCAAAAATGGTATTTGCCATGGCTTGAAATGCAACGTGTCACATCATTCCACTTAAAATAGAATACATTACAGTAGAATTAAATGATGTAATCGAGACGTAATTTTTTTTCTTTTCACTCTTTTATTAAAACAGAGTATCTCCCTACTTAGGCTGAGATGAAAACAAAAAAATACTTATAAGTAACTTACGAATTTTGTGATACAAAATACTACATTGTAATGAAAATAATGACAGTTTATTTTAATAACAGGCTAGTCGCCCACCCCGATATCGCTCGGGTTGAACAACTAATTTTAACATTTCTTTATCTAAACCTTTGTATAATCAAAGATCTAAACTAATATTGTAGAGAAAACATTGATTTTGCCAGTTTTAATCTCTGCCAATTCCGTTAATCTTCAGAACCAAAATATCAATAAATCACAACGTTTAGACCTTAGAGTATAATAGTTATTTATTCTCTAAGGTTTAGACAGTAATATTTGTATTAGTTATAAATATAAATTATGTGTACAGTATTGAAAGGGAAGGGAGTAGTTCCGAAAATAACTTCAAGACTAAAACAAAAATAATAACGTGCTATCAAAACGAAGTCAAAATATTTAATGTTAGTTGTGTCCGCTGCGTAGGGAAAGCTACCTATTTCATAGTTGTGGTGCCCACATTTCGATGCTACACTCCTAGAATTTTGTTTAGATTGTCGTTTTTATATTGGCTAGCAGCACCCCGAGGTTTCACCCGCGTAGTTCACGCTTCCGTAATTTTTCCGCGAAGAAATATAGCTTATCTATATGTATTATTCCAGATTATAAACTATCCGTGCTCTAACTTTCAACCCGTTCAGCATTTACGGCGTGATCGCGCAACAAACATTGAAAAATCCAAAATATCGCATTCATAATATTAGTAGGATTCATTCACCTAAATTGAATAAATGGAGTGTCGTATTAGTATGATTCTTGTTCTGTTTTTCCTCGACATTACTAACAGTTTTTAGAATGTAAATAATTTAATTATTAATAATTACATTATTAATAATTAAATTTAATAATTTATTATCTCCTATAAAAAAAAACGACTTCAATTTAATCAGACTTCAATTAAGACTTCAGGCATTCCACGAAGTTCAAAAGAAACCATGTCATGGAGGTAACGAAAGTAAAGTTTTTAGTTGTTTTTGTTAATATTTCGAAAACCAGTACCTACACCACTTTCGGTAAAATTTATTTGGGACCACCACTGAACTATGATCTACCAAATGAAAAAAAGCACAATCGAAAGTGATTTCACGATTGGCGGAGCTGTCGCGTAACATAGCTACATACAAAAAAACACGACCCAATTGCCAAACTCCTTCTTTTAGAAATTAAACATAAGTAGTAAATGTAACGGTGATAGAAAGGATCATACAGGTGACACTCTCTATTTGTAAATATAACTGTGTAAAATTAAAAAGCCAGTGGTGGCCTAGTGGCGTGAACGTCCTACTTTGCAATCGTGAGTTCTATATCCCGTCTGCACTGCACCACTGGGTATTTTTCCAAGTGCAAATGCACAAGTTTGTAATCACATCTGCCTTTAACGGTGAAAATAAACATCGCGAGGAAACAAACATGTTCCAATGAACACGTCTTTCGAAGACATTCATCATCTGCCAATCCACACTCGGCTTGAAAGAAGGCCCTGAGTCCCAACAGAGGCAACATATTTATTTATAGTGGGGTGCTTGTTATTATGTTAATGTTTTAATGACATCATATAATTTAATTTATTTACCGAAGTACAGATAATAAAGATTTACTATATTTTCAGGTTGGGGTGTCCAAATTTCACATCGCCATCATGTCAACCGAATCCAAATGGAGAAGTCACAAAATCTCTTTACTTCCCTGACGAAGCTATATTCCCTGGACATCCTCGGTTCAAGACTCTAACATCTAATATAAGAAAGAGAAGGG